>OU898285.1:68747801-69010301 GCA_918026665.1 Diabrotica balteata
CAAGGACCATATATAATTCGCAGGATTTTGCGTTCCCATACTAATAGCTTATTGATTTCTTTCTTTCTCAATGTCCATGTTTCACTTCCTATGTCACTGCTGGTCGTATTATGGTTTTGTATATTTGGATTTTGGCACGCCTTGAGAGAAGCTTTGACCTCATTAGATGTTGAATGGCAAAGAATTATTTATTTCCCCGCAGTATTCGTATTTCAAACCTCCCGTTTCTGTGTTTTCACTGGTAATTGTTGCTCCTAGGTATTTGAATTCATTGACACCTCAAAATTATGATCGTTTATGGTAATGTTTTGTCTTATTCGCTGTCGTTCCTTTTTTGATACGACCATGTATTTAGTTTTTTTTTCGTTTATTTTCAGGCCTACGCTTAGTGTTGCTTCTTCAAAGTTCGCTACTATATCCTTAACTTCCAGTGTTGTCTGTGCTACTGCATCTACATCATCTGCAAATGCGAGAATAATCTTTTGCTCATCTGGCAGTTATGTCTGGTTTGACTATGGTATAGATTTTTTAGCATTGCGTATTCCAATGCTAGGTTAAATAGTAATGGGGACAGCGGGTCTCCCTGTCTGTAGCCCGGTGCTTATGCCGATACGCCGTTGAAGTTTTGCCTCCTATTCTAATTTGTGAAAAGGAATTGTTGACACACATTCGCGCAAATCATGGTCAGCTTCTTTGGTACGCCTAACTCCATCATTGCACTCCACAGTTTTAAGTGATCTATGGAATCATATGCTTGTTTGAAATCTATGAAGATCTGGTGTACTTCTTTATTATATTCCCAATACTTTTTCTAGCATTAGTCTGATAGTAAATATTTGGTCGATTGTTGATCTTCCAGGCCTTAAGCCGCATTGGTATTCGCCATTAATTTCCTCAGTATATGGCAGTAATCGTTTTAGTACAACTTTTTTTTTAAACGTGTCAAAAAACTTTTTTTTTTGACCGCTGTGTATTAATTTATAAATTTTAATTTGTATAGTCAATTTTTCTATAAAATTTTATATTGTATGGGGTTAATTAACGTGGTTTTAATATCCAAACTTTGAAACATCCTGTGGAATAATTTCGTTTACGAATATTCGTAAAACCTTATTTTGGTTGCATGTCTCCTTTGCATTGTGTTTTTTGTTTTATGTCAAAAATATGCTAGGTAATTTTTTAGAGCCAAAGCTTTTTTTGCCACCACAATTTAGGACTTTATAGACACAATTATTGCAAGATAATTCGAGACCCACTCTGCCATTTGTGTCACGCAATATTTAGAGAAGAGTTGTTATTTAAAATCAACTGGCCAGCGTATTCGCCAGATCTGAACCCAATAGACCACGTTTGGGACATGTTTGGTAGAAAATATTAGAGGTCGCGAAGTCGCACCAGCCTCAATTAACGAACTTCGCTTGGCTCTAGAAAAGGAATGGCCAAAACATCCAGCAAGATGATATTCTCAACCTCATAGACAGCATGAGCCGATGTGTACAGGAAGTTATAGTGGCTAGGGAGGCAATTACAAAGTATTAAGTTTATTTTTTAGTGCTTTTTCTTTGTTATTTGCGTACTTACGTTAAGTTACATTTAAGTTGTTTTTTTTTTATATTTTGTTATTGTTATCATTGTTCATTAAAAACCAAGATCATGTCGTTGTTTTTAATTATTATTTTAAATACAGTGCTTCTGGAATCTCGATATGACATTCCTTCGATATGAGTCACTAAAGCCCCCATCGTCTTTATACAAATTAATACAAAAGATAATGGTAAATAATAGGAAAAGTCGTGAATTGTGGGTGGCAAAGTCATTTCGCTCCTAAAAATGTACAAATCCGTATTTTCCCATGAAAACAAAAACATAATGCGTAGAAGACATAGTTGCAACTTAAAAACTAGGTTTTACGAAATCCGCTAACGGAATTATTCCACACAATGTTTCAAAGTTAGGATAAAAATCCACCTTTCGATTAAACCCGTATAATAAGTCAAACAAACATTTTATTAAAAAACTCACTATACTAAATTTAAATTTATAAATCGTTACACAGTGTGCTAAAAATTCATCAAAATAGGGCTAAAATAAAAAAAATTAATTACTTTGAATTTAACCAAAATTTTCTTCGTGCGTTTTTTTTTGCATCTAACTATCTTACTTAATAAAAAACACTCGTATTCATAAGGTTTATCTCATATTTATACCTAGAATAGTTATCCTAAGTATAAGGTAAATGTATACTAAAATAATTTCTATTACAAATTAAACTCGGTTAAGTTAGTTTTAAGTATTCCACTTTATTCCGAAATAATAGTTTGGCAATGTCGCAATCTTGTGCACAAATACATAGAACAACGACATATTGAGTGAAATATGTCAATTTTGATTTTTCTTTTGAAACTGACAATGGGCAACTGACACCATATAATATTTTTATTTGTTATCTTATATGTTGAGTTTGAGTATTTTAAAATAGCAAAAAATAGTAAAACTGATATTTTATTCTAAAATTCTCTATCAATGCATTTTTAGGATTACAAATAAAGGGATTTATACTTTCTTTAAAAGTTTTTCTTTTTCGTGTATTTTTCCATCGTGACAACAATACAAAAAAATAATATATTCTTGTCACTGATGACTTTGACATTCATAAAATAGGTTATACCGTTATTCCAGATTTAAACTAGGGTGTGGGTCGGTATAATCCTGGAATAAATTCTTATATCAAGTATAACTTTTATCTAAGTTATTCCGTGTTTATTGGTAGTGATTTTGCACTATACCTGACTTATTCTGAGTAAGTTTTATACTTGGTTTATTAGTTATGCTGTATAAAATGGTATGAATATGTATGACTTACGGTATGAATATGTAGTGTATAAATGGATCATCATAAATTTAGATTTTTGTTTATAATCTGTTCAATTTTTAGCTCTTAATGTTATTAAATAATGGAAATCCTCTTTAGTCGTTTTTGGTGAAAAGGATTTAGACTGCAAATCAACACAGTTCCAGTTAAAAGGTCAGAGCTTCATTTTTAACACAGTTATTATATTTATAAATCACTGCAAAAATAAGGGCTTTTTTATTAATCGCTAATAAATTGTTTAGTATTTTAATTTAAAAACTCGGAAAATTAAAGGACTTTTCAAGATCTATAACTTTTTTTAAATTATTTTTCTACAAATGTATAAGAACGTTTTTATACGCAAAAAATGATTTTTTCAACTTTTTCCAAGCCATCTTTTCACATACACACATACTATCAAGTAGCCGAGAGTATTAAAATTGTAGAGTCGGTGGGAAAACGATGAAACTCCATTTTTGGACGAAAATGAGTTCAGTAACAGAAATACAGGTTTTTGTGAGCCGGACTCATTGGTATACTTTGCAGTGGAAAAAACGGTTAGCCTCTCAAGATATCTCGAGATAACTCAGGGTATCATATTCGGGAGGATCTCCATAGGAAAATATTTTTAGAGAATTATGTCAATCGAATTATATTAGGAAATGAATATTTAATTTTAAGCAAAAAATATTAAAGCCTCCGGATTTGGTTCGACGAATATTTAAGGTTTACATATCACGTAAGTGTTTGTTTACAAAGAGCTTACGTTTTTAAATGACTGTATCAAAGCCGTAATTTATTAAGTGGTCCACACCAAGTCTTCCCACATGATTTTTGGCATCAGGAATTTCAAAGGATAAGTCATGGCCTTCACCGTAGTCAAATGGCTAAATATGAAATATCGTCGGAAACTTCTGCTTTATATTTTTATCATAAAAGCATTTTCACGAGGGAGTTGACATACCTGTACAATCGAACAAATTGGACTGACGTTCATAATCTTAATCTTAGACACAAGAATACACCTCACATTATATTATACCTCAACATACAAAATGTTTTTAGACATTCATTTTCGTATTCAATTGCTTGCAATCATTGGCGGCTCGTGGCTTGAGAGACAAGGTCGGAAGGTATTTTTTGTCTTGTCAGATAGGTATACCGTTTAATAAAGATTTCAATCATGAGGAGATTTTTTGTTTTTTTTCTATAAATTTAGAATATAAAACATGTTTATAAGCGAACTCTAGCTACGTTGTTTGGAAATAGCAAAATGGATTTAAATTAATCGTAAAATTTATTAGAGTTTTGGAGAGATTTAAAAGTTTCTGTTTCATTGGGGTGTTTGGACACCATTCTATGGTGTCTATAAAACACCATGAAACAAGTTCTCTTGTTTCATGGTGTTCGACAATACGTTTCGATTCTTTCGAGACAAGAGAAATCTCCTTCCATTTGAAGCAGACGTTGGTGCTATTGAGGGAATTAATGACAATAATTTATTAATTTCGGTAACAGTTGTTGTAATGAATTGCTGTATATAAAATTATAGATATCTTGTAAGAAAATATTTGGATCAGCATATAAAACTTCTAATTCATTTTCTAATTTTATTTTATTAAAGAATGATGGATTAGTTTTTAATTAATCTGTCTAATAAATATTTTGGAAATTCTTTGGAGTAACTTTGCAAATGTCAAATGGTAAAAAAATTTGCCAAATCTTCAAAAATCGAAAAAAAAACGAGTTTTTATTTGCATAATATCTAATAGTATCCAAAATTTCCAAATATACTCGTTTCTCGAGATTTGTTTGTGTGTCATGCCTATGTCTTTTTGGGGGATTCGGAAATATCAAGCGAGTCCAAAATGTCACTGCGTTTATACTGGAAATTACTATTATTACGAAAATCTCTGAGATTTTGCACCAGTTTTGTTATTCTACTTTTGGAATTAATAAAGTCAGTTAACTGATTTTAAACAACATTGAATATCAAATCGGTTTGGGTAAAAACTTTTTAAAAATATTTAAAAGTATGTTAAAAGAGTAATAATTTAATAACAAACCGATTGCTTCACAGATCGAGATATCATCAGTTTCAAATCGTCGCATTCAATAATAAAATCAAAAACTTTCAAAAGCTGTTCACGAAAATCTGGTAGAGTGAAAACTAACCAGATTTAAAATTCCATCGTGTCTGACAAACTGTTGGCATTTTTTTTTAACTTGAGAAAAAGTAAATTCGCTTAAACTGGCAAGAAAGACGACATTCTTTTATTTTTTTACATTTATCCTGCAAAAACTAAATTCATTCTATGCGAATGACAGTGAGTAAATAAAGCTTGCGGTGCAATAGTTTTAACTTTTGCCTGGAGACCATTCAATTCACCAGACATCACGGCAGCGCCGTCATAAGTTTTACAAATTTATTTTTGATATCAAAAAATTTTAATCTGTCCTATAAAACACCAAAATATATTCTGTCTTATGGCTTTTACTCACGTCTGTAAAACCTAAAAACCTCTCATAAATATTTACCACGTAACGCGTATCGAACAACAATTGATAATTGTGAATGACATGATCGGTAGTTTCATCTACTAGTGAAAAGCAACTGGTTTTCTGAAAATCAGATTCAATAACATTATCAAAATGAACTAATTGATTCTATTAATTCATTCTGGATTGTTTTAGATACACCACTAAATGTCTTCGAATCAGAAAGTAAATTAGAAAAATTCCAAATCGTATTTCTTAAACATTTTTATTAGTTACCTTGATTTAACGAATGCTCCGATTCGTCGTGTCCCTAAATGATAATTCCTGACAACTTAAAAAAATTACAATATCAATTAAACGACGTAAAACTGTGTGATTATTTTTTACAATTTCGTTATGTTTAATAGCATTTTCACGTTGGCCATTATCTAATGAAACATAGATATTTTGTTTTCCAAATAAATCTAATTTAATCTGGCTGTATGTATGATCTTTCGAAATATCATGTTTATGTAAAGACCTAAATAATTCCTTTAAATTATTGTAACCAGATTCACATCACGGATTTTGATGTTTGCCCCTATTTGTTTCATTTAAACGTCTTTCTCTAGGTAAACAGCGAAAAAGATGTAATTTTCAATGTGAATCGTAGATGCATGTCGAAATAAAGGTTACTTCTAGCGTCGTTAAAAAGCCTCTAGCAAGAGGCTTTGAATTTGCGGTTCACCTAATTTGTTATCAGAGAGGTCTCTCGACTTCTTGTTATTTCGTATAGATGTCGCTGCTAACGTACCCTGGCTGTTATTTTGGTTATAATGACCAAATACTAGACTGCATTTCACTCAGTTGGTTTTTCCACAAGTGGTCCTGACGATGGGTTGAATAACCCGAAACACGTGTCGGGCAATGGTGGAGTTCCGATTGAAATGAAATGCAATGTTTTACTCTCATATATATATATATATATATATATATATATATATAATATATATATATATATATATATATATAATATATATATATATAATAATATATAATATATATAATATAATATATATATATAATATAATATATATATATATATATATATAATATATATATATATATATATATACATTATATATATATATTATATATAATTTTATATATATATATATATATATATATATATATATATATAGGCACTATGCAGACATAAGTAAAAAGAATAAAGAATAATAAAGAAAATCGATTTTTGTAGTTACCATGTAATATATTTAAAAGGTACTCACCGATATCAGACATAATGGTTGTACTTTTAGAGACGTAACTAGTTGTACGTCTAGTAGGTGATCTAGTCGTTGTTCTTTGAATATGCTTAGGAGTAGTATCTGAAACAATGATATAGTTAAAACTAACCCATAAACCTAATTATCCATATTCTTACTTCTTTCTATACAAGAGTACAACGGTTGTTTCTTTAAATTTTCATTCCATATCTTAATGGATCGACAGTTCTTTGGCAGTGCTCACCAGCCTCTTTAATATAAATTTCACTTTCCGTGATAATCGATCCTACAAAACATTCATAGGTACCAGCAGCTACATCTTTCCTTTCGGTGTAGGTGTATAATAGATGCCTTTCTCTCCAATGACCCAAACATTGATACTCCCTTTCTTCATAGATTTCTTCAGTTTCACAATGAGATACCTGATAGTACATAAGTTCGGGAGCTCTGCAATCTGACCATAGCTTAGTACATAAGTCTGTGGCATCTGGAATCCTTCCTGTATATTCCCCAGTGATGGGACACATTCCAGTTGATAGGCCAGGAGGTATTTCCAATCCTTGAAAAATGTTTATAATAAGTAAAAATTATATATAGACTTAGTCTTTAGTCTTTAAATAAAAAATAGTAAGAAAGAAAAGATTTTACTTACGTCCTTGGGTTATCCAAGCATCAGATTTAAAGTTTTCATCGGCGCATAAAGCGTAAACATCATCGTTGTTATTACTTGCATTCATACCAAGTTGAAACTCTAATTATTTTTTCCTCTATTTGCTATCCTTAGACAATTATAAGATTCTTCTTCACTATAATTATAAAATTTTAAAGTTACTTGCCCAAATTTACATTTTTCAATACTTACCACTGAGTTCTACTGAAGATAATATACTTGTCGCTATCCTCTAATACACCTGCACACTTGATAGTATGAGTTTTAAAGGAATTATGGTCTTTGTACAATATGGTGTCTGATCTAATTTTTAGGTGTTCCCAATCACCATACATCCATTGAGGAAAGCTACACATTTCAAAAGATACTTCAACTGGCCAAGGTCTCTCAACTCTTGGTACCAATGAGAATGTTTCGAAACCACTAGTGGTATTGTAAAGGTCAGTCGTGCAAGTTGAATCTCTACTCAAAGCCATCTGTATTTTATTAGTTTTTGGATCTTGTCGATAAACCTATAATTAAAAAAATTGTTTTATTATTCTGAAGCTATTTTCGTCTGATATTGTAATATTATTTACTATCTTTAATGGTAATTTCTTAATTTAGAGCATCCTCCTCAAACTTTGAGAGCAGTTAATTGGGGCATTTAACTAGAGCCTGAGGAGGATACTGACCACCTAATCGGAAGAGAGCCCAGGCGCATTTACCCTGTATACAGTATTTCATGAATTTGCGACTGTTTTGGATTGTCGCTAGAGACTCTTCAACCAATGGTTTAAGAAAAATTTCATTCTTATTTGAGTGTTATTGTTATTATTTTATCAGAGGGTGGCCCAAAATGATCCTTGCTGGCAAAACGATCCTTCACATTATTTTTACGACTGTAATGCCATCTGTATTTGTAGTGGCGTACCCATCACCCAATGCACTTCTACAATCAGCTGAATATCAGCCTCTAGCGTAGAAAACATTGCATTCCCGAATTTCGCGTAAACAGTAATGTTATAAAGATTGATATACGGTGTGTCACTTACTATTGTAATATTACTTTTAAAACAACTAGGAATGTTCAATTGTGGTTATAGTTGCTGTAAGTCCAATATTTTGTTAATAATTTGAGTTGCTTACGAAATACCAAGTATTGGCTGCTACGTAATAAACATGGCTGCTCGTTTCGGGCAAAATGATCCTCCAGGGTGTCAGATTAAATGATCCCGAGATCATTTAATCTGACACTCGATCCGATGCGGCAAGCTATTGAAAGTGTGCATAATGGCACTGCATACAAAACAGCAGCAAGAAATTTTGAGGTACCGTTGATGAGTTTTAAGGTACATTGTAAGGGGGAAAAAAGCTAACCATGGACTATTTGACGAGACTTGAAAGCAAAACTAGCATATTCACCGAGGAACAAAGCTTGTAACCTATATTCTCGACATGCAAAGCCTTATGGCCTCACCACCAAAGACGTAAGGTCTATGGTGTAAAAACTCGAAGTTAGGAATGCCGTTGTGCATATTTTTCGGACCAAACAAAACTTGCTGGTAAAGACTGGTTAAAGGATTTTCGAGACACCCTCTACTTGTTATCGGTTCTATTGCTCAGTCATCTGAAAAAGTGCTTGAAGCAAGCTATCACTTCTTATTGTTAAAAAAAGAAGAGCCATATTATTGGAATACGCTTGTTAAATCGTGTCTATTATAGGCAACTGATATTATTCTTTTGACAACATTGTAAAACCTCGCATTGATGATATGGCCGAAGACATACAAAACCAGGGAGTTGATGCAATAAAATAATAGCCATTTTTTGCTACTCAGCTTGACATTGTTTTATACACAGACAAGATGCAGTTTTTAGTATATAAGTAAAGTTGTGTATTAAACTAGTGAATTAGGTACATATAAACAGTGCGTTTAATACTCGACTAATTAAAACTCTTTATGAAGATTAAGAAAGTGATCACAAAAAGACTGCTAGTTTATATAGAAGTACGATGGCTCTAAAAAAGGAAACATGTTGGCAAGATTATTTGACCTTCGAAATGAAGTAATCACCTTTTTGGAACATCAAAAGCAAAATTAAGTAAGCGTGGCCTACAAAAAACATTGTATCAAAGTAACATTGTCTTATTTGTCAGACGTCTTTGACTCATTGAACAGCCTTAACCTAAAACTGCAGGTTGGAGACTCAAATATAGTAACTCATCATGGTGCGATCAAGATATTGAGAAATTGCAACTTTGGAGGCGTAAAATATCAACAATTCCCCTGCAATTATTCAAATTTCCATAAAGTAGAGTTAATCTCAGAAGAAACACACTTCAAGAAGATGTATGAAGGATCAAGTTTGAAAATCCAAATGTCAAAACCATTTCTTCTTCTTCTTCAAGTGCCATCTCGAGTCGGAGGTCGGCAATCATCATAGCTATTCGAACTTTTGAGACGGCTGCTCTGAAAAGTTCATTTGATGTACATCCGTACCACTCTCTCAGGTTGCGCAGCCATGACATTCTACGCCTCCCTATACTTCTCTTTCCTTGGATCTTTCCCTGCATAATCAGTTGGAGCAAGGTGTATTTCTCTCTACGTGTAATATGTCCGAGATATTCTAATTTTCTCAATTTGGTAGCAAACTGAGAGTCACGCAGAGAAGAATGGAGCGGTCCCATGTTAGGAATAACTCTGCGAGACTGAATGACCAACGAAGACATCAGGAGAAAACCGGAGTGACTGACATCATCAAGAAGATAGCCAGACTAAAATGGAGATGGGCAGGACACATAGCCAGAATGACAGATGGGCGATGGACAAAGAGGTTATTGGAATTGAGGCCAAGGGAAGACAAGAGAAGCGTCGGTCGACAACCTACAAGATGGACTGACGATTTAAGAAGACTCAATAAAAACTGGATAAGAGCGGCGCAAGATAGACGGGGTTGGAAACATGAGGAAGAGGCCTATGTTCAGCAGTGGACTCTTGAGGCTGGATGATGATTCTATTTTTTTTATTTTAATTGTAAACCTCTTTGTTTGTGACGTGTTCTGTCCACTAGCTTTTCTATTCTGATTTTGATTTCCTGAATGTAATCATTGTGACTATGTGACTAAACCATGTCAACTGACCCATTCCATGTCAACATATACTCTCTGTCTGAATCACTTCAAGAAGATACTTTGCAAATAAAACATGATTCCTCTGCCAATACAATTTTGATATAATGCACAAACCTTCGTTTTTGGTTAAACATTTCAAAGTGTATCCTAGTGCATCACGGAAGCTCTTCGTTTATATTTTGCCTTTTTCAAGTACCTCTTTGTGTGAAGAAGCATTTTTAACACTTTTGGCAATTAAAACAAAGTATCGGAATAAACTTGATGTTACTAGTGACTTGCGTTGTGCACTTACTAAAAATCAGCCACGAATAGGCAATGCTTGCATTTTCTTTACTAGTTGCAAGCATTTTCTTTACTAGTTGCCTATTCCATCCATCTCACCAACTAACCTAATCTATTTTTCTTTTATTAATATTTTTTGTATTTTATGAAAACTGATTTTGTTGTATATTATGGCAGTATAAATAAATGTTTGTTTTCAATGTAATACTTATTTGTTTTTGTTTTGTTCCTAGGCCCATACAAGGCCTAGGGTGTGGTACAAAAAAGTTTAAGAACCTGTGGTTTAGTCAAAGCTTTCATCCCTAATTCATAATAGTCGCAAATTCGTGAAATATAGTTTAAGTTGCTTCAATCATATTGAAATTTTGACTGAACTCTGAAAAATATTTTTCAAAATATAATAATTTATAATGGTGTTTGGACTTATATGTCATTTAGTATAATTTGTTTAATTTGTATTTTGAGAACTATTTCAGAAGTGGAAATCGAAACGTCAAAATAAACGAATTCTTAACTTAAAATTATAGTTAACTCGTATTAAAGATAGCAAATAATTATTTTATTGTTTTGAATAACTCACGGCACATCTGTATTTGGGTCTAAGATTGGACATATATCTACTATCAGTAAAAATGACAAAAGTTTCATCGTCTATTCCTTTCCAGTGTCCAAGGCATTCAAATTTCATGTCTAAAATCCGCCAATATTAGAAAAAAAAACATGCAATAATAATCTTTTTGCTTACCATAACCTTTGAATGTGCAATTTCTTAGCATAAAATTTAAAGTAGACCCTGATGGACATGAATTGAGTATAGAATCGTAACCTCTACATTCATTAGCCCGCTTCTGGGCAGTGCCCTTGTAGTTTACAATGTAATTTCCATCTATAGGACAATATTGCCTTTCTGTTGTTAATCCAAAATTATCTTTAATTTCTGTAAAAGAATAAATATTTATATTATTCTTTGACATACTTAACAGTAATATAGTTGCGGTAAAAAATATAGTAGAACTGCAACTAATATCGAAAGAAACAAATATTTATTCGTTCGTGTTTTATATAAATTAGAAAAATACCAGATTCCATAAAAGAATACAATAAAAATGTACCGTTTCAAAGCATATTTGAGGCATAAAACATATACATAATAAGGATATGGCAATGCCGCATACAAAAATTTGTGTTTTACCGAAGCTTCTTTGTATAGTGTATTTTTATGTATGAGGGAGTAATAAAACAATAAATTATGTATGCAAATCCCTAAACTGTTTGATACGGGTGACTCAATGAAAAACAGATATTTGTCAACAAGTTTACAGAAGTATATAGGAAAACAATTTTAAATTGAGTATGACCACCAGGTATAAAGGTTGGAGCAGAATAGAATACAATAGTTGTGAGTGTTACTAATCCCTAAATAAGGTTGCCAGTGTCGGAGTGATGGAGGTTAACAGGTACTAATGAATTTGCAAGAAATGTAAGATGTTTATTTTATTGGTTATATATAACCAATAAAAGTTTAATAAGTACCTACCTATTTGCAAAATAAAGTTTAATTTTTTAGATAAAATAAAACGTTTTATTTTATCTGAAATGAGTGCATTCCACGAAGTAAGGGTTTCAACAATCAAACATTTAATTCTTTAATTCCAGGAATCTACGACAGTAATTGACTAGATAATTACCTTCTAAACTTATTCCACAGAAAATGTGATAGTGGGTTTTTCCATTTTGTAGGAAGGTCCAAGTGGCGTATTCAAAATTCTTAACAGTTCACTAAAAGTAGGTACTTCAGTTGCAAGGTGCAGTTTATTGTGTATACTAGTGTTATGGAAAATTTGGAAGTGCCGTGTAAACGCCGAAAAATTGGTCCTTTAACAGTTAATGAAAAAACATTAATATTTAATTGTTTTAAATCATTTACAGACAAACGTTTATGTGAAAGTGTTGATGAGACCGTTGAGTTAGTTAGCAGTACACTTGGTGTTGGGAAATCTACGATTTACAGAGTTATTAAAGAAGAGAAATGTGGTGGTTTTCAAATGCCACGTAATGCTCCAGGGAAACCAAAATTTTAAATAGAATATCATTTTAAAGAAGGACTTCGACGGAAAGTGCATGAATTCTTCTTTAGACAAGAATTTCCAACATTGGATAAAGTTCTTGTCTCAGTTCGAGATGATAAGGATTACCCAGAAATGAGTCGAAGTACGTTATGGAAACTTTTAAAGGAAATAGGCTTCGCTGGAAAAAGAATCCCAGAAAGTCTATTTTATTAGAAAGAAGCGATATTGTCATATGGAGAAGACATTTTCTAAGAACCATAAAGGAAATGAGAAACCAAAAAAGAAAAATATTTTATCTTGATGAAACATGGATTAACGAGGGTCATACACCAAATAAATTTTGGCAGGATGAAAGTGTTGCAAGTCAAAGGCACGCTTTTGTAAATAACTTAGCTACTGGTTTAACCCACCATCAGGAAAGGGACGCAGGCTGATAATAGTACACATTGGCAGTTCAGACGGTTTTGTTGAAGGTGGTTATTAACTTTTGAATCAACTCGTACCGGTGACTACCATGAAGACATGAACGCTGATGTCTTTCAAGAATGGTTCGAACAAATGATAGATCTTCTTCCTAAGAACTGTGTAATAGTAATGGATAATGCAAGTTATCACTCCAGACTTATAGAAGGACTGCCCACAACCAAGTGGTTAAAAAAAGACTTGCAGAATTGGCTGAGTTCAAAAAATATTACGTACCATCCCGATCTATAAGAAAGGAACTTTATTCGTTGTGTGCCCTTCATAAAGAAAAATTTAAAAAATACGAAATTGATGAAATTGCCAAAAATCTTGGAATGACAGTACTTAGATCCCCACCATATCATTGTGAATTAAACCCGATTGAACTGGTATGGGCACAGATAACGAGTGAAGTTTAAAGAAAAAATACCACTTTTAAAAATTCATGATGTTAAACAGTTGTTTTTGGAGGCCGTAAATAATGTAAAACCTGAAAACTGGGAAATGGCAGTAAATCACACTATTAAAGAAGAGGAAAAAAATGTGGAAGCTGGACAATATTACTTATAAAATGATCGAGCCAGTTATTATAAATCTTGGTTCTGAAAGTTCATCTTCTGAATCTGATTTGGATTTGTAACAAGTAGCTGTAAGTTTTATATTAATATTTTTTATTCATCTATTTAACATACCTTAGACGGTTTTAAAAACTCTTTTTCTCTTTTGTAATTTTTAAAAATTAAAAAAAATGTGAATTTTTTAAAACCACTTTTTAATGTAGGCCAGTCAGTTCTAATATAGTGTGTGATAAAAGAGGTCACTTTTGTTTACATACAAATAACACTTTATAACACTGAAATAATTCATTCATTTTTTACAATTATTCAAAGTAATTTTTCAATTAATCTTGAGCACGCCCATTGGAGTGGTCGGAGGTATTAGTTAAAATTATGCTAATTACTCTCTCGTTCATAAAAATAAACTATAGCTAACTTCATCGGAACGTTCTCTATACTGTAACCTCTTTAGCATTTTGTGGCGCAACTGAACTGGAGTTTCAGAGTCATGATGAGAGTAAAACGTGGAATAAAAAACGAATTTTTCGAGAATTATTCAATTTCAGAGCAGAATAGAAGCAGTCCCAATTTTTAAGGGCTTATCAAAAAACAGGCATAATTAATTGCGTGTTTCCATGTTGTAAATTTATCAGGAGCAAGTTACTAATGAAATTAGCCGCATACTACATAGCAGATGATGCGTCCAATTAGTTGCCAGTGGCGATTGTTTGCAAATAATCGTAAAGTGACTGTGAGATTGGTGGAAACAATTTGGAAATTGCATTTGTCTAGAGGGCATACTACTAATTATTTTTTTTTATAAGTGACACAATTATTTTCTGTTGATGATTCAGAAAAACATGACTTCATTTTATTTTTCGCCAATATTATTTCACGTGAAATTCAATTTTCTGTTCACTATTCCCTATCTTATTGTCAGAATTATAAAATACTTACAAATATTTTTAATTACTTAACGCGAAATGATTGGTCGACCTATTATATGTGGAGAAAATAAAGAGCACTTACTGAAGAGCAATATTTCTGCGGCTTCTCGTGTTACTACAGTATCTTCTGAAGGGCAGTTTTCTTCTGCAGCTTTTTCATTTGTAAAGCATTTTGATATTGTTTCTTCTGTAGCAACGAAGATTTGCAAAACATTTGAAGATCTTAGTTTCAAGAGCAAACATCTTACACATAGTGTTTCACTATAGCTAAAAATATCAACATTCATAGACTAAAAAAAAGTCGACTAAAATACAGATTGGCTTATTATTAATTAGGGCTTTTCCTGGAACTTTCTCATAAATAAAGTGAAGGGCGCTGCGAAAAAAATCTGCAATAACCTTCGTGGTCAGTCTTTTATATTGGTTGTTCTTGTTATTGGTTAAGCATGTTGACGATTATGAAAAAAGTTTTAAGAAAATTCCTCACTGTCTATTAAATTTCATGTGATCGAAAAATGCATTTGAACAAAAGGGATAAATTATATATCTGATGATTTTACTAATTCTAAGGAGTACATTAACTTGGGAAAGGAGCTTATTACTTGGATCAGTGGTTGGTGTTAGTTGTTGCCCAGGAAACCATCGGGTTCTTCTAACTCTAATACGACAAATTGGTTGCATTACTCCTGTAGTGACCCTTTCCCAAGTTAATATGCTCCTTTTCTAACTTGGCTGCACCAATAAGGTATATAAGGTTGCCTTCCATCGATATACCATTTTTGGTTTTCTGTTTTGCGAGATATACAATTACTTTTTACTTATATATATATATATATATATATATATATATATATATATATATATATATATTATTAAACTTATTTAAATGATGCAATTATGATTCTATCACACTATTTAATTTTTTATCTCGGGTTATACTCATGCTTCAATATCTATGCTTTACATATGATAGGTAAGTTCCAAAGAATACCGGAAGAATAAAAAAATATATGATACAACATGATATTTTATATTGAAATAAAATTCACACTCAAATATCTTCAATAAAAATTATCTCATATAATGATTATCAAAATTTTGTTCTACGTACGTGAACCTTCAAAAATAAATGCAATATATTGCAATATATAAATGCAAATACAATATAAATTAAAATTTTAAATCAAAATTGTTGTTCTAAATCTCCTGATCAAAATATTCCTATCTTTTCTAAAGCAATTGTTAAAAAATGTGTTGTTAATAAAGAAAAACTGACGAATGGTAAAACTATCTCTCTGATGATGAGTTGTCCAAATCCTTGTTCCTTGTAGCCTACACTATCTATTCTTAGCAGTCCCCTAGGTAATCAGCAATCTTACAACATATTATTGCGAGCCTATCGTCTTAGTAATCTCCTTCAAATGCACGTATCGTTCAAATGATGCTAGCCTCTTCTCCTCTCGATAAACTCAATCTCTTGTTCCGGCCTGAACACTGACTCTTGGAATATAAGTAGAAAAATATAACTTTTACTGGATCAGCTTCCGTCAGATACACTTACTCCAAGAAAACTCACAAACATTCACTTCTACTGCTTACTATCACTGGGGAACCACCAGAGAACAACGACTGTTCGCCTTGAACCCTTGGCAAACAACTGATTTTTTTTCCTCTAGCTAAACTCTCATTACTCATACCTATCCCACTTCTTTCAATCTCCGCCTATCAAGGTTCCTCACATTCATCCCCATCTACCATTTAGATAACAAACAAAAATTTTACCTACAATTATAAAATTCCTAAAAACTATTAACATGCTGATCGGATTCTACGAATTCTAAAGAACTAACGAAAAATTATATTTTCTAAATAATTCTATTCTATTGTCTTAGTCACTGTATCGACGTACAACTCTATTTGGAAAACCCGCTCGCATTGTTCACGATTTCACGACGTTCACTCACGAAAATCGAATATATTTTACAAAGAAAATAATTTATGCATATCTTTAAATGTTGTTTACTACAGGTAATCCAGGATAATGGACTTTCATTTCTTCGAAATATCTTTTATATAGTTGAATTATTAGATTTTGTACTTTGAAATATATTAAGAGCAAACCAATATAATTTTCAATTTTACACATCATAACAATATATATATATATATATATATATATATATATATATTATATATATTAATATATATATATATATATATATAAGGATCACTCAGACGAGTGGTGGGTTCTTATATCGGTCTCTAGGTGGAGAAATAAAAGACAAAGTTGATAGGCTACTATATCTATTTTGGAAGACGTTTCGCTTTCGAGTTTTGAAAGCATCATCAGTTCATCTAAAAATTATTACAATATGAGAACCACACAATCATGGAAACGATGTTAATTGTTACCTTAAAAAGATATGTAGCAGTCAATGTTATTAACAAACATGTGAATGAAACTAAGTAAATGGACATAATACGCTGATCTTGTATAAACAGTTAAGCAACTAACAACATATATGAACTTGTAAAAAATTAGCACAGCAATTGACCATGTGGTCTAAAGTAAATTCAATGTTATTTAATGTTAATAAGTGAGCAAGAACCAAGAAAATCATAAATAACTTCCAACTATTTAATGGATATTAAGCTTTGATTTTAACTTTAGGTAGCATTATAAGTAATATTAATAAAATTCTAAAAAATAGTAAATATGAAGTTACCGATCAAAGCCCTATGAATGTCGCCGGGAAAATGGCGTTTAATGAAACAGGAACGAACTAAACCGCAAAAAGACAGCCAACCTTGAGGTCAAAATTACTTTTGACAGATCAACAAGGTGTAAATACCAACCCAAATTTTGGGCGGTTAATTTAAGTTTAACTGAGTTGGACTCAAACTCAGTTAAACTTAAATAACCGCCCAAAATTTGGGTTGGTATTTACACCTTGTTGATCTGTCAAAAGTAATTTTGACCTCAAGGTTGGCTGTCTTTTTGCGGTTTAGTTCGTTCCTGTTTCATTAAACGCCATTTTCCCGGCGACATTCATAGGCTTTGATCGGTACTTATTTACTATTTTTAGATTTTATTAATATTACTTATAATGCTACCTAAAGTTAAAATCAAGCTTAATATCCATTAAATAGTTGGAAGTTATTTATGATTTTCTTGGTTCTTGCTCACTTATTAACATTAAATAACATTGAATTTACTTTAGACCACATGGTCAATTGCTGTGCTAATTTTTTACAAGTTATATATGTTGTTAGTTGCTTAACTGTTTATACAAGATCAGCGTATTATGTCCATTTACTTAGTTTCATTCACATGTTTGTTATTAACATTGACTGCTACATATCTTTTTAAGGTAACATATTAACATCGTTTCCATGATTGTGTGGTTCTCATATTGTAATAATTTTTTAGATGAACTGATGATGCTTTCAAAACGTCTTCAAATAGATAAAGTAGCCTATCAACTTTGTCTTTTATTTCTCCACCTAGAGACCGATATAAGAACCCACCACTCGTCTGAGTGATCCTTATATATATATTGGATTGACGGTCGTACTCCTTTTTCCGTATATATATATATATTTATATTTATATATATATATATATATATATATATATATATATATATAAGCACTACTGCACTGATCACTAACCAATACAGTACTGCTACTGGTAATAGAGGACGGTTCATTTATACCGTTGATGGTGGCGTGGTTTGGGTGGAGATTGGCCTGGAGGTTAGCGTGATGATTGGTGCGGGGATTGGCGCGAACATTTCTGACAGTAGGATTTTGATTGCGATGATGCAAGTAGACCACAGAGCTCTCTAGTTTCAAACAAGCCCTCATCCAAAACGGTTACCGCAAAAATAACATCAATAAGAGCATCCACAGACATTTCTCTCAACCCAAAGGCTCAGACCCTCATCATACGAAAGCCTTTAATCCTTACACCAAAGGTGTTCACCGACAAAATCGACAAAATTCTTAAACCAAGAGGAATAAAGATAATATTTACCCCCCAATAAAAACTTTAGCTTACTACGATGTTATACTTTCTAGACTGTTGTAAGGAATTGAGTCGTGGACTCTACACAGCCGTTACCTGATAGAAAACTGGTTTTCCAAATGTGGCTTTATCTTAGAATTCTGAAGATATCCTATTCCGACTACGTTACTAACCAGGAAGTTTTTATTAAGAATGCAAAAAGGAAAAGAGTTGTTTACGACAATAAAAACAGTCAAAATTGAATGACTCGGTCACATCATGAGGAACAGCAAAAGATATGGGTTGCTGCAATGAATTCTTCAAAGAAAAGTTGAAGGAAAAAACGAGCACCAGGAAGGAGCCGCAGTTTTGCAAAATACAGATTGCCATGATGGTCGCCATCACGGCCACTAATTGGCCTGTCTGCTAATTACATCAAGTGTCTGCTAATTATTATTTGATAATTAAGTCGAAAATAGATAAGTGACAAAAACTGGTAAGATAAATCCAAATGACTTTTAAATTGTTTATAGTCCGGGCGCTTGGTTAGAAATAATGAAGGGCACTTAGTGACTGCTATGATTGTTGGTTCTCGCTAAAATGATCCATCAAAATGCGGGTCCACAAACACCTAACGAAGTACTGTTAATACAACAAAATAGTACCTTCTTTCAGGAAAATTATGCAAGGTCCCAGAATGAACATATGCTGTACACTACATGAAAACAGACGGAAATGGAGAAGATTTACGCTACGAATAGAGTAAATCAGCTCTAACTCCAGTTAGATAACTTACAAAAATTAAATGAAAGCTTGCAATTAAACTTTGCAGATCTAGAGAAAAACTTGTCCAAAGAGAAATAACCTAAGAATGAGGAATTTCATTCTGACGAGGAGGAATTACCTGAGGAGACAGAGTGCCAGAGTGGATACGTGTCAAAAACTTCAAAAAACGTAAAATGGATACAGCATTGACCCCATCACAAAAAGACTCATATGTCCAACAAAGAGAAGAAAAAAACTAGAAAAACACAAATCCCACCTCCAATAATTGTGGAGAGTATTGCCGAATTTAGCAAATTTCATGAATTATTTATGTACAGCTAAATTCCAGATAAAAGTACTTGGAGATAAGAGCGCTAAAATTAATAGCGATAGTGAAGAAGACTTCAGAAAATTAACGAAAAAGTTAAGCAAAGTAAATTATACAGGGCATACAGATGAAAATAAGCAAATCCGACCCATTAAAATTACGGTCAATAAGTTACATCATTCAGCCAGTAAAGATTCGATCATGAACGATTTAAGTAATAAAGGATTCAAGATAATAGGTGTCATACTGAAATTAAAATACAAAACAAAACAACCACTAAATATGTTTATATTGGTATTCAGAAATGACGAAAATATTAATAAAATCTATGAGATCTCAAAAATCATGAGCGTAAAAGTACAAATACTTCCGCTAAGAAAATCAAAATTGGTACCTCAATGTAAGAGATGTCAAGCATATGGACACACACAAGGTTACTGTGCGAAAGAACCAAGATGTGTCCGCTGCACAGGAAAACACCTAACAGCCAAATGTGAGAAACCCAAGGACGCAAAACCTAAATGTGTCCACTGTGGAGAACACTATAGAGGATGTAGCGTGCTAACTATAGAGGATTTATCGTGACAAAGGAAATCCAAAAAATAAAGATAAATATAACAAGAAACAGACCTTACCCAGACAACCACAAAGAATGCATCCAAAACCTGTAGAAAATCCAAAACAAGAATAAAACAAAACAAGAACTTATAGCATGGTAGCAGCTGGTAAAAGTAACGAAGAAAACTGTAGTAGTTAAAAAGATCTGAAAATAGAACAAACCCTACAGAAAATATTAGAGAGATTAACTAACCTGGACGAGCGTATAATCAGAATAGAATATAGCACCAAAGGAGCTATTCCTAAAAGACTTGGTAATGGCGGTAGTTTACGACTAGTAGAATGGAATGCAAATGATATCTTGAAACATCAGCAAGAACTAGATATAGAAAAAGCGATACTAGATATAGAAAAAATAGACATATGCCTCATTTCTGAAACCCATTTTGCGAATGAGTCCATATACCTATTAGATTTAGGGTTTATAAAACTTATCATACTATTCACATTGATAATGCAGCCAAAGGAGGTAGTGCGGTAATAATCAAAGAAAATACTATGAACTATCAGGAAATGAGATACAGAACTACAGAATTTCAGGATATATCAGTAAAAATTAAATGTAAAAACTATAGGTAATCGTCATAGCGGTTTACAGTCCGTCAAGACATGCCATCAAGAAAAATCAATAGGACATAGATTTATCCTTGGAGGAGACTTCAATGCAAAACATACATACATACAGTATCAACGGGAAAGCCAACATACTGGCCTACTGACACAAATAAAATCCCAGACCTTTCGACTTCTTTGTAGTCAGAAATATTTCAACAAATTACATAGAGATAGAAGAGGCATTGGATATAAACTCTGACCATTCTCAAATTATTCTAGACTTGTTAATAAAAATACTGACTGTAAAAGTTTCCATATAGACCTTAAAGAGAAGATTAACCTCTCAGTTCCATTAAGAACCGTTGATCAACTAGAGGCAGAAGTAGAATTACTCACTAAAAATGTACAACAAGCTGCTTGGAACAACAACACGGACAGTGTCGAAAGAATAAAAGGAAATAACTACCCGAAAGAAATCAGAGAAATGATAACCGAAAAAAGAAAACTGAGATGTAAGTGGCATCAGTCTAGAACACCAGTCAATAAAACCCACACAAAAATTAAAAAGGGAAATTAAAAAAAATAAAAACGAATCGGTTAGCATCTACCTAAGTGAACTATCAAATGATAGCGCTACTGATAACTCATTGTGGAAGGCTACCAAATAATTAAAAAGGCTAATTTTACAGAATCCATCAATTGGAAATACTAATGGTAGCTGGGCAAGAAGCAATATACAAAAGGCCAACAGGTTTGCTGATCACCTAGACAATACTTTTCAACCAAATGAAGAACGAGAAATAATTAACTGGGATGAAATCTGGATCCCTGATCAAGATGAAATGGAGATTAGCCCTGTAACTCCAAAAGAAGTATATTTGGAAATAAAAGAAGATATAATTCCAAAGAAAGCTCCTGGATTTGATCTACTTATTGGGGAAGTATGAAAGCAACTTCCAAGGAAAGCTATAATAAAATTAACACATCTTATAAACGCTTCCTTTAGGCTGAGGTACGTATAATACCAAAGATATGAAGGTGACAAAAATTATAACGACACTAAAACCAGGAAAACCTCCACAAGAAGCATCATCATATAGGCCTATTTCACGGTTACCTGTTATGTCTAAATTATACGAAAAATTACTCTTGAAGAGACCAAAACCGATTATAGAGAAAAAAAAATCTAATTCCTAATCATCACTTTGGGTTTAGAACAAGCCACTCAACGATAGATCAGGTGCATAGTATAACAGATACAGTAGAAAAAACTCTAAAAGAAGTAAAAGTCTGTTTACAAAGTGTGGCATGACGGATTATATCATAAAATGAGATGCTATTTACCAAAACAATATTCTGAACTACTAGAATCATATATATCCGAAAGATACTTTCGAGTTAAGTATGAGAAAAAACCAAATACCTTATGCAAATACGGCAAAATATTTGGGTATGCCATTAGATTCCAAGCTACGTTGGAAAGCAAGCTACGTTGGATTATTTTTTAAAATGATACTTAACAGAACTTTAATCAGAAAGGTGTGTTGGTGGAAAACTCTTCAAGGAATGGATTACGGTTTTAGTGGCTGCTAACATGACAGGTTCAGTGAAGAGAAAATTGTTAGGGATAGGGAAGTCGAAAAACCCAGGTAGCTTTAGAAACATAAAAAAGTTTGTAAACAATTGTCCGGCTCATCCTGTATTGTGCCACCTTCAAAACATTGAACTTTGTTTCCTGCAAGCGAACACTAAAAGTGCCCTTTAGCTCATAGACCAAAGCGTCATCAACAGTTTGAGAAGCCACTACAGGAGAAGACTTTTAGGAATTGGTTGAGAAGAATGATGATCTCAAACTAAACGTTTTTGACGCCATCCTAATGATTAGTCAATCCTGCGACGAGGTGGTAAGCAATACGATAAATCATTCCTTTAAACACGAAGAATGGCTGGAAGATCAAGGATTGACAGGATGAAGATAAACTGCCGATCAGACAGTTTTAACTTTCTATCATCTACGCACCAGAAGAGCTAACAGATTTCGAAGAAGTTGATGAAAATATAGTTACAACATCTATTCTTTCTGACGAAGACATTTTACAAGTAGTTCATGTAGAAGAAAAAAAAACAGTAAACTGGAAGAGGAAGTAGAGCCAGAAACAGCTCCGACCCCTCAACAGCCATTAGATGCGGCAAAAGTATATTATTGGTTTTTCATTTACCAGTAAGACGATATGAATGCTGTGGAAGATTCTAAGCATCTTGAGGACAAGGTCAGGTCGGTTCTGTGGAAGGTAAAAAGAAAACACACCAAAGTGACAGACTTTTTCATTAATGTAGGCTAAATATAAAATCTTTTTTCATACTTTGATGAAAATACTGTACAGTAACATCTTATTTTGTTATATACAGTATACATTTTTTAATTGTACAGTCATTTTTTGCACTGTATTGCTTATATGTATAATTTTTTAGTAAATCTTTGTTGTGTACTATATATACAGTGTTAATTTATTTATAATCCTTTTGATCAATTTTTTAAATTACAAGAGGTTATTTAGTACAGTATTACAGTCATTACAGTAACGATTTTTGTTCCCCTCTGTATAACGATCTCTCCTTATAATGGTGAAAATTTCCGGTCCCTTGCATATCGTTACATAGGAAGAGGACTGTATATATATAATATATATATATATATATACATATATATATATATATATATACATATATATATATATATATATATATATATATATATATATATATATATATTATATATGTACTAAACAACACCCTGTGTATGGGTCATTAAGTTAGGATAACCCATTAAGTACGGTATTTTGCAATCCTGAGGTTAAGTATATCCATGAAACACCATGTATAATATAACACAATATAATAATTAATACTACAAAATATTGAAATCAATGTACAAAAACTTTCATTTCTGAGGTTATTGACCAACTTAATTTTTAAACTAGAACATACTCTGATTTAATAAGTCCGCATAAAAAATAATATTAAAATTTACCCCTAGAATGTTCATACATTAATTGACCTCCGGCTGATTTTGTGTTTAATCCAAACTACTAGATAATACGTACTTGAACATCAGTATGAAATTGTTTCCGATCCTGCGGTGACAATTTCCCCAAATTGGTATTGAATTTTCAGTGATATTGAGAGTACTGTATTGTATTCCCGTTCCCATCATAAGGTTCTGTGGTGATGGGGGACTTTGCATTATAAATTCCCCTTGAAATTCTTGTGGAAAGTAACATGATGCTTCCGTGCTCTGTGGGTCTAAAACAAATAACAATTGTGGTTAGTAATGATAATCTAGTGTTCTTAAAAACCGCATTTTATAATACAATTTGTATTGAATAGTTGATGAAGCTAGCCGATCTTTGATATAAATCCGTTTTATGAATAAAGTAATCAAAACTAACGGTAGCCAAATTTTCAATGAATTTATGTAGCTGTTCTTTTATAATATTTTTGAAGTAACAAAATAGAAAGCATATCTTTTATTACATTGATTTGTATTGGAAATGCCTTGTTTTCTACACCTGTGTAGCAAAAATTGTCTCCCTTTTATTTTATTAATTGTGTAATTTACTATTTTTATTTGGAATAAGCCACAATTTTACTGTAAAATAAGTTTATTTTGTCGTATTTTGAGAACGATTTCGGAAGTAGAAATATTATAAATGCAAACTTATTTTAAAGTACAATTACACACACAGATCACTAAGATACCAAACACTCTTCAAAGAAAACTGAACTGCAAAGCTTTTAATGGAAAATATTTGTATTTTGAAGATTTTTATACAAAAAAAAAACAACTTATTGAAGTTCTCCACACTCAGCTAGAGAGTTTGCCGATAAGCATGGACGCACTATTTATGTTACGAGCAATGTCCGAAATTGGACAATCCTAGCATTGTACGGAAAATTTTGTCCAGTTCTAGCATTGTACCCCTTTACTGTACAATCTCCAAAATAGACATAATCTTCAGACTTTGTATAAAAGAATTACTGTACAGTGTTCGAATTTCAATCGGTATGCATGCCACAAAGTTTGGGAGAAGATGACAGATATCGATTCATATCTATTGTGACGAGTATTCCCCATTTGTTATTAAATACAATCAAACATCAATGATGTTATAAATCCATAATTAATTAGAGCCTCTGATTTCTGGATTGTAGTATTAAATTATTTTAAATTATTATAAACATCTCTTGAAAATCTTAAATGTTTCTTCTAATTATTTATGTTTGACACAGTCTTTTATCAGATTGTCGATTAGAAAACGAACAAATTTATATATAAATAATAAATATAAAAATATCAAATAATTAACAAGAAATGTTCGATTTTTGATTTGGTGTGTCGCTTGTCAATGATAATCGATTAGAATCGATGAGCATTTCGATAACCATTTTTAATTTTGATCATTTCGGACATTGTACAGCTTGGGGGTACAATGCTAGAAGTAGACAATAATTTCCATACAATTCTAGGTTTGTCCAAATTCGGGCTTTGCTTGTAACATATATATATATATATATATATATATATATATATATATATATGTATATATATATATATATATATATATATATATATATATATATATGTATATATATATATATATGTATATATATATGTATATATATATATATATATATATATATATATATATATATATAAAGTAGTAAGGTATTATTGACTGACATGTTATGTAAACTAAAGTTTTATTTTGAGGTTACAGTCATTATAGTGCACACAGGGCAGAATAAGTAAAACTCTTTGTTCTTTTATCAAGCTTTCACAAAATTTATTCGCTTCTTCAGGATATGCTAAAATATGGTTATAATTATTTTATCAGTAATTACGATGAAATTTGAATTAAAAAGCATTGTATAAAACTAGCACAAAAACTTAGAACATGAGGTTAATCCATTAAATTTTCTAGCATCATTATATACAAAAACTAAATCACCTATTAGCATTATGGAAAGCTCAAAGGTAGTTTATAGAATACCATGCTAACATTGTGATAAGTCATACATGTGACACACATCTAGAAATCTAATAGGCAGACTAACATCACATAAAAGTGACCTGAGAAATAATAAAAATGCGTGTGCATTAATAGATTATGCAATTAATAAATATTAATTTAATTTCAATGAAACTAAGATATTAAGACGTGAAATCATTTAAATAAAAGAGAATTCTTAGAAATGGTATGCATAAACAAAATATCAATGCGTTAATAAAAAAACTGATATTGATAAACTAAGCAATATCTATAATTACATTCTGTCTTACGAAAATTAATACTATAATTCCCTAATATTAAATTTCCTGACTAAATTCAAAAAAATTAAATATTCATATTTGGCGCCATTTTGTAAGCAACCATACAACAATCGAAAACTAGTTATCAACAACAAAAAATATAATAAACAGAAACGAGTGTCTTTCTGACATAAATCGATCATCAAAATAATAATTATTGTCAACATTATTTCTACAAAATTAAAATATTGTAATTATATATACATATATATATATATATATATATATATATATATATATTATATATATATATATAGTAGTTTTGAGTTTCTTTAACCGTATTATATTTAATATAAAATTAATGTTTCTTGGGTTTAGGTTCAATAAAGATATGTTACATGTGGAAATAGATTTTATTTTCCATTGCAATCAATCAACGTTTCGGCAGGAAACCCTTGCCTTTGTCAAGATTCTAAAATGTGTGTATATATATATATATATATATATATATATATATATATATATATATATATAAGGACAAACAGATATTGTAAAATATGTATGTATATATATATATATATATATATATATATATATATATATATATATATATATGACTTACCAAAACGTAAAACGTGACACAGACATTAACGAACTGACATATACAAGTTGATATCTGATATCTCATTGTTTACTGTCTAATGCTTCAAGAGATCTAAGTTATGGGTACCAGGACATAAAGGGTTTGGTAACGAGATTGCTGATGGATAGCTTTGATAAAGAAGGAGCTACTCCTTATATCAAATCAAAACCATTCTACGGTATTCCTAGAAACCACATCAGAGGTATACCGTAAATTAAAAAAAAAATAAGAAAAGAAAGATAAAAAAATTATTACAATCCACCAGCTTTCAGAACAATTAACAACATATATTAAGAACAACAACAGAAAAAGAAGAAGCGCTTTCACTGTGGTGTATACGAACTGAAATGTGGCGCCTGCCTAAAAACTTACACCGGTCAAACTGGTAAAACTTTTAAAAAACGGATAGGAGAGCACAAAAAGGCTTTAAATAATAGAAAAACAGATTCTACGTACTCACTTCACCTTTTATACCATAATCATTATTTAAATGACCAATTTCAAATTCTTCACCTTCAAAATAAAGGCCTTAAGCTATTTTTTTTCGAATCTATAGAAATTACCAAATTAAAAATAAAGGCATAATTCTGAATGACCAATTTGAGACAAACAGTTCTCCAGTTCAAGTTTTGAAAACAAAAGTTTTTAAGTTTTATATCAATATGTGATGATATAATCATCTAGCCAGTTATTCTAGCACCTAGCTAGGCGATTAAATAAAAAATAAATACAGTGCCAAAGTTCAAATAAACGAAAAACCTAAATAATTTAAATGTATAATTATTTTTTGTGTTTTTAATATAATTATGCTTAATCATTTTGAATAGAGAACGGAAGGCGTAATAAAATTATTTTCCAAAGTAGGCATTAACATACATTTGTAACGATAATTAATAAAGTTTCCGTCTATGACAATTTCATTCAACTGTTTTTATTAATTCATATTATAATATTAATTATTTAGATTTTATACACACGCAGGTGAAATAAATTTTAATACGACGTGAACTAGTTTAAAAAAAATTAATTCGAAATCTCAGTGAGACAATTACATATATATATATATATATATATATATATATATAATATATATATATATATATATATATATTATATATATATATATTATACTCCGGAGAGTTGGAACACATTTCTTTGGATGCTCAGTAAAATTATATTTGTCAACTTATTAACATTATTATTTAAGCGTTTGGTAAAGAATTTAGTTTTATACCCTTGACAGTTTCCTTTCTAATTGACTATTATTAATAAAGGCTACATTGCATTTTTTCCTTTGCATGATCCATCTCACCCGGACGTGTCTGGGTGAGATGGACCAGTAGCTTGGGAGAGATGGACCAGGGGTAAAAAGTAGGATCAATGACTACAAACCAGGTATAAAGTAAAAAATATGTATATCTTACATAATAATAAATATTACAATAACCAAATAAAAAAAAGCAAACAAAACAAGTCTATTCTTTTGCTTTCTTGACCACAATCTTCCTATTAATGGGAAACTTCCCTTTTTGTGACATTATTTCCATGGTACCGCAGAAGTCACATTTTACTTTAAATCTAGAGCAACATTCATGAAACCACCGAGAACACTGTACACACTTCACCCAAGTGAAGTTATCATGTCATCTCAATATTTCCGCCAGACCGGGAGCCATTCTGTCTCCGGCTTCTATATAACATGTAGCTTCTCCATTTTTAAAAATTTTAAAGCGTTTGTTTGTCTTTGTGTATTGTATTGTTATGCCCAAATTGACGTATGACATTCTGCTCATGTCGGATAGGCCACAACTGACGAAATGCCCCTGAGGATGATCTATTGATCGAAAGTACTTGGGCAAGATTTAATTAATTACTGTGTTCGATATTTGCCTTGTATACCATCAAAGTTGAATTGAAATTGATTGTTAGACGTTACATATGCAGCACCAACTCCTGTGTTGCATTTGGATGTATCTGTAAATATCCTGCAGCTTTCTTTAATAACAGCCGGATTTGTAGAATACTTATTAAATGCAGTAAGATTATAATTTATTTCGGGGATATTAGTACACCAAGGTGGAGGATGGTTCAAATTTATTTGAAATATATCTGGAAAATCTAGGTTTAAATATCTTAGATAGAATCGAATTCTCTCATAGAAAGGTTTGTGTGAATTAGATCTATTTTGAAGTGTGTGTTTGTTATTGAATGTATTATCAAAAATAGGTCTATTTCGATTGGATGCTATAGAGGTTGCATGTGTTAATGTTAAATAAATGCGACGGTGTAGTAAAGATGGTTCTCCAGTTTCACTATATAAACTTTCTACCGGTGTTTGTTCTAAATGCTCCCAGAGCAATTCTTAATGAGGTATTGTGTAT
Organism: Diabrotica balteata; assembly: GCA_918026665.1. Lineage (NCBI taxonomy): Eukaryota > Metazoa > Arthropoda > Insecta > Coleoptera > Chrysomelidae > Diabrotica > Diabrotica balteata. The sequence continues at coordinate 68,777,129 of OU898285.1, forward strand.
ACTATCTAATGGTTTTAGTGTTGTGTCGGATGCAGAAATATACGCAATGGAGCCAAAATCTATTTTAGATCTAATTAATGCTTTATATAGACTAATTAGTGTATCGTAATCAGAGTCCCAATACCTGTTAGATAAAGTTCTTAATATATTTAAACTTTTATTGCACGATGCGACAAGTTAATTTATGTGTTTTTTCCAGGATAGTTTTTTGTCCAACCACATTCCCATGAATTTTATGCCTGTTTTAAATATGAGCTTGGAATTAAAAAACTTTAATATTGGTTTACTGAAAGCGTGTTTATTAGTGAATACCATTCCCACTGTTTTAGATTCAATATTGTCTTATAGGAAATTTAATTGTAAAGCTTTTTTGTCATTACAATTTTTTTCTAAAATGTATAGCTGCCGAGATATAGCAACGAAAGGAAGAAAATCATTGATTTTTCTTGTTTTTAAATTGTCTAATAACAAATTTAGCCCACCTTGTACACATAGTTAAATTATCATTCCTAATTATATTTCAAAGCGATTAAAGTAAAAATATAAGATTATATTATATATGATTAACCCAACCCAAAACAGATAAGGAATATGATCTATAAGGAATGTCACCTTGTATTCTAACTTCACTATTATCTGACACAGCACTAATGTGAATGTGAATAGATAAGGAGTTAACAATTAAATCTCTTACAATATGCAGTATATCACACGATCCTGCATTTGTGCAAGTCGTTACTCTGTCATACAATGTTCACATACTCATTGTGAACTGCTTTCTTATTCAGTGTATATTTTTTTTAGGTTTTTTAAGTAAAAATTTATACATAAGTACACTACCCTATATTATAGGGCCTATAATTCACTTTCCAAAATTATTTTTATGATCATTTCTACAAGGGTAAAAATCCTAAATATTTATGAAGATTGATTTATCAAAGCACTTAAAACCCTTGTAAAATGAACCACTTAAGAATATCATAATACTCCTACTGTATATATATTATCCTATCAGTAACCACAATTGTTATAGGCACGTGCCTAAATCACCTTATGATAATTTATAACAACACCACTTCCGTTTATTTTCGTTTAAACGTCAATAATGTTGATTGTAGATATATTTTGTGCTAAGCAGGTACATTTTACCCCAGGGAAGAAGTGCTTTCCGGAAGTTAGGGATTTAAACGCACAGGTGCATCTGCTTGTTCTACAATGTATTTGTTTGTTTATTAACTATGGTGGCGTAAATGAATTAATAATTAATCGCCACAGGATTTTTTTGTATATTGATACAAAATTATTATTAATAGGCGACCGGTTTTCCCTATAAGCCAAGCATAATCCGACTATTTTTTTGCAATAAACCTGTTTTATTCGATTTTATATATTGTTTCAAGTTCAATGCATTTTTTAAAAATTTATCCAAGTGGACCAGAAAGTTTTATTAACAAATAATTTATAACAAAAAAAAAAACAATATCCCGAATCACTTCGAGTAAATTTTTTGGTGTATATCATCGGAATAAATAAATACTATATATCGGTAATTTTTGGAAAAATACTTCTTTTTCGAGTTATTTACATTTTTTTGTTGAAAAAAATGCCTTAATTAGTGATTTTTGGGACTTTTTTTCTAAAAAACTACTGAATGAATTGCAATTCTATAAAAAGCTTATAAAAAGGCAGAATATAAGTTTCAACAAGCACCTAGAATTATAATATTTTTCACCTACGAAGACCGCTTTGCAATTAAATGCTGGTAATAGTGCGTGCAAGCACTCATGACCATGGCGCAGTAGACGAAATTTAGTTTAGTCCCCACTTTCATGCGAAACGCATTGTACTATGCACTGTATAATTCCACTTACAATAGAACATTTCTGCCTTTACGTGAATTTGACTCCGCCTTCGCGCAGCTCAATGGTCAGGAGTGCTTGAACTATCTTTACCTACCTTTATGAATAATATTTTACTGCTCTGTTGTTTCAATCAGCACAGCTCAACAAGTTATCGTTTATTGGTTTCAATATTTTATTGCAATAGTACGAGTACGAAATATTTATGTAAACAGTGAATTTATTACATGGTAATTTTTTTTAAAGACCTGCAAGATGAAACCAGTATTGAACAGCTTAACGAAAAATTGGTAGAAGCCCTGAAGAAGTCACAGAAGAAGTGCCAAGCCAAGCACTCAACAAAAAATGAAAAACTCACAGAAGACACAAGAAACCTAATGCAAAAAAGAAGGGAAATGAAAGAAAAGCATACAACGAACATTGCAGAGCTAAGGAATTTAAACAAAACCATTTCAAAAGCCATTAGGAAAGACATAAGGAACTTTAACACTAAGGAAATAACTGATACCGTAGAACAAAACAAAAGCCTAAAAGTTCTAAAACGAAAGTTGAAAATAGGAACGAGGAATATTTATAAGTTAAAAAATAGTCAAGGACATGTCATACATGAACAACAAGAGATACTAAAAATCATCGAAGAGTACTATAGAACATTATATAGTCGAGATGATCACATTCCCGAAGTAGAAATTCCAGTAATACTAAATCAAGGGTCAGAGGAACTTCCAGATATAACCGAAGAGGAAATTAAGTCAGCATTAAAAGGTATGAAGAACAACAAAACACCTGGAGAAGATGGCATTGTAAGTGAAATGATAAAACTAGGAGGCGAATGCGTCATAAAGGCTTTAAAAACCCTTTATAATGCCTGCCTCTTTGAAGGAAATACGCCAGAAAAATGGAATAATGCCATTATGATAATATTGCATAAAAAAGGAGATGTAACAGAAATTGGCAACTACAGACCTATCAACTTATTATCTCATTTATATAAACTCTTTATGAGAATAATTACTAACAGACTGGGACCTAAGCTAGATTTTCATCAACCTCTAGAGCAGGCCGGATTTAGGAGTGGCTTTAGAACAAATGACCACCTACAAGTAATAAAATCCTTGATAGAGAAAGTTATAGAATACAACAAGCCATTGATATTAATATTTGTAGACTTTGAGAAAGCATTTGACTCAGTCCAGCATAGCTCCATGTTAAGAGCTCTTACAGAGTGCAGTATTGACCATAGGCACACAACTCTTCTTCGAAATATATATGATAGCGCAACAGCTGCTGTAAAAAATGTACTATGGTGACACAGACACATTTCCCTTGGAGAAAGGTATTAGGCAAGGAGACACTATCTCTCCTAAACTATTCACCGCCCTATTACAGAGTGCTATGAGAAAAAATAATTGGGAAAATATTGGATTAAATATAAATGGGGAATTTTTGAACAACTTGAGGTTTGCAGACGACATAGTCCTTATTGCAGATCAGGTAGATCATGCATGCCAACTTCTTCAAGACCTTCAGAGCTCTTGTGCACGAGTTGGCCTTAAAATTAATTTTTCCAAAACACAATACATGACCAACCTGGTACTGGCAAAAAACATTTCCACTAATGGCACGCAAATTGAACAAGTGTATTCCTATAAGTATCTGGGCCACGAGATTAAATTGGGAAGAGACAATCAAACAACAGAGTTAAAAAGGAGAATAGGACTGGCATGGGCAGCGTACGGAAAACTGAGGGAAGTCTTTAAATCAGCTATTCCCATGTGCTTGAAGAGAAAAGTTTTTGATCAGTGTGTACTTCCAGTTCTGACATATGGAGCAGAAACATTGACACTTACCAGAAAAGTAATTAATAAGATACAAGTGGCACAGAGAGCGATGGAGAGGTCAATGTTGGGCGTATCACTCAGGGACAGAGTTTCGAGTCAGATAGTAAGGAGAAAAACTGGTGTGACGGACGCAGTTGAAAGAATTACAACCCTGAAATGGAACTGGGCAAGACATGTTGTTAGGGTCAGAGATGGAAGATGGACAAAGAAAATTTTAGAGTGGAGGCCTAGACACGATGCTTATCGTAGTCGAGGACGTCCTCCAACAAGGTGGTCGGACGATTTAAAGCGCATCCAATCTAACTGGATTCAAGTTGCTCAAGATCGGATGCAATGGAATTATTTACGGGAGGTCTATGTTCAGCAGTGGACGCAAAATGGCTAATGATGATGATGATGATGATGATGAATTTTTTTTAATTTCTTCTGACATATCGTACAATGTAGGTTTACCCAATAATCAAAGTTATGCCTTTACAAGAACATATTAATTGAAAAATAAGGTGTAAATATCATGTTTCATAATAATTGTAATCTCCTTTATATATACTTTAAAAATTTGTTTAGTAACGTATTTCTTAAATCTACACAATAATTGAAAAATGATTAATGCTGTTTAAAAATATCTGTTAACGACACTACCATCGACAAAGTAGATTCAATTTAAACGTCATCATATTTCTCTTCTGTTTATCATTAAAAATTAATTGACGGTCGTAGGTTGTATTGGTGTTATTTAATATTTCACAATTTCAACCAAAATGAGTAGTTTGGAAGAAAATAAAATACAGTCGAAACGTAGAGTGCTATCTCCAGAAGAAAGGAGTTTAGTTCTAAAAGTCGAAAGTTATTTCAATTTAGAAAAAAATAATATGTGTTCGTTGACATCTGTTATGGCAGTTCAGAAACGCACATGCGATGCTTGCGGTATCTCAGAGAGGACATTTCGAAGAATTAATAACATGAGTGAGCATGAATTAATAAAGTAAGCTAGAGAAATCGTCGACATCCAAAATCTTTAGATTTGCACCAGTCAATTAAACTTGCAATTAAAAATATTATATATAATATGTATAAAGCCAAAGAACATGTAACACTTCGTGCTGTGTTACAAAAAATAAAAGCCAAGGAACTGTGTGATATTAGTTTAACAAGTTTGTGGAAAGTGCTAAAACATTTAGGTTTTCGATACAAAAAGACAAATAATAGACAAGTATTGTGTGAACTCTCTAATGTTTCAAAACGGTGGCATTTTTTAAGAAAGTACATGAACACTAAAACGTCTGATAGTCCGAGGCAAGTTGTATTTTTAGATGAAACTTGGATTTTCGCTAAAGGAAATATGTCAAAATTATCTTGGCAAGATGGCACCACGAAATGTTATGCTTCTAGTCGTTCCCGGAATGGTAAACGCTACATTATACTTCATGCTGAAAATGATCAGGGTTGTATTCTTGACGCTAGTTTAATTTTTTCGTCCACAAATAATACAGGTGATTACCATGGAAATATGGATGAAAATATTTTTGAATGATTTGAAGAAAATGTGTTAAAAAAATTGGAGCGACCATCCATAATAGTGTTGGATAATGCATCCTACCACTCATGAGTAGAAGACAGGTTTGACAAGAAGCTGGACAAAAAAAGAAATAAAGTTAACTGCATGCAAATCCATTCGTATAATTTTCACTCTACGCAAAATAGAGACTTATAGAGACCGTGATGAACATTTGATGTCGACAAATAATTTCGAGTATTTGAAATATTCCGTCCCACTTTTTTTAACATGCCCTGTATATAAATATTATATTCATTTTATTTGCCTTTGATACAGTAAAATCTAATATTATTACTGAACATAAAATACAGGAAATTAAATATTTTTATTTTTCAAGCGATCGGAATTAAATATTAATGCCCCACTGTTTGAGTCCCACTGATCATATCTTAATTACATATCGGCCGTCATAGGGTAAAAGGATTAATTAAGTCAAAACCATTTTACAGCTAATAATATTTGGAACATAGACTGGTTCCTATCGATATAAGACATCTGCTACAAGCTGCTCCTAGAAAAAATAAAAAACGCAAGAGCTTAACATCTGCAATTTTGATAGCGTACCTATCAAGGAGAAAATTAGCAATTAATAGTTAAAGAGGAAGGGAACAACAAAATGCAAAGATAATAAAATAAAGAAAAAATTATTTGACTGAAAAAAATACTGCATAAGAAAAGAACGGCGAAAAACAAACAGGCTATAACAAGAAAAAAAGAAGACAGCCAGAAGAAGAAAAAGAGGAAGAAGATTACTTTTGCTTAGTTTGTATAGGACCTTATAAAGAGGTTAGGAGAAAACTGAGCGCAGTGTATAGAATCTAAGAGGTGTGCTCATGTAAAGTGCATAAAAGATTATCTTTATTGACGATAGCGATTAAGTTTTTTCTGTTTGTTTTACTTTAAATTCACCAGATGTTTTTTCCGAGAGGATTCGCTACGTGTTCTCGGTCATACTTTATAGTGTCAAGTCCTGGACTGTGAATAAAATCGATCTAAATGGCCTTGAGGCTTTCGAAATATGTTGCTATAGAAGAATTTTAAAATTTTCCTGGGTGGAGAAGATTCTAAACTTCTCAATACTTGAATGTCTCAGCAAGACTTACTGAGATCATAAAAAGCATCAAGCAGAGAAAGCTGGAGTATTTCGGACATGTAATGAGAAGTCCCAAATATAACTTGTTACAAAATATCATGCAAGGAAAAATAGCAGGCAAACGCAATCCAGGACGAAGGAGAACCTCATGGTTGAAGAACTTGCGAGATTGGTATGGTGTTGATACAAGCATGCTATTTAGGGTGGCAGTGAATAACATTAATATAGCTATGATGGTAACCAACGTTCTGAAAGGACATGGAAGATAAAGAAGAAGATCTTTTTTCTGCCCATTTGTTTTTTACATATTACATTTATCAAACATTTATGTTAACTATAAAATGGATTTATTATGGAAACTTTGTTATTATTCTCCAACTAAAGTTTATTGTATTAAAAAATGTTTACTGACACAACCAGTCACAACCTCATCACAACTTACACCATATTGGGGCAAATTATGACAATATATACATATTGTAAAACTATTTACATATTATAAGGCAGGGGTGGCCAACTTAATCGGACTCGAGATCTTCTGTCTGCCTTTCTAATTCTTTGCGATCTACCGACTAGGAATTTTTTAACGACACTGACGAGCAATAAAACTTTTAATCCAGAATTTTAACGTTAAAAGTGAGCTGAATATCTCAGCAGAATCGCTCACTATATTTCAGAAAATCAATCACTGATTCTCTTCTTCTTCTTCTTCTTTTTATGTAGACATGACACTGTCTATTTTTCAATGTGCCTCCAGTAAGTTGTCGTTCCAAGGTTTACGTGACTTTCCTGCTGATCGTCTTCCTATTGGGGTGTGGAACTGTCTCTTGCCGTCTTTATTACTCTATTTGTTGTTATTCGGCTTATATATGATTGTTTCATTCTACTCTTCTATTTTTTACCCAGTTTTTGATGTTCTCCACCTTGCATCTACGTCTTATATCTGTACTTCTAGCTCTGTCCCATAGTGTCTTGCCATAAATTTTTCATCTGTGCTGTTTCTAACATTCTTTTTGTCTTCTCTGTGTAAGTCTTGTTTCTGCCGCGTATGTTATTATTGGTTTGATGACTATTTTGTAAATTCTGGCTTTAATTCCTTTCCCGATATTTTTATTTCTCCATATTGTTTCATTCGTGTTTATTCTATTCACTTGATCTTCCACTTCAGTTTCGAGCTTTCCGTAGCTACATAATGTGATGCCTAGATATTTAAACTACATCACTTGTTCTATTATCTGACCTTCCAGCTCCAATTTACATCTTTGTAAATTTGCTGTTGTAACCATGCATTTTGTCTTTTATGCGGAAATTAACATGTTAAATTTTCTGATGGTTATATTAGATTGGTGCAGCATACGTTGTAAATCGTCTTCACTTTGAGAGAGCAGTATTGCGGCTTCTGCATGGCAGATTATGTTAAATTGTTTTTCTCCCATTTGGTATCATTTTTTAGTTCTTACTTTTTAAGGAGGATTTTTAAAGTGGATAACGTCCTTTAGTTTGACCCCGTCCAATGCCTTCTTAAGGTCTACGAAACATAGATATGATGGTTTGTTTTATTCTAATGATTTCTCTTGCACTTACCTCATTATAAATATTGCGTCGGTGTATGATCTTCCCGACCTAAATCCTTGTTGTTCTTCTGGTAGTGTTATAATTTCATTCAGTTTATTTGTTATCACTTTGGTTGTTAATTTTAGTGATGTGTTTAATAAATTAATTCCTCTGTAATTTTCCGGGTTCGATTTGTTTCCCTTTTTGAAGAGGGGTATTAGGATACTTGATCTCGATTCTTGATGAATTCAGTTTTGTTTTATTATTTTTTGGATTGGTTTTACTAGTTGTTTGGTTAGATCTCGTCCTCCGTACTTTAGGAGTTCGTTCGGTATTCTGTCCTCTCCGGAGAATTTTCTATTTTTTAATTTCCTTAATGCTTCCTTTACATCTTCCTCCTCAATATTTATTTCTTCTTTTGTCGTCACCTCTGGTGTTGGTGGTTCATTATCGTCACCTTTAGCAAGTAGGGATCGAAAGTAGTCTACCCATGTTTCCTTCAGAATGTCTTTCGTTTTCATTAGTTCGTTCATTTCTTTTCTTTGTCTTCTGATCATTCTCCATATTTCTTTTTGTGTTCCGTAGTAGTCGTGTTCCATCTGTTTTGAGAAGCTCTGCCAGTGGTCCTTTTTAATTTGTCTAACTAAAGTATTCGTTTGTAGTATGTATATGAGCCGCAATAACCAAAGCAGTGGTTAATGACAAAATCACCATCAATGACTTTAACTTTGTGCGCGTTGGAGAATTCAAGTATCTTGAACAACAATAACTGAAGACAATAACGGATCACAAGAAATTAACAACAGGATTCAGGCCAGCACCAGATGTCTTTTTGCCCTCCAAAACCTTATAAAATTAAAACAACTAACACGACGTACGAAGATACAGATCTATAAAACAATCATACGACCCGTTGTGATGTATGGAAGCGAAACGTGGACAATAACAAAGACAAACGAAGAGAGACTATGTGTTTGGGAAAGAAAAATCCTAAGAAAGATCTTTGGTCCTGTGCTGGATGAAGCATCAGGAGAATATAGGATAAGAACTAACAAAGAGCTCGAAGAACTTTACCCAGACGCCAACATCATAAAAGAAATAAAGTCCAGAAGACTCCAATGGGCAGCACACCTCAGAAGACATTCTGACGAACGAACGTAAGACTGGTGTGGGAGGAAGTCCCAACTGGAAGGAGACCACGCGGACGCCCTTGTCTCCGATGACTAGATAATGTAGCAGGAGACCTAAGCACTATGGGCGTGGAGAATTGGATTGGAGGTTGCTCAAGACAGAAAACAGTGGAGGCGTGTTGTCGATTCGGCTAAAACCCATGAAGGGTTGTAACGCCACGGAGTAAGTAAATAAGTAAAGTATTCGTTTCATTTCTGATTCGTTTATAGTGGTTATATGTTTGTTGTATCTGTTGTGTTCTGTATTGTAAAAAGGCTTTCTTCTTTTCTTCACCTTTTGTCTTCACTTCCTCTCTAAACCATGGTGTTTTCTTTTTTGATATGTCAGTGTTTGTTACTTTCCTCTCTCCAAGTGATTCTGTTGCTGCGTTAATTATTTATTTAATTAATATATTAATAAAATATATTTAATTAATTTAATATATTTAATTAATATATTTTTGAGTTTTCCCCAGCTTTCCTCGGTGTTATCGTTTTCTAATATTTTATTCCCAGCGATCTTCTCTAATATTCTTTTTCTGTATAAGTATTCCGTGGATTCCGTATTTAGTCCTTCGACTTTGATGTATATCTCTGTTGGTTATAATATAATATCTATCATAGATCTTTGCCACAGGTGTTATTAAATGTATATCTGTGTGTCTTTGTGGTCAAAAAATGTGTGGTTTATTCTATTCTATCTGATTCTGAAAGACTATTTTATCAGCTTTCAATTATTTATATCATAAACAACATTACATACTTCACCTTTTTTACAGTTATCACTTAATTTTTAGAAATAATAAGCATATTTAGAGTTGTTGCTTTTTTAATTTATAACAAAGAATGTGCTATGGGGACAACCTCATATGTACCCTAAAAACAAAAATATTAACACAGAAATAGGTAACCTAGGGCGAAAATTCGGCCCCTAGTATTTGGAAGGTTAAGGGCCGGTTTCACCAACAACAAATAAATCACTGAATAGTTAATCGTCGAATAAAATTTATTAGTAGAATAAATTTTATTCCGTTTCAATAACAATTTGTAATCCAAAGTTAGTTATTCGTCGAATAAGTTCAAAGTGTAATGATTTTCCACAGACTGTACTCGTTGACACCTCTCTTGGCCTACACCTCTTAGGTGCTTGGCCAAGCGCATCGCACTATTTTTCACTGCAATCATATACATAACCTATAATATTTTATATTGGTTGATTAATTTGTTGAAATAATAATACTTGCCAATGCCAATGGTCAATGTCAATACATATTTGAAACGATCCTGTTCCATAAAAAGAAGAGCAGTTAACAATTGATTTCACCAGGGAAGTAGGTACGATGCCACAAAAAGTACCTACAGAAGAAGATGCCAGGATGCCACCAGCAGAAGTCCAGGAATCCGAGAGGAAAAATTGTCAACATCAGGCGGTGCAAGAGGGAACGTCGAGAAGAAGAACTTGAAATATTAACAATTTGAAATGGTAATAAACGTTTTTATTTTTTATTTTTATATTACAATTGATTTCGCACATCTATGGGTCTATTTTTGTTGCTTACAGGATGCAATTGGTTATCGATCAAATTTAATAATTGATCTACTAAATTTTTTGATAATCTAAACCTAGTTTTAAAGTCCACATTATCAAATTCAGCAAAAGGGTGTCTTCTTCATTCATTTTCTTCATCAGAAGATGAAGATAATAATCTAAAATAAATATATATGTATACAAAATTCAAATTGTCAGATATAATTACGTTTACCTGCAATATATTGTTGATAATTTCAAGTTAAACTAATGAATTTTCTTTATTATTGATATTTAAAGTGAGCTTAGCTGTCAACTTATTCGAAGAATAAATATTTATTTGGCCGATATTGGACTAATAACTTATTTGGAGTTTATTCATATAATAAGTCTTATTTGACGTTGGTTAAACGTTGGCTAAGAATGCTATTTATAATTCTTTCATACACCAGTCCTACTAATTTTTATTTTATCACACATAAACAATGGTTAAAACGGCATCAGGTGGATTTGAGTGCAGGACTACACAAACTTGGCAAGTTGTCAAAGTAGGGAGCTATTGTATTGCTTTTGAAAATAAAATTAATAAAGCTATTTTCAGCTAAATATCGAAGTAACCTGTAATGCTGAAACCGAATAAAATTAAATTCCATAGCACCATCAATTGGAAAGTAAATTGGGACCGAAGACCGAAACTAAAACCACAACTAATGGAATCTCTGCTTAGTTCTCATGGTTGTTTTTAACCGAAACATCATTACACGACTTCGAAGTGTTGCATTTTTTATCATACTTTTTATATTTAATGGATTCTGACCTTGATTGGATGGTTTAGTATGTTATTTTTATTTTTGTAATACCCCTAAAAAGGCTAGTTATAATAATTGACGTGAATTCAAGCAGTTTCTGATCTTACAACCACTGTAATTACTTTATTTTATCTTTAAAATGGTGATTTAACTGAACGAAAAGAGAATTATATACTTGGATCAGAACTATTTTATCTTTTTAGTTGTCCGATTATGATAAATTGTTATTGTTGTTTTTATTTATAAGTGGTATTGTTAACGTATGTATAAGTACTATACTGCCCTGCTAAGTAAAAACGTCCGAACTGACAATATTAGACTTTTGAGAAAAAGCAATACTTGTAGTTAATACCGTGCCATCCTCATTTTAAAAAGCAAACAGTTTTTTTTTTCACATAAGTAGTTAATTAAGATTAAAGTTTATTTTCATTTACCTGCTATTAACAAAAACTACCCCAAGTTTGACATTTGATAGAAGTATTAATAATGTATAGGTAGATTATTTAGAATTATTAATTTTTCAGATAGGACTTTTTTAGTTTAAATATGAATGACAATTAAAATTTTACTAACTGCATTTACTTATTAAATAAGTTTATTAAAAAAAGACAAAACTGTTAGGTATATATTTTGTATTCCCACAAAATTAATAACATTAAAAAAATCTTGAAAAAAATTAAATCAAATTACAAATTATTTTCAACAAGGGATACTAACACTGGCATATTTTCCCAAAACATAATCCTATTCTTAGGTAATATTGGGCGGAGCTTATTTAGCAATGTTTGTTTTCTCTTTATGTCAATCCCTCGAGCCTTATTATGCATGTTGGGTTTGGTTGGGTATGTCTGCTTTGTAAGATTTTGCCATTAGGAACTTAAGATTTATAAAATCGTCTGAAAAACTTACTTTGTATTTAAGGTTTTTACTTCCTCTTGAACAAGAAATAAGAACTACATCTCGTAAATACGGCCTTGGTGACAAGTGATTAATATTGTTCTGAAGCTATTTTCTTGTGGCATTGTAAATTAATTACTATTTATAACTGGGAATAAGCCACAATTAAAGATAAAAATACGTTTATTGACGTTTCAATTTCCAATTCGGAAATCGTTCTCAAAATACAAACAGTAAATTAAACAAATTTTGTTTTTTGTTACATAGTGAAAAAATTCTTCTAATAATTTAATTTTATCTGACTCATTTATATTGACAATTCAGACATACATTATGCATTTTAAAGTAGACGACTTTATTGGCAATATCATTTTAAAGTCGTCTACTTTAAAATGCATAATGTATGTCTGAATTGTCAATATAAATGAGTCAGATAAAATTAAATTATTAGAAGAATTTTTTCACTATGTAACAAAAAACAAAATTTGTTTAATTTACTGTTTGTATCTTGAGAACGATTTCCGAATTGGAAATTGAAACGTCAATAAACGTATTTTTGTCTTTAATTGTGGCTTATTCCCAGTTATAAATAGTAATTAAGTGATTAATTTTATGTGTTGAGCTATGATCTTTTCATGAACAAAAATGTTCTGTTTGCATAGGTAATATCTGCACTTTTCCAGAATTTGAATTCTGTACACAAGACATAAAGTCATCAAAGTCTAATACTTTACCCATTTTTGTTAGTGCCTTTTCTACCTGATGGTGAAAACTATCAGCTGCCTTAAAAGTATGTCCAGGTTCGAAAAATTTTAGAGTCAGATTTTCTAACTGAACTTCAAGACTATTTACAATCTATATTCAAAAGGAAAGAAGTGCCCAGTTTTTGTTTTGAGATGCACAGTTATCTAACTAGAATGTTATATTTTGTTCATCTCTGTGGTGTAAAATAAATCTGTAAAAAGTCGAAATGATGTCTTCCTTATTTGTGCCTGATATACCCTCATGCCAAATAACTGCTGTTGGTTTTTGTTTATTCGATGAAATACCTATTGGCACAAAACTTTCGTTGTATGCAATAATGCGAGGAACAAATATTACCTCTTTGAACATTTCTGCCCGAGGTAACATGATCACTTTTTGTAAATCAACAGAAATATACATTTCGTGAGAGGTTGTGGATACAGTCACATCATTTTGATATTCTTTCCGTGCTGAGTCATATAAAATTTTATGCTTCTTCCATGTTTGACAGCAGTCATACTCTGCATTTTCATTTATTTCATTATGTTTTGTCTCAGATTTATGTAGGTTGTATGTTTCGCATTCAAAACACTCTTCATGACCCAGCTTTGCAAATAATATATTCATATCACTAACATATTTACGATAAACTTCATAACTGACTTTCATGTCTGGATACATTTCCTTGAAGTGCTTCTGCATTTGTGTAATAGAAATATCACTGGGCAAATATAGCCTTTTGGTGCATGGAATAACTGTACGTATTGTTTAATAAGATCGGTATCAATTTTCCATTTACATGGATGACGCTCTCTTTTATCGGACGCCCTCTTTTATGGAATAGGTATTATGTTCGTAGCTGCTGAAGTGTTTCGAATAGTTTTCAAAATTCGGTAATTGTTAACATCAAATCGCAGGGTAGAAAGGAGAAAAGTTTTGCAAACAATAACTTCATCACCATTAACATTTTTCAGGTAATACTTGAACTTATTTCTGCGACAAGTGTTTGTTCCAGCTGTTCTTCGTTTTATATCGAACAACTATATATAAATATATTTCTGGTTTCTGCATTAATTTCCCACACTAGCTGATTAATGACTTGTTGTCTTTGGACATTAATTTTTGATGCACACTTTAACTTGCACTGTTCTGGATTACATGGTGGTTTAATGAAATGTTTTTGCTTCAAAGAAACTGTTTTTTGCTTTTTTCTAGTAGCTGATGATAAATCACACTTCTTACATTTTCTGATTGTACCTTTCTTTGTATAAATTTTATCATATTTCAGCTCAACAGTATGTATTGTGTTGTCCACGATATTATCAAGTAGTTGCTTAATAAAAGGCAAAGTTTTTTCTGCAACATCGATGTTTACATCATCTTCGTTAATATTATTGGAAAAGTATTTGTTACTTGATAAAATTTTGTCCTCACCTGGGTTGAGTGTTGTTTCTGAACCTGTAGAAGATTCTGTTGCGTTAAATTCAACTTCTGCATCAGCAAATTGTCGTTTTTTTTCTCTTGTCCTCAATAATATGCATTTCTTCTCGAAACTGTTTATTATGCAATGCTAATGCAACTAATTTTTTTTCCTCTGTCCATATTCCTAAAGAAAAACAAACATTTACTAACTGCTCGGTTATTATTTATATGTATTTTTACTTACCACAGCGAATTAAAGAGTGCAGTGGTTATTTATTTTGCTAGTATTACCAAATAAGCCTGCTTACAAGCCTCAACAAAATACAAATGAAATCAACAAAAATTATCACATCCAATTATTATTCAAATATCTATATGAGAAACGATCGGGTATTGACATAACTTAAAGTTGTAACTCCCCTAGTCATATAGTTCGTATACCTATGCCCTAGATCAACATTACTTTCACCAGTTCAATGATTTTAACACGACTTACTTAACTAAACAGTCCTATCTTCACAATTTGATGCAGACAGTACGCTTTAACTAAGTAATTGTATTAGAAAGGACAAACAAATTTATGATTTTGTACGATTTGAGGTGACAGAAAGGACTTTCTGACTAAGTAATAAGATGGTAAATGTCTAATAGTAGTGGAATATAACTTTATTAAGAAAAAACTAAAAATGTAGATTGGACGTTTTTACTAAGCAGGGCAATATTTCGTCTTATAATATTATAATATTCTCAATATTATGGACGTGGATAATATTATTTCAAACAATTCTTTTTTTTAACTTTGCAAAAATTTTGTTTCATTCATTTTCCTAAGGTGGATTAAAGGATACAATAGGAATAAAGACAACCGCATTGCTAACCAATTAGCTAGAAAGGCCGCAGGCCTAAGACTCTTAGGAACTTTTTGGTGGGTCAAGTACAACAATCGCGTAAATCTTGAAGGTACACAGAAGTACTTGGGAATGACAAGGAAAAACCTACGCTTTACAGTTGGTTTTTTAACTGGTTATTGTCAACTAAGCAAACACCTCCGCACACTGGGGCTAGTAGACACACCTCTATGCAGGAAGTGTGAAGGAGAAGACGAAACTGTAGAGCATATCCTATGTGAATGCCCGGAGTTATCGTTAATACGAGAGTAGACGTTCGGCGAGCCGTGGCCCACATAAGGGAGATGTCTCCTGGTGACTTGTCTACTATCCTAGAAATGGCAGGATGGACAATGAGCTAAGGACGACAGCTCCCTGGAAGGATGCACAATGGGTCATTTGAGGCCTAAGTGCTGTGGGACTTAACTCCCGTTTCCTACTCTACTGATACAGAAGACAGCTATAAACTGCTTTACAAATTTTGATGAATGTTTTTTATCATCATATCACCAAAACGCAGACAGAAAAAAATTGTGATCACGAACAATAGTGCAAAGAATGGGAGAGATACATTAGTGACCTTTTTTATGATACTTCTTGAGAAAATGCTACACATACACATACTACCTCTGCTGAGCTACTTCAACTTTTGGACGAGGAAACCATTACCTATTTAACAAGTTTATTTAACAAAATTTACAACAAATGAAAAATACCAGATGGTTGGTTAGAGGCACTGTTTATAACATTACCAAAATACAGGGACTTTAGACTAATCAGTTTGAAGAGCCACACACTTACATAAGATACTTTTACCAATAATACAGAATCGAGTATTCCATCTGTGCAAAAGTAGAATGGGTAATAAGCAATTTGGAAAATTGTTTAAGAACTAGAAAAGTACTATTTTGTATCCATTAAAAGCCACAATGCCAAACAAATTAGAAGCATTCGAATTATGGTGCTATCAACGGCTCTTAAAAATATCGTGGATTTTGCACACTTTCAATGGATATGTTATTAAAATGATGAATTCAGAATGGCTGCTCATAAACATCATAAAGAGAAGAAAACAGCTATCTACTTCGCCTTATAATACAAGGAAGAGTGGGGGGAAAAAGATAAATTAGATGAAGAAGATGTTATCACAAAGTTACTGCAGAGTAGATTCCGTGACTGTTTTCTGACAAAATACGAATTTACTTTAGGCCTAACATAATTTTATGTAATATACTTACACATAATACATACTTTTGAATAAAGTATGTTCCCAAAATATGAAAAGTGGTAGAAGTTATAATGTATGCAAAACTAAGAGAGTAAACAACTGTGATTTTAATTATTTGCAGGCCTCTTTAGCTCAGTCAACTATAAACAACTTATAAATTTAATTTAATTATTTATTTCCCTAAATAAAAAAATCAAAAACTAGTGTTAATTCTTGATGTATGTAGATAAGTGACTTAATTTATACAGTCGTATAATTGTTGTATTATTGTTTATTTAATACGCCCATGCCGTTATAAATATTGTGAAACATTAACAAGGCATAAAAAAATGCAGAGAGACCCATGTTAGATTGAAGTTAAAGGAAATTCAATTAAACCAGCTATAAAGTGGTACCGTGAGAAAGTGTCTGTTATGTTATGAAGAAAATATTTTTTGGTGTTACCGTTCATGTTCTGTTGATTCATAAAAACCGGAACATACGAAATTATTGTACACTTAATGCGTGCTTAAATTATTCTTTGACTGAATTACATTTTAAATTATTTGAATGAGTTGTGAGGGATACATAATTCTCTATGCGGTAGAAGCCTAATTCGAACAATGACATTGTACCCAACAAAAAGATTGAATTTACTTTAACACGTTGATAGCGTTACATGCGCCCGGGTGCCTGTAAAGCTAATTATATTATTTTTATGCGATACTAACTCGTACAACTCTTATACGTATAACTTATTACGCCCGTGCTGAACCAACAGAATTTGTTAAATTGTGATTGATGACTGATATTTGTTTTTATTGTATGTGTGTGTGTGTGTGTGTGTGTTTATGTATTATTTGTTCCCCAATTATGGTAATTAAGAATTCGCTGTTATTTATTTAAATACTTTATTCTACAGTAAGCATTAAAACTAAACATGTGCTACATTCTACAATATTGAATAAGATTACTAGTGACAGTTGACAACTGGAACCACTATTAACAGAACTAATGTCGCTAAGTACGAAATTCCAATAATATTAGTGAATTACTTAGCAATTTACTTTATTTGGTATTGTTGACACTGTCATAAGATTAAAATAATACATTATACCCATGATACTATAACAAAACAAGATAAGTCAACGCGCATGTTCTTGTGACGTAAGCCCGAGACAACTTGCCAAATTGTCAAAATTAATGACAGTAAGTTAAACTTTAAAATTAAATTTAAATTTTTCATTTGATGCAATTCTAGTTATATAAATAAAAAGAATTAATTATTAATAACAGCAGAGAATTAATCTATTAATATTAATAACAGCAGAGCAAATGTTTCTATGGATAATAATAAATGTTTCTATAGATAATAATATATACTAATGCCCATTTAATAGAACTGAAGTATACTTTATTTTGATAGTCTTAAAAAAGTTACTTTGGTGTATGTAGTATGTAGTGAACTGGAACATATTTTTCGTAGTTATAATGGCGACACATTAAAAATAACAAAAATTATTAAAAACTTAATAGAAGCTTCAAAATATGTAATTGTTAGCGAAGATGTAAAATTACTTTTTTTTAGATGTAAAATGAATTTTAAAATACGAATTCTAAATCAAAATATTAAAGATAATTACAATACCGCAAAAGAAAAATCACAAAGATTGTAAAATAAATGTCTAAATGATATTCATAAAGTCTCAAGTTTGACCCGCTTTTCCTTTATGGTCAAATTCTTTACATTTTGCCGACCTTTTATATTTAATTTATGTTTTGTAGCAATATTTGTTTTGTTTGTAATACACACAATCAAATCGTAGATTCATATATTGTTTTAATTAATTTTACAAATTACTTATTAATTTTCAAAACACGTTTTCACAGAAAGTAACTAGTTATGACTTCTTAGTGCAAGATATGGCATCGAGGTATACTTACCGTTAACAGTTTTAAGGCCGTTCCTTGCGTTTTCTGGGCATACCTAAGTTCCAATGTAAAAGTTTATATCAAATAACGCAAAAACTATGGCAGATATTGAGATGATTCTTTTTTTATATGAAAGGTCTTAAAAATTTCTAGTGCACTATTTAGTTGTAAATTAATAAATTGTTTAAACAATATTTTTTTTTCAAATATTTTTGGTTAAAATAAACGTAAAAATTTTTTTTTTGAAATAGGGCACTACAGAATTTGACCCACTTTCCGAATCTGTTTTTATTTTTAACATAAAGTGTAACACAAAGCAGCTATTTGGTATAAACTTTTTTTAAAATCTCAAATTTTGCTAAATGTAACTTTCTCTCTCGGCCAGTACAGGCTGTCCTTGTCGATAGTTTCTGCATTCTCGCCGACACGGTTAGGTTGGTTAGGTAAGAAGTATAATACCCTCTCGAAGGTGGGTCATAAATAATGTTGAATAACATTATTAGGGTTTATTTCGACTTTTGACCACCTTTTGACAAACCAGTGTGTTAATTGTTTTTAAAATGGGTAGTTCACGAAGACGTTTATGTTCCGATTGAGGAAATTTTATATAAATAAGCAGTACCTATAATAAGTACCTATAATTTGATTACATTTTTATACGAATAGAAATATTTTTTGTTGATTTGTTTCTAAATGTTTATACTGTTTTTATAATAATACTATTGTTTCAGTATTTGCTTATATAATAATAATTTATTATGTAGAAACAGCGTAGAATTTTGGTCAATCAGCCAGTACATTTTTTTGTATTTCAATCAGAATTATTATTTTCTTTTCTTCTTTACATAAAAGCTTAGAGTAATACTCAAATATTTTGCAGTATTTGAATACGGAATTTAATTATTTATATTTATTGGACAATACCCAAATATTTTGCTGTATTTGAATATGGAATTTGATTATTTATATTTATAGGAATATTTATTTTCAACGTTTTTGTTAGTAAAGTTTACATAATATATGAAGTTTGTTTCTTCACTTGCTTGTCCAGCCATATTAGTCTAGGCTAATAAGGATTTTCTCGTGACACTCAATAATCCAGGTAGCTGACAACTTTTTTAGTTATTGTAGACCTATAAGAAGAAAACCTACCTGTTTCCTGCGTAAAGTTCGGAGCCGTTTTTTAATGATTAACAATTAATGCAAAAAACGCGATTCTTTCGAATTTTGCACTCTATTATTTATTTATTTATTTTTACGCACAACAGGCCGTTAAGGCCTAGAGAATTTTTTTTTACAACATAATTCTAATATTAACTAATTACAATTATTTTAAACAATACTTTAACTTAAATATGTATATATAACATTCTTAACTACTCTGAAGGACCTGGTGTACAATATTTTTCCATTCGCTTCTATTTTGTGCTTTTTTTTCCATTCCCTCACCTTCACGTGTTTAAGGTCTTCCTCCGCTTTACTAATCCACCTCGTTCTGGGTCTACCTCTTCTTTTGGGGCCGATTAATTTTCTGGTTATTACTAGTTTAAGAATTCTGTTTGCTGCCATTCTTTCCACATGTCCCAACCATCTGATTCTTTGTGCCTTGACGAACTTGGTAATAGTAGGTTCTTTGTATAAAGCCATTAATTCATTGTTGGTTCTTCTCTCCCAACCATCTTCTGCCTTCCGTCCTCTGAATATGCATCTCAATATTTTCCTTTCCCATCTTTCCAGAGTATCCTCTTCCTTCTTATTTAATGTCCAGGCTCACCGGCATATGTTACTGTGGGTCGAATTACTGTTTTATATATTCTGAGTTTACCTTGTATAGAAACGTATTTTGAGTTCAGTAGGGCTCTTAAACCACCTAATTTTTTATTCCCTTTTGCTATTCTGGCTACGAGCTCCCATTTCTCTTTTCCATTTTCATCGAAAACTACACCTAGGTATTCAAATTTGTCCACCCTTTTAAAACTATAGCTTTTACCACTTACTGACCTCACACTAAAGTCTTCTTTTTTCCCTTCTGTTCCTTCCATGATCATATATTTAGTTTTGTCTTCATTTAGTTCCAATCCAAATTTCTGTGCTTCTTCGATGATTTTCTTTACAACTCTTCTTAATTCTTACTCGGTTTTTGCTAGGATCGTTAAATCATCAGCAAATGCCAAGCACTGGTGCTCATTTTTCATGATCGTTTCTTCCATCCTCATGCTGCATTTTCTGATTACAGTTTCTAATACTAAGTTGAATAATGTAGTGGATAAAGGATCTCCCTGTCTCAAGCCTTTTGCAACCGTAAATTGATCTGATATGTGACACTGCCAAGCAGGGTGCTAACAGGTCAAGATGCTAATTATTTCATTTAGCCACTCTTCTGGTACAAATTCATTTTGCCATATAAGTACTATTAGTTTATGGGTTACTGCAAAAAGTTGATCATCACCTTTTTTTATATATTTTCCAACAGATTTAATCGATTCCTGTGGCTTTATTGTCTTTGAGTTTTAGGACGGCATTTGACACTTCTATTATTGTTGGGTGTTCACTGTGTAGTTGTTGATGTAGATTTTGTTGATTGTCTATGTTGTAACCTCTTTCAATATCGTGTATATCATATATTATATAAATATATATATATATATATATATATATATATATATATATATATATATGATATAATAATAATGTACTTATTCTTCTTCTTCAAGTTCCACTCCTATCGGAGATTGGAAATCATTCTGGCAATTATCATTTTGTTGGATATGCGCCTGAATAGTTCAGTTGAATTGCATCCAAACCATTCACGGAGATTGCGTAACCACTAGACTTTACGTCTTGATGTGTGATGTATGATGTGCCCCAAGTATTCTAATTTCCTGATTTTTATGGAATTTAAAACTTCGCATTTTTTTCCTAGTTGTTCGAGAACTTGTTCGGTTGTTTTGCGATCCATCCATGATATTTTCAAAACACGTCGGTAGCACCACATTTCGAATGCTTATAGGTTTTTAATGTTGGATTTTTTAAGTGACCAAGCTTGAATCCCATATAAAAGGGTAAAGAAAATATAACATCAAAGCATTCTTATCCGGAGCGATATATTGATATCTCGATTACAAAAAAGTTTTCTCATTCTATTAAAAGTTGACCGTGCAATTCCAATGCGGCATCTTATTTCTTTTGGCTAATCAGTATCTTCTGTGATCCATGCTCCAAGGTATTTGTACAAAGATATTTGTTCAATTTCTGTATTATCTAGTACTAGCTTAACTTTGATGCTTTGTGCTTTTGTAAATACCATGAACTTGGTTTTCTTCAAATTTATTTTTAGTCCAAAAAATGTACCTATAATATGATATAATCCTTATAAAATGTCTTCCGACGTTCATTTTTCATTCAATTCGGTTGTTCCATTGTTCTTTAAGTTCTTTCGAGCTCATTAAGTTTCTTATTCCTTCCATCCGTGTTTTCTAAGGTAATCCTCTCTTCTGGATTACGGTAGGTGTTCATAGAGGTACTTGTTTCGGGAGTCTACTGTCTTTCATTCATTGGACATGTCCGTACCATTTGAGATGCCTTCATTGTATGTCATCCATGACTGTACCTTCTATTCTCATTATTCCATTCTATTATTGTTGGGTCTTCAATATGTAGTTGACAATGTAGATTTTGTTGATTGTCTATGTTGTAACCTCCTTCAATATAGTGTATATAATATATTATATAAATATATATAATATGATATAATAACAATGTACCTAAACTCGTAATATGATATAATCCGTACAAAACGTCTTCCGACGTCCATTTTTCATTGAATTCGGTTATTCCATTGTTCTTTAAGTACTTTCGAGCTCATTGAGTTTTTTATTCCTTCCATCCGTGTTTTCTACGGTAGTCCTCTCTTCTGGATTCCTGTAGTTGTTCATAGAGGTACTTGTTTCGGGAGTCTATTGTCTTTCATTCATTGGACATGTCCGTACCATTTGAGATGCCTTCATTGTATGCCATCCATGACTGTACCTTCTATTCTCATACTTTATTGCATCCATTTCAGCGACATATCTTTCTTCGATGTCTCTTTTAATCGTCTCGTTTCACAACCGTGTAAATAAAAGCATGCTTTTTACCATAGTTTCATGGGTTCTAGTGCTAGAGAGAGCATGTCAGCTGAGCCAAAACGAAAAATAATCCTCCTGATTGCTTCTACTGGAATAAACTTGATTGTTTAACTGGGCCCGGACTACCTTCTTCTAATTCTTTAAACTCCTGTTTTGAAAGTAATAATAATCATTATTTTGTCTAATTACCTATTTAGTTGTCAAGACAGATACATTGTTACCTAAAGAAGTGAAAGTGGTTCAATTTAGAAATTATATCGTAAATAATAAATATTTGAAAACTAATGCATATATTCCTCCCGCGATTTGAGCTACTAATTTTATAAATCGCACCACTAATAGACGTAAATCCCTTCATTTTCATTTCATGAATGTTTTTATTCGCCACATCTCAACATTTTCCATTTCAGAATATTTATCATCAAACTGTAATATACGTTAAAAGCCAATTTGTCAGCAAAAAAACAATAACAAAAGAAAATATAAGACATAAAAAAAACCAATACACTTATATCTTGTTATACATTATTTTGTTATAAAATTTTATAAAAGTTTGTCTTCGATTTAATTGTTATGAATTATTTACAGGACGATTATTTGTTACCTGTATGTACCCTTGCTAAGTTGTGAATTAATTATTCAATAAATAATATTACTCTGGTAACTCGTATTATTCTAATTACCCCATAATCGCAATGAATAGAAGACCTCCCGCTCGCTTTATTGTATACACCCAAGACTTCACAATAGGGGGTTGTAAGTAGGTAAAAATATAAAATTTAGTACCAGATGACGTTTAGAATATTCTTCGTGAATGGATTTTGTTTTCGTAAAGAAAGATATTTTTGAAATAGATAGCTCACTGAATTTTACCGTTAGGATTATCGAGGATAGGCCTTAAGTTTTGAAGTGGTTCATTACAGTAATGGAACAACGTTGCCATATGATGCATCGTTAAAATATGATACATACAAGTCCCCTGTCTTTATCTCGCTATGACGACATGCGCAAAGTCAATTAAAATTATTATTCGCCACTTCGGCCATATTGTTAATATTGTTTTGAAACTTTTGACAGATCATATATGTTTGTTTACATTTGTTGTTCTTCGAATATTTTCAGTTTTATAATACTTTTATAGAAACTGTAATATATTGTGATGTGCATAATAATGGTTTCTTGTTCTTAACGTAGTTGCAGTAGCAGAAGCAATGTTAATAAAAAATCTTCAGGAATATCGTTCCACAGGTTAGTATACAAATATGTAAACAAAGTAATGGCCCGTACTTCATGAAATAAATTAATAGTATTTGACTGTATTAATTTTTCTTTATGTATAATATATCGTGTTTTTAGTGTTTACCGCGGGATAAATAAATCATAGTTTAATAAAAATGTATTGCACTTTTTTAGATTATGATTAAATCTTCTGAATAACTAGTCATATTTGTATGGTAGCGTTGATTGAATAACCCAAATTTGGGTTATTCAATCAACGACAGTAGTTTTAATATTATTGAGCCTGGCCCTAATATTGAGTCTTTAGGATATTGAGGATATTGATATTGAGTCTGTCACCGTCATATTGGTAATATCGTTAAATACATGCATTAATAAGTATCATAGCTTCTCCATAGATTCTAACTCGATGATTATACCCAAGTGCATGTATCGCACAAAGCTCATATCCTATTAGTTTATTGTTTTACCTACACTCGAGTGCATGTAACTCAAACAAACGTACACATGTAAATTCTAACCTATAATTACATGTTATAGTTACGACGTCGTTGTGTATTGTCGAGTTAACTAAGTGTTAATTTAGTAACTAATAAAAGGGAAAATTTCAGTGGTTGGCTAATTTTATTATTTAATACATTTTTTTATATGTATTCCAAACGTATTGTTATTATACCGTAAGTGGCTATAGTATGTTTCATAAATTTGCGACTGTTTTGGCTTATCGCTAGATACTGAGCTACTGGTCCACTCTACTGCACAGCATAAGAAATACGAAAGTAAATTAATCTAGTAATGAAAATTTGATATTTTTAATAAATAATTTCTAAATTAAAAAAATTCCTTTCATATCTAATATTTTTTTACAGTATTAATAAGTAGTTATTTACAGTATATCCTTTTGATATAACTCATATGCACTGCACAATTTTACTTTTTTTCTTAACATTATAACATTATACCTACATGTATTTTACCTGCAAAATATTTGTTACGACTAGATTATTTATTATCTATAATTTAATGTGGTTCTAATCAGGACATCTGAGAGATTAACATAAGCTTAGATTTTTATTGAATCCCCCATAACCGGTACTTGCGTTTTTGACATGCAACGTGTTGCATTAAAACAGTTTGCTTGTGTATTGGCAGCGAACTGGGACTGAGCGAACTGACATTTGTACTAGGCCACCTCTTTTTCTTCTTCCTTAGGGTTTCCACTCTAGCGCAATCTTTGCAATATTTGATATGCTATATGCAATATAACTCTTATTATGCGTATTAACTCTTTTTTTTTGGAGATACTCAGTGCAGCAAGAAAAAACTTTTGACACACCTGCGTTGATTTATTATCGCGCTTAATAAAATACGAGACACTACGATTTTTCAAGGGGATGGCATTCACGTCAGCCGATCTATGACGAGCAATAGGAGCGACGGATAACATATGGCACAGTCTAACCTCTTGGTAATTTTTGGTCGAATCTGCATAAAATTTCTGCCTTAGGGTTTGGATGTGCTGTTTTCTAACTGTAGCACACTGAAATGATTTCTCATTATGTTGGCAACGCCTTTCGAATCGAAGCAGTGGTGGATCGGGATCACCATACCTGTAAAATGCAAAGAAACTAGCGTAAAAAAGATTATATTTATATCAAACGACAGTAACATAGCCAGTGGGACCACCCCCAAACCCCTTAAAAGCAAGCAATCGAAAAACGAATGTGTAAAAATGAAATTATTATTTATATAAAAGAAATGTAACAAGTATCTAGATCGTATAATAATTGTAATAATAAATGTAATAATTTAAATTATTACATACCTTGATGACTGTTTAGCCTGGCGTTTAGTCACATTTTTTATGCGGCGTCTAGAACCTTTATTTCCCTGCTCTACGGTGGTCATTTCTTCATACATATTGCACGAGTATTGTCGTCAATCGTCAATATTTCCAGAAGCAAACCAGCAGTACTCACAACAAGAGTTGGCGAGTAACTGATCGTCATTCAATCATTCAATGAACGCCTTCAACCCCTACCACTCTTTAGTTAACCGTCAACGCGAGGCGGTCGCGAGTCCGCCAACTGTATCGTTACAGTATTGTCAGATGCCCCACTATTTTGCTGTATTTCTGAATATAACGAATTATTGGATATAGCCACTTTTGATCGCAAAAGTAGGATATAGCCACTTTTGATGCAAAATGCCGACTTTATATGCGATTTTAAAATATAAATAGCTCGTTTTGAACGCTAATGAACGTGCTAGTTGAAAAAAGCATAATTTGGAAAAAAAATGGATATAGAACCTTTTGAACGCAAGCTCATCAACTGTATATTTTGTGTATTTTTGCTTGTCTTCGACAGTACTTCAAATATTGGGAGAATTTTCTATTAACCTTCTCAGCACAGAGGACCGTTTAAATCAAAGTTATCATTGTTAATCCAAAATAATCGCAAATTTGTGAAATTTACTATAACTTAAAATACTTTCAGCTAATAAAATATGTCTAGTGTGTCTAGATTAAAGGTATTTGAACTCTTCTCTTGTAATAATAATAAATAAATGGGAACGAATTGTTTTCTAAGGAAAACGGACAATAAGTACGTAGTTGGCTTCTTGTTCTTAATGACCTGCGTTGCAAGTGTCGAGTACAGGCAAAAATTTCATATCACTCATTGTTTTATCATTTATCAACAGTAATCAATGCATTTCATATCCAAGAAGGCTTATTTTCGATGCATATTTCTCTGGGTTATATATTCAAATGTGTTAAATTGTATAAAAAGCCAATTTGTCTTAAACTCAGAATTTTTCACATACCGAATGCTACATTCTACCAGTCAGCAAGATCTCATCAAACAATCTCAAATTATTAACTGAAAACAATTCGAGCAAATAATAAAAAGCTGACAATAACGTTTCAAAACTTGCAACTAAGTTAGAAATAATCTGACTGATTACCATTATTTTCATTTTCTTGTGTTTATATATAATTTATATTGTTGTCCAGCTTCCTTTATCTTATTTAATAGATATTACTCATCTCCCATAGATGTAAACTTATATGGATACATCTTTACAACTAATACCACCCTTTCGTTCATTTCTAGTATTGATTTTTCCTATAGAACTTTTACAGTTTGTATCCTTCACCCATTTGCCCTTTCCACTTCATCTGAAAACATTGTTCATCATCCATTTAGCCCTCATTCGGCACGAAATGATTTTTTCTTGTTAGTTTGATGCTTAAAAAACAAATTATGGGTCAATATTTATGTACAGATAAAAAAGTAGTTGAAACTATAATAAATAATTAAGAAAATAGTAAATAAAGTTGACAAATCGAGTCTTATTTTTATAGTCGTTTGAAAAGAGTATTTCCGGAATGGAAGGAAAATATTCGATTTCTAAAATAATAATACGAGATTAGTTCTGTACGGTGCGGTAATAATTCCGCTAGGGTCTACCGGGTAGATCGGTCGGTGACTTCTGAATCGACAGACCATGACACCTTCATCACGGCGTTTTCCTACATTTCTTAGCTAAAACTGATTGTTCATTTTAAGGTCAAATTTCCTTTAAATTTATTACAAGTTGCTCTAGATATGATTTAAACTTTATATTTATATAAGTATTTATTCGTCATGAAGGTAAGATAGAAAGAATACAGAGTTTGCTACTTTTAAGGCAGATAGGTAAAAAATATCGAAAATATATTAAATAATATTTCAGTTACAATATTTTCAATGATACTTGGATGTCTGCTATTGCTGATTTAGAGATAACTAGGCTTGCCGAAGTCTAGGAATGACCATACACTTAGTTTTCTGTAAATTTATCTTAAGGCCACATTCCTAACAAGATGCATTCATGCATTGTATTGTGGTCTGTAAATTATTATTATTATCTGACTTCTTCCGTAATTTATGGTAATCTTATTCTCGGCATAAGCATAGGCACTGGCTGAAATCAACTTTGAAAGTAGTCATCAACAGTTTTAGATATATCGAATTTCATTTTCGGTAGGGGTGTAGAGATGGAGATGTGTTATGGAGGTAGCACCTTTTATCGAAACGACCACATCTAGCGTCATAGACGGGAGATGGTTCTTGATAACTGGTCCTCATAAGACAACTAACTCTCACTTATGGCTCCACGTGCCACATTCCGGGCAACTGCGTTGGTCTGTCGGCTAAACTAAGTGAGGGTAGCCAGATATGACGAAAATTCCACCGAGGAATTGTCCTGGAGTTGGGAAACTGGCTTCAAAGGCGGAAGAACCGTGAAAGCGGTCAACGGCATAGAGATAAGGAAGAAAGATTGGGACAAGACACCTCATTAAAGATCCGGATTGGATAAGTCCTAGTATAATCAAATGGCTATGCTTGCAGCGATATTCGAACGTGAAAACCATGGCAAAGGAATGTAAAATCCATAATGCAGTACAAGAAATCGCATATATGAAATTCAATATTCTGGGAATAAGCGAAACGCGTTGGCCAGGTTCAGGAACCGCAAATATCGGGGAACACCGCGTTTACTATTCTGGAACAGATAACGGCAAACATAAATAAGGTGTCGGCATTATATTGAGAAAAAAAAAGTGGCAAAATCTGGTGAAAACTTTATCCCAATCCCAGCAAAAGTGATGCTCATACAACTACAAGCAAGACAAATCGACATCAATATAATTCAAGTAGATGCACCTACAATAGAAGAAACAGAAAAAGAGATACACAATATTTAGCATGTAGCTAAACAATATTTAGCATGTAGGTATTGTTTTAGAAATGTAGAGATGTTAAGCTCAATAACCTGCGGTATGCAAGTAATACAATAGTGTTTTCCAATACCATAGAAGGGTTGCAAAATTTGAACAAAATAACGAAAACAAGTATAACATATGGACTGAATATAAACACCAGCAAAACCAAGCTAATGATAATCAGCAAGAAAAACATAACTGGAGCAATCTGTATATGAACCAAATGAGAATTGAACGTGTCTCATAATACAACTACTTGGTAACTATAATCAATGAGTCGTTGGACCATAGCCAAGAGATTAAATGTCGCATCGGAAAGGCAAAAAGTGTATTCTTGACTATAACCTCTGTGTTCCAGAGCCATGACCTCACCCTAGAAACAAAAATAAGGCTCCTTAAATGTTACTTGTACTCAGTGCTTCTGTACAGAGTAGAAACGTGGACATTGAAGGCGGAAACTCTATCAAAACTTCAGGCTTTTGAGCTTTCTTTATACAGAAGGATCCTGAAGATGCCGTGGACAGACAACGTCACTAATGATGAAGTACTGCGGAGGATGAACACAACGGCAGATTTGGTCAACATCGTAAAGAGCCATAAGCTGCTTGACTTGGGGTATATAATGACAAATCAATGCAGATATGAGCTACTTCAATGCCTTTTGCAAGTTAAAATTGAAGGAAAAAGGACCCCACGACGAAGAAGAATATCCTGGCTTGCTAATCTGAGAGCATGGTATAAAGAGACCTCAACATAGCTATTCCGTATAGCAACCAACAAAGTCATCATAGCCAGAATGATCGCCAACGTTCGGAACAGACAGGCACCCTAAGAAGAACAAGAATTTGCACTCCAAGAAATCAATAAATGAAAAGAGGTTAACGGATGAGCATCACGGAGACGTGAACCCTTATTTTTGAATGAACTACTCATCTATTCATCGGCCAACACAATCATTACATCAATTACATTTTAAAGACATAGATCCAGTTTAGATTTTATAGTGGTACATTTGAAAAATTTCTGTGTAGGGTATGATTTCAACCATCAACCTACTAAGTTAACCAAACCGAAGATTCGGAAAAGTTGTATTATATCCTCAAATATTAATTCAAAAGTATACAACTTTGCAATTTTTTCTCGAATGGTCGAGGTAACAACATAAATCATTGTCATATTTAGAGTACCGCTTCTGATAAAGAAGAAGCGAGATCGTTTATTACTAAATCAAGAAAATACAATCCTAAAACATATCCTATTCTAATATTATCCTAAAACAATAATAACTAGATCGAAAATTGACAAGTGCCCTTTACAAATGAAGGTATAACCTATTAGTCGAAGTTTACAATCACTTCATTCTTTAGTATGAAAACCCCTGGACCATTATTAAGCATTGCAAATGAGATTACACATGTAAAAGAAGGATATTGTTTCAGATATTTCAATACGAGTTCAACCATATGTAACACTTCGTATTTTATCTAGACACGAAGGTCTTAAACAAATAAAACTTCTCAGTGCCAAATAGTTTTGAAGTAATTCACTAAATTTAGAATGCTGTGATTTTGACAATAATTCATAAAACTAACAATACCTTGACGTTTACTGAACAGTTTTGTAAAATAAATTGTATTAATAACTAAAGCTGACAGTTGTTTTATGTGTTTTTAAAAGATCTTAGTGAAGAAGCCAAATTGTTCAACGATACTTTCCCAAACCATTTTCCTGTGGATAGGCGACGGAAGTGCTTTGAGGAAGTTGGATGAGTTTCCATTCAAGATTTCATTTGAACAGGTAGAGCAAAAACTGTTATAAGTTGCAATAAAATGTTAGACTTAATGCACAATTTCGTTGGAGATACAACCTCACTCAGAGCTGCACAAATACCTCATGTAGGTCATTTTTCAGTATTACATAAGAATTGATTTAAACCCTATACAATCCAGTTCTTGTTCATAGTTCATCAATAGCGTTATTGAGATCAGATATTTCCCGGACGATAAATGGCCACCTCGTTCAACAAATTTGAATCCTAAAGATTATTTTTATTGAGAATACTTAAAAAGTAGACTTTATAAAGAATTATTATCAATAAACCCATATTAATTTCTACAGAGACATGGAAAAACGTAATTCACGCATTCTACCGTTTAGGATACTGTCAAATTAACAACGGAGGACATTTTAAACACTTGATTACGAAGACATTAATTTAGAAATGTAGTGAACTTTTAATTATTATGTTCAAATTTAGTTGTAAACAGTTTGAATAAAAAAAATTGTTGATCTGATTAGGCTTTTCTAGGCTTTCGTTTTATATTTTTAAGATGTTCCTGACTACATAAAATAGAAAGTATTGTATTCGGTTGAACTGATAGTGAAGTAGAAATTTCAATAAAGGTACAACATATAGGGTGTTGAAATAAAAAAACAAAAGTAAATCTGGCAACGTTACATACATCAAATTTCAAATCTTCATATTACAAAATCGGTGTATCTCTGTTTTTATATAAATTGTACCATTCATTTAAGAGATGATTAGTGGTCCATTCTGTATGTGTATGTATTTCTTTAGCGAATTGCGTGACTTAAGAGTAAAAAAAGTGGTATGTACTTAAATTTAGAATCAATGGAACAATTTATTAAGAACTTGTACCAAAATTGATCAAGATGAAGGAGATGCAAGCTGATAGTAAGCGGAAATTACAATGCAGATCCAGTAATTACTCAGTTTGGGTCGAATTATGGCCTGCCACTGGCGAAAAAAAGAAAAAAAGGATTTCGGGAGTACCCAAACACTGTAATATTATTTAGAAAGATGCGGCATGCAATTATCGGTTATTTTAGTATGCTTTCGATCAGGTAGACATAATTCAGGTAAATTGCTCCCTGCCTTAAATCTCCTTTACATACTCCAACTTCTCTATATTATGTCCTATTCTACAGGGTGGAACGTGAAATATTTAGTATGGTATTTAAAATCTTTTCTTTTAACTTACCGTTCAATCTATTAATTTCGAAAATTCCTAATTGTTATAACTCAATACAGTTGAATTTTTGTATTAAAAAACTAATTTTTTATACGTCAAATTTATGTTGACTGAAAATATTACATCAATCACAATATTTTGCAGGAATAATTTATTTTTTATTACTATTTTCTTTTTATATAGAATTTAGTGATACTATTGCAGGGGACTGACCGTGTGAACTTGATGTAGAATAAACAGAAAGATTATAATCATGTCACTGGTAGTGCTATTTATTTTATTTCTTATAAAATTTATATTCCTTTATTATAGTTTTCAGCGTCATCTTGATTCAGAACTGGTAAAATGACTTTAATAATGATTCTTCGTTTCCTTCTCCTTATATTTAGCTCCAATTTTCTCTTTTTTTGGACAAAAATATTAAAAATTAATGAAGTACTGAAAACTAACCTGTAACTAGAGATATCTGAGGACTAGGATAGCTAAATAAATTCAATGAGGTGGCTTTTGGCAATTGGTCCTTTAGCGCTAAATTACGTTCTCTAGCCTAACCCTTTTCTCTACGTATTCGTAGGTGTTCCAAAATTGTAGAGTGAGAACGTGCTATCATTCAGTTCGATTGTGGATTATCTGGTGTTGTGTAGTGAATCGAAATTTTGTGTGCATCGACACATTCCTGTGTTGTAGTCCATGGTCGGTTATGAAGATCATAAAGGCATTAAGGATACTTGCGTTGGATCGTTCTATGCGAAATACTTGATCATATTTCGAGATTGCATCAATTATTGTAAGAAATTTTTGTTCGTTAGCTTGGACACTTGTCCGCGTCCATATGAATGATTTCCAATGGTTTCGTTGGAGTTTGTGTTATCATAAATTTCGGCTCAATTGGAAGACCTTGTTGGTCTTCCCTGGGTGGTAGTTCCCTTTAATTTCTTTTTATCTCTCAGCGCTGTTTATAACTTATAGTTTGTCTGTTGCATTTAACAAGATCAAATGTGGATTTTTTGAAAGTTTCTCGTAGAATATTGCATAGGCATTTGTAAGTTCATCATTCCCGAATAGAATGGCGTATTTCTTTTTTGGCTCTATATAGTTCTTGAAAAACTGGAAAATGTCGTTGTGAAGATTTTTTTCCCAATTGGACATGCATTCTTTGTTACAAAATATTGCTCTGTGAGTGGTTTCGCCAGATTGTAATTTACTGTCTTGAAAATTATTTGATTATTGTAACAATTTAGTGGTTTCTTGCTAATTAGAATTTCCATTATTGAATTTTCTCCGTGGAATGTTTGGTTACATCCGTATCGTTATCGTCTTGTAAGTCTTTGAAGATTGAGTTAGCTATTGATATTGGTAATAATATTGTGTTAGCTTTTTTCAAGTGATTTAATGACAGCGTTGTATCTCTCAGCGTCTTATGAGCTCAGCAGCGTTGTATCTCTTTATAAGTCCTCCCTTGCTTCTAGATATTAGATATATTATGTCTAGATTGTTCAAATACGAAGAGGAGAAAGACAGGGCTGCATTTTGTCCCCACTAATATTTCACATATATTCGGAGTTCGTCTTCAATAAAGCATTGGATAGTGTTTATTGAGGTATAACAATTAATGGCATCACTATTGATAATTTGAGGTACGCAAATCACACGGTGTTAATACCAAATAGTTACCAATAAACACTACAAAGATAAAATTGAGGGTTTTTAGTAAAACTTCAATACAGCTGTAAGGCTTAACAGCTTATGAAGAACAACTAGAGAGAATCAACAGCATCCCTTACCTTGGTTGTAATCTCAGTGAGAACTGAGAAATGAGTAAAAAGATTAAAATACGTACAGAGAAGGCCAGAGCTGCATTTTTTGAGATGAAGAAAATCTTATGTGGAAATAATATCACTTTGAGACTGAAAATTAGATTAGTAAGATGCTAAGGCTCTATTATTTGATATGGTGTTGAAGGTTGAACTTTAACAAATACACTTCTTAAAAAAATGGAAGCCTTTAAAATTTAGATGTGTCTGAGAATGCTACGAATAAGTTGGGTAGATAGAGTTCGTAATGAGGTTGTTTTGCACCGTATGGGAAAAGTTACGGAAGTGGTCAGACCAGTTAAAAATCGCAAACTGGAATATTTTGGTCATGATATGCATCACCCAGAGATATATAGTATACTTCATTTAATAATACAGAGCAATGTCATGGCTTAGAAACCTGAGGGAATGATTTAACAGACCATCTGAAACAAAATTAGAATAACCAATTGGATAACCAACCTAGAAGACCGAAAATAATTAACAAACAAATGGACTAGCAAAGCTTAGTAATAAGCGTTGAACGGATAATTGATCTTTCGGTTCCATTAGATTAGGAAGTCGAACGGTTTCTCAAAAATATCCAACAACTATCTTAGACCTCTGAGATTAAAACCAAACCAAAAGGAAATATTGATTCGAAAGAAATCAGAAACCTGATTCTGACAAACACAGTCTAGAGTACGATATAATAAAACAACATACAATACGAAATTAGGTGGATTATAACCAATAATTACAAGCTCATATCGGAGTAATATATTGTCCACCACGGTATAACACAAAAAACATAATTATAAAATACTCTAACAATATCCAGGAGAAAAATTTTGTAAAGGAAGAGCTTTAAATTCTAAACATACCGACTGGAGATCAAGGGTAATTACTAAAGAAGGAAAATAATAAAGGCAAGCGATAAGAGAGGTAGGATGTGGATTACATTCTGCCGGGAAACCAATTTACTAGCCAACAGATTTATAAAAAAATCCTGATTTACATTTCTTTATTAAGAAGAACGTGTTAATTTAACATTTTATAGGGGCAGAAAATCATCCCGTGAAATCATCATAAAAGATGTGACTCCATATTTTGTAAATAATAATACAAATTGCGGAAATTTGCGAAAATATTTATATGAAAATTTAAATGTTAACGTAAAATTAAAGAGTTAAACAAATACAAAAATGGAAGGCGAAAAGAAAAGTATGGAAGATATAAAAAACAAACATGTTCTAATGGAGGTAAAGAGACCACCAGGAGCAGCCTGGAATTGGAAATATTCAAAAGATTCAAAAGATAAGAAAGCAGGGAAGACTGAAAATAAGCTAGTATCAGCGGCGGATATATACATTTGGTGGTTGTATAACTAAAGAGAGAGGGTCTACAAATGACAGATCTCTGTATTGTTAAAATGGGTCTTTAAAATAAAAATCGACCTGTTTTAGCATTTTGAAAAAATCTTATAAAAATATTTATTTATTTTTTATTCATTTAATACACGGGATAACCCCAATTCAAACTTGAAATTATTTATAATATAAAATTATTATCAAAAGGTTTAAAAAATGAGACTTAAAATCTTACATATCTAGTAAAAAAAACAAAATATAATAAGAACAAAATTTAACAATACCAATATACATATCACAAAGCGAGAGATCTTTTTAACGAAGTTAAAGTTATATTGAAAATATCAAAGTCGAGAACATTTAATAGATACAGGTATCTATCCAATGGGTTGTGAATACCATAGGTTCTTCTGTGTAAAGAAATATTTTGTTAACGTAGAGTTTAATGGAAAACATTAAAGTTATTCTGACTTAACAGGTTTGAACAATCAATAAATCCATGTATGATCTTATATATAAAGATAGCTCCTGACATATGTTCTTGAGTAAGGGTAAAGATAATTGTTGTTCGATAGAGGAATAATAATGATTTTCAATAGTAGTGTGAACATAGTAAGCACAATATTTCAAAAATTTATGCTGGACTCTTTCTATGGTATCAATATTGTTTTGAAAATAAGGTGACCAAATAACTGAACAGTATTCCAAAATAGTTCTATGTAAGCAACAATACACTAATAACGAAAAAACCTTATAAAACCACATTTTCTACATTGAAGTGGAGTTTGTTCTGATTGTACCAATGTTGTAGTCGTTCTAAGTCATTTTACAACAAGCTTGGTCTTTTAGGTTATCTATAACTTTCAAAATTTCAAGTCATCTGCTAATATTAGACATTTGCTCTTTAAGAAACAGGAAGTATCTTAACTCTTTGTTAAGACTGTTACTAAGTATTAACAAACCTGACATGAAAGCCTACATTACTTAATTTGCCCAAAAGTGTTTGGTGATCTACACGATCAAATGCTTTGAAAAATCTGTGTATATTGCATCTACCTGTTTACGGTTTTCCATTTGAGATAATATATCAGACTGATAGCAAACGAAGTTTGTTGCAGTGGGTTTTTTGCTATTAAAACCATGTTGTGATTGAGATATTAAGCCTTTAAAGAACCGAGAAAAATGTTTTGCTATAAGACAGTCGACGAGTTTAGGGATTGCAGATTGTATACAAATGATACGATAATTTTTAATGTTGTCTTTCTGATCATTTTTAAATATAGGAACAACAAAACATTTTTTTCCATGAAGAATGAAACGTACAGGTTTCCGGCGATCATCATCATCATCACTGGCTCGACAACCCTTTTTGGGTCTTGGCCTGTTCAAGGATTCTTCTCCATTCTGACCTGTTTCGTGCTTTTTTTTTCCAGTTTTTAATTTTTAATGTTGTTATATCATTTTCTATTTGTTCTGCGTATCTCAGCTTCGGTCTTCCTCTTGTTCTTTTTCCTACTGGTACTTGTTTGAATATTTTGTTTGGTATTTCGCCTTCTTCCATTCTTTCCACATGTCCAATCCAAGTAGCCTTCCTATTTTAATGAATATTATGATATCCGGATATGTTGTATAATTCAAAGTTATACCTTCTCCGCCAAATCCCGTTTTCTTTTGTGCCCTTATATATGTGTCGCAAGATTTTTCTTTCAAAGGTGGCTAATAACGTTTCCTCCCTTTTAGAGAGTGTCCAGGTTTCTGAACCGTATGTGAGTACCGGTCTTATTAAGGTTTTGTATATTTGGCATTTTGTTTTTCTGGAAACGTTATCTGATCTTAGTTGCCTAATTAAGCCATGGTAACATTTATTGGCAATAAATATTCTCCTCTTCACTTCCTCTGCAACGTTGTTATCAGACATAACTAGGGATCCTAAGTATGTAAAGTTTTTTACCGTCTCAATGTTGTATTCTCCTATTGTTAAATTTGGCAGCTGCCTTATTTGTGTGTTTTTATTTGCAGGCATATATTTTGTTTTTATCTGATTGATTTTAAGACCACTATGTTTTGCAGCTCGTTCTATTTGAGTGAATGCCTCTATCATTTCTCTTCTTGATCTTGCGATTATGTCAACATCATCTGCAAATGCTAGTACTTGCACGCTTTTATTAATTATTGTTTCGGATATTAACTGTTGTTCCGGCGATCTTATAAACAATATAACAAACGCCATTACAAGGTTATAGACATACTTTTTTAATAAAAATTAGGCACTTCATCTGGGCCAGCAGTAAGCTTATTAGGCAGCTCATTTGTGCCATTAAAAATGTAAGTCATGGTGATCTTAGAAGGACAAATATTTGTACTAAAGTTGTTATTTAATGGAAATGGATGGATAGGTAGGTTACGGTTATTGTTATAGTAGCTGAAGCAAATTTCAGACATTTGTTTATATTTAGCTCTTAGGTGAGAAAATCTAATATAGTCATCATCAGAACGATTATTAACATAAATATAGTGAGCATGTTTTTTCTCCAAAGTCAGTTTTCTATGATCAGCAGAGAACCACTTGGGAAAAGTTGAAGTTCTATATTTCTTCAATGGCACAAAGTAAGCAATTCCTATAGAAAGGACTTCATAGAATAATTTTGTGTATAAATATATATATATTTATACACAAAATATAATATATATATATATATATACACATATATATATATATATATATATATATATATATATATATATATATATATTATATATATATATATATTTCTATTTGTTTCTTTCACATCGATGTTTAAGCAACATTCATAAGCCATATGATGGATGCTAGAATCTACAAGGGGATCGCTTGCTTTTAAGATATTTAGCTTCATAATATTAGAAAAAACTAAATCCAAAAATACATTACGATTATTGGGAATATTATTATGTTGATACAATTTTAAAAAACCAAGGGCTTGAGCAATATTCACAGTTGGATCACCTGCAGGAGAATGCACCATCACACCAAACTCATCATTCTCCCATGACGCATTGGGAAGACTATAATCACCAAAAACATCGATATCCCGTGCTGAGTATTGCGTGACAACATTTTTCATAGTTTGGCAATGCCAGTTGTATACTTCGCGAGAAAATTGTGAAGGTATGTAGACACCACCGATCACAAACTTGAGTTCATTAAGTTGACTAAGATATATATTTGATCAACCCGATCTTCATGAATACTACTGGTTTGTGATTTTAGCTTGTTAACAAACACTAGTACACTATCGTCACTCAATTTTGCACTCTTTCTCTGGGATCTATCACATCTGTAGATACTAAAACCACCACATTTAATTTGACAATCAGTTATGTTATCATTTAAGTTACTCTCCACTAAAATAATTATATTATACTATATAGCAGCAGGAAATAATTTTCAGGATCTCAGAAAACTGTGTACGAATGCCTCCATTTTAATAAAAAACTGTTAATGTAAAGGATACTAGTTTTTTTGTTGTTCAACTTCACAAACTGTAGGTACACCATTGCGGTATCTAATGCATAGATTTACATAACTTTTTTTGCAGATCACATCACATGCAGATTTTTTTTTTATCTAGTTCCTTTTTAGATACCTTGTAAGCATATTATTAGTTACATCCTTAGAGATTCTACAAACAGTATTTCGAAGTTTTTTACAAGACTTAAGGGCCAATTTCACCGTGTTAGCATTACAAATAACTTTGACTGATCTAGCCTGATTGTAACTGGCCACATTGCTAACTTGGATAACATAACATAACAAGGATACCTCCTTCTGTAAGCTAAGTAAACGAAAGACCTCACATATCCAAAATTTATCATAGCTAATGCCATCAGCTAATAGGAATTTTATAAACCATAACATTTTGAGCTTTATCTATACGTTGCTGTACTTCATATAAAACTGAATTGGCTGTTGTCTGTGAATTTTGGTTGCGCCAAAACAGGTAGCGCAAAAGTACATAAGTAGACGTTTCGGCAAAATAATTATTGCCTGTATCTCGGATGTGGACAAGTCAGAGCATTTTCTTCAATGTTTATTCTTGAACGACAACTGTCGCATGCTATTATTTGCTTTTCATCAGTACCGAGATCTTGGTAACAAGCGCTTCAATTATTGGTCATTATAACCTCAAAATTTTATTTAAAACTATTTCAGTAATCCTTGGCATTTTGAGATATATTATTTATGAAATATAAAAAGCAATAACCGAATTAACTAGTACGCACAATACTCTTTTTTGCATAATATACTTTAAATAGAAAAATAAAGCAGCAAAATTTTGTTTGTTTTGATAACTTCATCTTCAAAATAATGGGTTTAAGGTAAAAATATTAATCTAACAATGTAGTTATCATTATCATTTACAATCCAATAGTATATTAACACAGGATTAGATTGTTTGGAATTGTGCGGAACCTCTAAAGGAATTTAAAATTCCAATTTGACAAATTCCCCACATGCGGTCGCTATAGAAAACGTTTGGAATGCTATTCAGAAACAGGAAACTAAAAAAATATTTCAGACCATTTAAAAACTACTGGAGCCGATACCGTACCAAAATAACTAATCCTTTTCACCTTGTATTTTGTCTGCTGTTCGCCTGGGGCACCTGAATTCACCAGCCAGAGGTACCAACCGTACAGCTACCTAATCTTCGGTGCCTATTTATTTTAATGTGTATCTTAACTCAGTCAGGTGCACCGTATACTCAGCATCCGTCCGCATTATAATGACGTTGAGGAATTTATACCGAGAATGTCATGCAATTTAAAGAAGGGATTTTCGGATATATGTGGCGGATGACTAATGATGTCTCCAAGAGACCGACAGTCACAATATTATTACTATATTTCAGGTCGTTAACGATTTTTTATACAATTATGATTAGGTAGAGAATTCGGCAACTTCTTTAACACACTAATAAGAATTGGCAAATCGCTACAGGGTGATCCTGGGGATTGGTTAATCATTAAAACAATTCTGTGGTAGGCAGTGAATAAGAAATGAGTTCTTAGGTGTATTTAAAAGTAATAACTAGTTTTTTAACAGGTGTAGCAGAAATTAATAAATTAAATTAAATGTAAGAATAGAAAGCACCAACAAACTTCAATAAAATGAGAAATGTACTTTGTGCAAGAGAACTGAAATGAGAATTAAGAGTTAGGCTGGCAAGGTGTTTTATATATTTTCTCGACTCTGCTTTACGGGATAAAAGCATGGACACTTATCGCGTCGACTACTAAAAAGTTGGAAGTATTTGGAAGCATGGAAGAAGAAGAAGAGTAGAATTGCATTCATAATTGATAGAAAGTACATGAATACACGATATACCTAAACTCGAAAAAAGAACAATCGCAACATTTGCGAATGAGTATAAAATTGAATGAAACCAAATCAGTGAATGTGAATTTCACTGATAAGAAAAAGCAATAAGTATGTTCCAATTGAAATTAATGCCACCCAGATCCCTATTGCAGATACTGCCAAGTATCTGGGTATGCATCTTATTGCGAAACTTTGTTGGAAGGTCCATATAAAGAAAAAACGAGAGGAACTTAGAACTGAAATATAAAAAATTGTACTGGTTGCTTAAAACAAATTCAAAGCTCACCGTAGATAATAAACTTCTGATCTATAAACAAAATACATCACCCGGTATGGTCATACGGTGCTCAGCTCTGTTGATGGAGACTCTTGTAGAGATAATAAGGAATTGTGCCAACAATCATAAGCAAATATTGCATTAACATGTGAATATTGGGGCTCTCCAACTACTGAGTAATAAAAAGTTAGTAAGAAGACGGAAGAGGGTGAAGCTATTCGAGTTAGTGTAGTGATTAGTTTCAAAAGCAGAGCAGTGTCGCTTAGTGTACCGGGTGTCCCAAATTGGTATGTTTTACAGGGTATTCCGAAAACTAGAGGAGACAGAAAAAAAGTACTGAAGATGTCACTACTTCTTTTTTCGTTAAAGTAATGATTGCCCAATCAAATCATCAATAGCTCTTCCCAGTAGCGAAATACAGGGCGATTATTGAAAAATATCGAAAACAAGAGTTAAATATCTTCTTTATTAAGAAGCATTTTTTTAAGTTTTATTAGAGCTTTTGATAAAAATATTATCAAAGCTTTTAGTGCCGTACGAA
The DNA here is from genome assembly GCA_918026665.1 of Diabrotica balteata. Taxonomy (NCBI): domain Eukaryota; kingdom Metazoa; phylum Arthropoda; class Insecta; order Coleoptera; family Chrysomelidae; genus Diabrotica; species Diabrotica balteata. Next base: position 68,818,102 of record OU898285.1, read on the forward strand.
ATTTTTTTTAGGGGGTCTCACTAAAGAAATATAATACAAACTTATGTTTTTTATATGGGACATCCTACATATTTTGATATTTTTCATTTTTTACATTTTTAATTCTCTTTCACTTGATATCACATGTTATATATCTATTTTCAGTTTTTGAAGCTACTAGCAGATAATATGTTTATAGTTGTCGTTAAAAAAATATTAAGTCCTGGACTAAAGTAAATGAACAACTGCTAATACTGGAAATAAAAATGAATGGGCACAGTATCGTACTTGTCGCAGTGTATGCCCCAAATGAAGATGCCGATTCAGAAAGTAAAGACGATTTCTACAACAAGATGAATGAAACACTCTCTGAAGTTAAAGAAACGTGTAATCTTTATACTAGGAGATTTAAACCGCAGAGTAGAGAGAGAAGAATATAACAGAGTCGTAGGAAGATGTGGAGAACAAATAACCAATGAGAACGAAATGCGTCTTAGAGATTTTTGTGAAACAATGTCTCTCAAAATTATGAATGGATTTTTCAACATAGAGACATCCACAAATTTACAAGGATACAACCTACTAGGAATCTGCGCTCAATAATCTACCTTTGGGTTATTCAATCAACGCTACCATGTAATCCCACGGCAAACTTCCCAGCTGAAAACAACTGACATAAGGGTATACCGTGAATCAGAATGTGGATGCGACCATCGTTTACTTATGGCCAATGTGGTAGTTAACCATCGCAAAAAAAACTAAAACTCAGGTACAGAATATAGAAAAGGGACAAGAAATAACATCCTCTAAGTATAAACTAGAAAGCTTAAAAAAAAGATTCAACGAAATTTCTTTACAAATTACGACTCGCCACAAAATTACAAAAGGTGGATGGAGAAAATATATTAGCGGAAGAATTATACCAGCAACTTAAAAAATGCATTCATGAGGCTGCAAGTGAAGCTTTGGAGTATAAAGAAAAACATGAAACAAAAATCAAGAGTGGTGGTCGGAGAATATGCAAACGTTAGTAAACAAGAAGAAAACTGTTTATCAGAAATGGATGTCAACGAGAAAGGAGGAAGATTACAAGATATGTAAAAAAATTAAATCGAGATGTAAAAAGAGAAGTAGTATAAAGTAAAAATGAGATGTGGGATCAAGGATACGCAGAGGTTGATAGGTATATGGGTTGAAACAAGATTTGGGCAAGCGTGGAAGGTGATAAAGTCTCTCCGGAGGGTAGGAAAGGAAACACCGTTATGAGGTCTTACTGACAGAGGATAGATGTAAATTCCAAGACATCGCAATGGAAGAAATATCCGAAACATTATACAAATAATTGAGATAACAACCGGAGAGTTAAACGATGCCCTCAAAGATCGAAAAAACGGTAAAGCATTAGGACCAAGAGATCCCAATTGAGTTGGTAAAGCATGGACCAAAAATATCACATGAGATGTTGGTTCAACTATTTAACAAATGCTTAAAAGGACAAAATATCCCTGACGATTAAAATATTGGATACATCAGCTCAATATTTAAGAAAGGTCGGATGACTGAAAATAGATATATAACATGTTATTTTAGAGAAAGAGAATTAAAAGTTCAAACGAAAAATGTCAAAATATATAGTGTGTCCCATATAAAAAACATAATAAGTTGGTATTATATTTCCTTAGTGAGACCCCCTAAAAAATATCTCGTACGCCACTGAACGCTTCCATAATATATCTATCAAAAGTTCTAATAAAGTTTTTTAAAATTGTTCTTAATAAAGAAGATATTTAACCCTGTCGCCCTGTATCTCGCTAATGTGGGGAGCGATTGATGATTTGATTAGGGGATTAGGTAATCGTTACTTTAATGAAAAAAGAAGTCAAAACATCTTAATATTTTTTTTCTATCTCCTCCAGTTTTTGGTATAACGTGTAAAACATACCAATTTGTGACACCCTGAACATGAGTGCTTGTGTAAATAATTCCTATAAGTAAGAAAGATCCTGTAGAAACATTATTAAATTTTAGTATAGTTTTAAGATTTTATTAGTATTAATTTAGTATTAATTTAGGACGGAACAGAACTGCTCATTGATCTTTTGTGTAAGAATTTCTCGAAAACACTCGTAAGTTGGTGAAAAATTATTGTAAACAATTTTTAGTGTACGTTTTATTTATTTTAGTTGGATATTTTACCCTGTAGATATTAAGAGCAACCCATCTAGCTCGTTAAACACTTTTTACAGTTCGGGGATTAATGGCCCATCGCTTCGTGCTGCTACAAACCCTGAGAAAAGAATAGGAATAAAAAGGATGATGAAAAGACAAGTTATAAAATACCAAGAGGCCCAAGAGACACCTGTTCAAGTGGCCTCGAATCCTGTTTTAGAAATTTCCGTTCTTGTACAGATTCCCCTGTCATGCTGTATCCGGCGACAGACTCAACCATCTCTTGATATGAATTCACCCAACCGATGTTTGGTATACTTAATCAATATACATGTATACGCATGTTAGATCGTCTAATTAATTATACAGATAAACATGTGTTTTTATAGATATAAAAGCTCATCAAAATATATTAACACACTATTTAAAAGAATTTTATCTACTTTAATTACATTCGAATAAGACCAATAGCTGAAAATATTTTAATGTATAGTAAAAGTTGTGTCTATTTTGGATTAGGGATGAAAACATTGACGTAAACTGCTGTGCTGAGAAAATACAAGTTTAAAGCTGTATCTAACTGATCATATAGTATATAATATATAATACTTATATAATAAGTATTTACTGATAAAATAATAATAATAACACTCTTAATAAGAAAATGAAAACATATTATCTTACAGTGAAATCAAGAATTAAATCACACTTATAATCACTGTCGTCGGTATCTTCGTTTGGATTGTAAATCATGTCTGGGCTAATTGCTTCAATGCTATTTTCACTCATCCATCATTCTTCTATTAACTTTTCATATTTTTGCCCACTTTCTTCCCAAATTGCAGAAGTAGTATGTAGATGGTAGTAAGTTTTGTGCAAATATGTTCAATAGAAGTGAAATAACAATGGTAAGGGGGCAATTCTTAACACATTATATTCAAAACTATGTATAATGTCGTCTACTATAAATATTTTTGGTATATATATATATATATATTATATATATATATTATATTTATAGTCCTAAGATTCCTAAGAGGAACATAGGGCTTCCACAAAGTGTCTCCAGCGAACTCTATTTCTGGCTAGTGCTTTGATTTCAAGCCAGGATTTTCCCATTTTTCTCCCTTCGTCCAGTACTGTCCTTCTCCAAGTTCCCTTAGGTCTGCCTACTTTCCGTCGGCCTTGGGGATTCCAATCCAGCGCTGTCCTGGCAATGTCATTTGGCGGTCTACGGAGTGTGTGGCCCAGCCATCTCCATTTTCTTCGCCTTATTTGCTTTATGACATTTTCTTGGTTGCTTTGGTTCCATAAATTTTCATTGGAGATTCGGTTAGGCCAAAATATACGAAGGATTTTTCGTAACGCTCTATTGATGAAAACTTGTAATTGGTGTACTATGGGTGCTGATATCTTCCACGTTTCGCAGCCATACAGTAATACAGCTTTTACATTTGTGTTGAAGATTTTTAATTTCGTTTTAGTTGGGTAAATCCTGGATTTCCATATGTTGTTAAGCATGTTGTAGGCGTTGCGAGCCTTATTTATTCTTTCATGTACATCACGCTCTGTACCCCCATTACAGTCAATTATGCTGCCCAGATATACAAATTCCGCTACTCTCTCAATTTTCTGGTCGTTGATCATAATAGGTTGGTTGTTTCTGGTACCAAATCGCATTTCTTTGGTTTTGTTGATGTTTATTTCTAGACCAACCTTCTTTGATTCTTCTTGTACTTTGTTTACTTGGAGTTGCATGTCCTGTTTTGTATGTGCTAGGAGGCATATATCATCAGCGTAATCTAGGTCTTCCAGTCTGTTTGTTAATCCCCAGTAAATTCCTCTATTAGAGTTTACCTTTGTTAGTACGGAGTCCAGTACAATGTTAAATAGTATGGGGGATAAAACACAGCCCTGCTTTACTCCGTTTAGCATAGCTATTGGGTCAGATGTTATGCTGTTGTGTAGGATTTTGCTTTCTGTGTCACTGTAGAGTTCTTTGATGAGATTTACTATTTTTTCTGGTATTCCTATTTCCTGCAGTGCTTTCCATATGGCCGTATGTGTGAGCGTGTCAAAAGCTCTCTTGAAGTCCACAAAGCACACAAAGAGAGGAGAGTTGAATTCCTGTGACTGTTCTACAATTATTCTTAGTGTGTTAATTTGGTCCACGCATGATCTGTTTGGTCTGAAACCGGCTTGTTCCTTCCTCAACATTGGTTCTACACTGTTTGTTAGTCGGTTGTTTATAATTATTGCTGTTAATTTATTTATAGTATTCAGAAGTGTTATTCCTCTCCAGTTTTCGCAATATCTTCTGTCACCCTTTTTTGGTATCTTTATTATTAATCCCGTTTTCCATTCTTTGGGGTATCTTTGGGGATCTTTTCCTCTCTCCAAGCCCTTTTCAAGAGTGGTTGGATTAGCTCTGCCACTGTACCTGGGCAAGCTTTTAACAACTCTGGTGGAATATTGTCAGAGCCGGCTGCTTTGTGTGCTTTCAGTTTTTCTATGGCCATTTCTATTTCTTGCGTTGTTGGTTCGTTGGTGTTAATTCTCAGTTGGATATTGGGTATTAGGTTTTCTACGTCTTCTGGTGGTGTTGGGACTGCACTTAGAGATTCGCTAAAATATTCATGCCATCTTTTGACTTGTTCCTGTGGCGCTGTAATATCTTCACCTGTAGCACTTTTTACAATTGGTTGGTGGGTAGTATATCTTTTATTGGCTAGTTGTTTAGTGATATTGTATAATTGTCTCATATTTTGATGTTCATCGGCGACTCGCGCTTCTTCGGCAAGATTTTCTGCCCACTTTCTTTTGTCTTTCTTTGCTGCCTTCTTGACAGCTTTATTCGCTTCTCTATAACTTCTCTAAGTCGGTTCTTCTCTGCTGCTGTCTTGGAATTTAGTAATTCTAGATTAATGTGTTTGCGACGTTCTATTTTGTTCCACGTTTCTCTCGTAATCCACTCTTTCTTTACGTCTTTCTTTAGGCCCAGCACGTTTTCACTTGTTTCCACAAGGGCTTTGCTAATCGTTTCCCAATTTTTGTCCTGTCTTTCGTCGATTTTGGATCTCAGCTGTCGTGCGAATTCACCCGTATGCAATATAATAAATATGTCTCTTTCCCTTAGTATCGGTGTGTGTTATGAATTTTATACTCTCGTCCTGTCAAATCCGTTTTATTCCATCTTTAGCAATAATCAGCGTTTCGTTTAAATAATGACAATAACTCTTTCACACAAGGCATTTATATTGTTTTACATTTTGTACTTGAACCCTATCTGTTTGAAAACTATTTTGTTGGGCTCAAAAAAATTTTCTGCACATAAATAAGATGGAGGAAAAAACCTAGAAACTTCTACAAATGTTTATCAAAATAAACTAATTCGATAAGGTACGGTAAGCATGTTTCATGTTAATTTGCAGTGTATTTCAAACAAAGTCGATATGATCAATTCTTTTCTTGCGGATCAAAATTTATATGACGTCATATGCTTTTCGGAGCATTGAAAAAGTGAAGAAAATTTAAAATTAATTAGCATTTAAGGCTTTTCATTATCAAATTTGAAAAAAAAGAAACAAGGTGAATTTGCAATTTATGTGAAAGAAAGTCTTATGTATTCTTCTATTTAGCCTATAAACATAGGCTGGAATTGTGGCTACATAAAAAAGACCTGCATACGCAGTTTACATACAAAAGAGGAGTGGTTACGCTAGATGCACTTACAACCTTAGTAACAAATATTCAAAATGATTTCTCTAGAAATAACTTTCTTCCAACCATTTTTTATTTATTTTGAAAAAAACATATGACACCTTAAGCTTAAATATTTTGAGTAAAAAAATGATTACTGAAAAAAAATCCTAAGGCAATAGTATCTATTGTCGGATTATATTCAGAAAGACATGTTTATGTCAGGGATTTTAACAACCATTTATTAGGCCCAAGATATGTTTTTACAGGAATTCCACAAGGAGCTGTCTTAAGCCCTTTTCTTTTCAATTTATACACAGCCGACTTACATAAATTAAAGTTGGAAAAATATCCTTTTAAGATCATCCAATATGCAGATAACTTCAACATATACTGTGAAACAAAGAAGAGACGAAGCTTTTGGATTTTTAATGGATACTTACAACGTTGTAGAAATATGGTTGGAAAAAAACCACCTTCAACTGTCGGCCACAAAATCAGCAATGACCATTTTCAGTCGACATAATATCCCCAATATAGAAACATTTATAGTAAAACAGCGAGAAATTCCTTTTAAAAAGGTAATTAAATATTTGGGCATTATACTGGATCACAAGCTCACATGGAAATTTCACATAGAATATATGTTAAATAGATGTGAAAAAAGGCCTAAACTTTCTGAAAATGACAACTAAAACTTACTGGGGAACAGATGTTCAGACTTCCTTACCTTTTTATAGAACGTACATTCGCTCTATCATAGATTATGGATGTTGGTTATATGGATCTGCCAGCAAGAACTTACTAAACAAATTAAACATATTTATAAACACGTGTTTGCGGATCTGTATTGGTGCCATGAAGACAACTCCTATTGAGCCCCTTTATGTTGAATCACTTGAGCCTCCTATTTCTCTTAGAAGACATTTCTTGGCCGAAAAATTTTTACTGAAAATTAAACATCGGAACACTTGCCTTTATACCGAATTAATAAATTTAAACAATTATGATACGAATAAATATTGGATAAAGAAAACTGCCCAACCCTATGTGAAGCTCTTAGAGAAAACACAGTTTCTGCTGATAAAGCTATTAATTTACACACGATTTAATCACACACAGATATAAATGATTTTGAAACTTTTTTTATAGCATTAAATTTATTAAACCAAATTATGTAAACATTGGAAGAGCAAATAACATTATAACAAGCATCACAATTCGGGATTACTACAGTACTATTTACACGGATGCCTCCAAAACAGAAGACGGTACAGGATGTACCTTTTACATCCCCATGGAGAAGATAGAAAAAATGTTAAAATTAAAAGCAAATATTTCCATATTTAGTGCGGAAGCAATCGCCATATATCAAGCCCTACTTTTTGTTTCTAACAGGGAATCCTCCGTCATTATTGTTTCAGATTCCATGTCAGTTCTCACAGCCATTAACCAACCTTTTTTTCCAACCACATACTCCAATCCCTACATAATATTAATTAAAAAATTGTGAAACACTTTAAAGAAAATAAAAAAAAATGTGATATTTATATGGGCCAAAGCACACAGTGGAATTAAACATAATGAATATGTGGACGAACTAGCCAAATTAAGTATTTATTTAGTGGATACCACAGAATATCTACCCAGTATCTCTGATTTGGTTGCTACACGCAAGGCAGTCTTGAAGTATAAATGGAGTGAGCTATGGTCTGAGTTTTGTTTTACCAACCCAAATAGATACACTTCTTTACACACAACTGTCCCTGTTTCACATTGGCATAGAACTTATAATGTCTCTAGGCGTTATATAACAACTATATCTAGGCTAAAATTTGGACATGCTTGTTTTCCTGCTCATCTTGCAAGAATTCATGTGATTGAGAGTAAAAACTGTGTGGAATGTGGAGTAGAAGGCGACCTAGATCATGTAATGTTTGGTTGTGCCAAATATAATTTGGAATCCACCTTATTATATAATAATATAGTTCATATTACCTGTAAATCTTCGTTTAACGTTTTATCTGCCCTAGCGACTCAAAATAGATTAATTTACGATTGCATAATCGATTTTTTGACCAAATGTAGTTAAAAAATGTTTAGTTAAAAAAATGGTTTTTACTTTTTACCTTTGTTTTCTCTCCTTTATATATTTAATCCTATTTACCGTGGCCTAGTTCTCCTGTGTATGTTATATATTATAATGTCCTCATGTGCCCCTGGACTTGAAGCGAGTGACCCATGTTAGTTTTTATGTGTATATGGATATATATGTGTATGTATATATATTTTTTCTCTTCTTTTCATTAATTGTTGTACTGATTTCTCAACCTACTTTAGTCTATTTGATTGCAAATAATTAAAAAACTTTTTACTGCGCCTAATGAGATTAAAAGATCATGTAATTGGCTGTAAGGCAAACTGCCAAAAAAAGATTATAAAGTAAGTGTTTTAATTCAATTTAGAAATGACTTTCGTAGCTGTGTAGTAGAGTGGACCATTGGCTGTCGATTGTCTAGCGATAATCCAAGACAGTCGCAAATTATTTTCAAAGATGAGTATAAATATGTGCCCACTACGTGATATGCCCTGTATAAAGCATCTTAGTTCCTCTTATTGTCTAACATATTGAAAGTATCCCTAAGAAAGTGTATTTTTCGAATAAAGAGGATTCACTCTTCCATAAATGATTTCAAATCCATTATTTCTGGGTATATAATATGTAACTCGTCGTATTTTTTATATTATTAGCCACGTTTAGTGTGCAATTGTTTAGAAAGTCTATAAATATTGTTTTGAAATATGTAGTATAATATTAAAGAGCCAGTAATAGCTGGCTATTAGTCAAAAGGATGAAGTTTGTTCCATACCAATGAGTAATATCCTTTACTAGAAAATGTAATAATATACTTTTTCTATGTCATTAAATAAGATAATAAAATATAGTCAAAGATAATATTTTTAATTTAACAAGGGGACAGCAAAAGACATATTACGAAGACGATATATAAATATGATGTATGGATGTTACCGCTAATTACGACACTGGATTCTACAGAATCAGCACATTCCAGTACTAGACCTGGGAACTAATGACTTTCCCATGACACTCTGATACAGGTGTCTAACAACTGCTTTTGATATATTTGGTGATAACAATATGTATTAAACAAAATATGCAAAAGATTAAACGTCATTTCTTACTTATATACAAGATATAAACAATGTAAGATTGCTATATCATTTTAAATACTAAAGGTGAAGACTCTGACGGATAAGTTAAAAATAGGTTGAAATGCAAGAGGTGACTGGTATTCTGTTAATAAAATACTAATGAAAATACTTAAAAAGCGCAAACAATATCCTTGTAGCTTTGAATACCTAGTAAGACTAACGAGTCAAAACAAAACTAGTCATTTACTTGTAATGAATTGTAATACAACTGTTAAGCAACATTTCCATTTACTAAATTAAGTAATTAGTGGCTTTTCTAACTATGTATTACAGAATAAACCAGGCTTTCTATTCTTGTTGTTCCAGAGACGGATTTGGCTTCTAAATATACACAATAGAATAACATAGACATAGATAATTTGAAAATAATAGGTTATGTCAATGTAACGTGTAAATGTCAATATAACAAGATATAAAGTTTTCAGACTTTGACACAAGTTGTATATAATTTATATACAGAGTGGACAAAAAGTATGGAAACACCTAATTATCTCTTAAATGGATAGTCCGAATTGTACAAAAATCGGGATACTCCTATTATGTAATATGGAGATTATAAATTTGATGCTGGCAATATTATCAGATTTACCATTTTTCTGATATCATTAGTCACTTTGACTTTTTAAATATAACTCTGTGTATTATATTATTAGTAAGAAGTAGGATCGACAATTACAAAATGAAAAGCGGTAAAGCAACTGGAATAGATGGAATAACAGTGAAACTGCTTAAATACACTGGCAAAAACACCTGGAAAATCTTAGCAGGCATATTTATGAACTGCCTAAGATCAAGATACCTACCACCAGACCACTGGGATACAGAAACATAATTCTCATTCATAAGAAACGTACCAAAAAGGATATCAAAAACTACAGACCCATAAGTAGGATTTGGGCTGGCTATTTTAATTTCCATTCACCTATCTCTTCCATTCTTTTTTATTTTCTATCATTATTTTTAATTCCTCGAGTGATTTTTGTTTAACTTCATTAGACACTAATTCATAAAACTAAAAATAGCTTGGCGTTTATTAAAAAGTTTTGTAAAATAAATTGTATTATCTAATAACTAAAGCTGACAGTTCTTTTAAGTGTTTTTAAAAGCTCTTAAACGATGGTTTTTAATGAGAAAAAGCGAATTATTGTTCCTGCGATAGAAAAAGACCTTGTAGTGAAGTAGCAAATTTGTTCTACGTTATTTTCCCAAACCTTCTTTCCTTAAGAGCGTAGGCGCAAAATTTCGGGCCAATGCTTTTTAAATGCATTCATTTTTTTCGAATCCTGAGAAAGGTAATAAATAATTTTGAAAAATTTAAACGCAGAATGAAAGATTACATTATAACCGAGGGTCGAAAGTCCCTGAAAACTTCTATAATGTTTATTTTAATCAGTTACAGGGGTGAAATAGAAGAGAAAATTTAGTGTGATTTTTAATCTTAAATATCTCATTAAAAAAAAACTTTTTGTTTATTCTAAGGCACTTTTTACCCTCGGTAATAATGTAGTCTTTCATTCTGCGTTTAAATTTTTCAAAAATATGTATTAGTTTTTTCAGGATTTTTACGCTCTTAAAGACAAAAACCCAGAATGAGACGATACAAAAAGTTGTAAAGCGTTTGAGGAAAGTGGACGAGTAAGAGATGGCATTGGAACAGACCAAAAATTGTTATAAATTACACAAATACATGGTGCAAGTCATTCTTCAGTATTACAAAATAATTGATTTAAACCCTACAAAATCCTCTTCTTACAAGAACTAAATAAAGATCACAGTTTATTGAGGTAATAATGAATAAAATTGTAACTGACGAGAACTTCTAACAAGATATGTTTTTTCGACAAAGCAATTTTACACTGTGTGGGAATGTGAATCGCCAAAATTTAAGGCATTGAAGTGAAGTAAATACACAATGGATACGTGAAAACCAGACTCAAAGACCACAAGAAACTAAATGTATGGTCGAACATAGTGGGTACTTAGTTATTTGGCCCATTTTTTGTAGAAGAAAACATTGGAGCTAGTTTTACTGAGATATGATTTCAGCAGGAAGGAGCTCTAGCTCATTTTGGTGTAAATGTTCGGCGTTATTTAGATCAGATATTTCCCGGACCATGGATTGATAGATTGGGTAGTATTGAATGTCCTCATTCATCCGATTTAAATCCTTAAGATTATTTTTATTGATACTTATAAAATACTTGATACTTGCAAAGTAAAATTTATAAAACTAAACCCAAGTGTTACAGAACTAACGCAAATAATTGTAGATGAATCCATATTAATTTCTAAAGAAACATGTGATAGAATAATATTAATACTGATTATAAAAAAAGGAATGAGTTATCTCCGATGATTAGTACAACGATAACTGAAACTGTAATACCTAAAGAGTTGATTGAATGGTGAAAAATGTAGATTTATAACCAAATTCTAAAGTGGTAGCTTTTCTGAGAGAAAGTCCGTGGATATTGTTGAATGCTTTGAAGACAGTACAAATCTTAAAGCCTTTCCCTATATATATATATGTATATATATATATATATATATATATATATATATATAATATATATATATATATATATATGTTATGAGTAAAGCCCAAAATTGGAGACATTCCTAGCAATGTACGGAAATTATTGTCAAGGAACACACCAATCAAAAATCGTTTTCCATGGTAACATTTCTTGTTAATTATTTTGAAATTTTTATATTTTCTATTTATATATAGAGTTGTTCTTTTTCGAATCGATAATCTGATAAAGTGCTGTGTTTAATTAAAATATAAATAATATAATAATAATAATAAGATAATAATATTAAGAAGAAATTGTTCCGCAATAGAGTGATAATGTTAGTGAAACATTTCAAAGCTTCAAGAGATAGATATAGTACTATAATACCTACAGACAAAATGTTTGTGAAAATTTTCAGATTTTGAAGAGATGTGTATGATAATTTAAATAATTTAATCCTACAATCAAGAGGCGAGAAGCTCTAATTAATTATGCATTTTTTAACTTTATTGATGTCATATTCCTCAAACAAAAATCTAAAAAAATAAAGCATTAAAAACTTTCAAAAAATGTTGATGAGTTTTTCCGAAAAATGCTGAATTTTTTGGTTATTTTACGTTGAACTATTCGATTTGGATTTTGACAAAAAATAACCCATTTTTCAGAAGCTACAACTCTGCTGCTACTAGGTCTAAAGACTTTATCACCAATTTTTTGGTTTTTTATAAGCTACATTTTTTCTAAGAGTATTTTTTCCATAAATACTTACTTTTTGACTAATTTGTGAAAAACCGTCTGAAAATGTGGTTTTTATTTTGAAAAATGCAGATTTTTCCTCGCAAACTTTGTAAACTCAGTGAAAGTGAAAAACTGTATAAAATAAAAGTTGCTTAGCATTAGTCGATTTATCCATTTCCGGACTTATTTGAACATATGTTTTTCACCTCGAGAAGGAGTGGTGAAAGCCACTCCTTCCAGATAAAGTGAAGTAGAAGGCAAGATGAACCTAAATCCAAGCATATAAACTTGACAGCATTGTCTGTGAGTGTTAAAAATGAGGCTTAAATGAAGATTAGTTGGACCATGTTGAAAGAGAACTAAAAATTCATGTGTTCAAAAATGTTATTGAGCTTTAAAATGCTGTAAGTTTCTTTATCTCCTCGATTTTAATTGATAGATTTTGATCGGCTTTAAATTCCTATGTAATTTTTGCGAACATAACAAATATGCAATTTTTTAATAATATTATTAATAAACAAAAAATATAACTTTATAACAGAATCTTTGATTTTGCTCCACAAATGTTCACATTCTGTGACATTCTCAGTATTTTGCCTTTCTGATATTGTTTTCTTCATTTCTTGATTGATACAAGTTGAAGCCTCAGCACGGATTTCATTATCTTTTTTACCCTCAGTTTCATTTTTGAGACAAGGAGGTTATGGTCTGAGGAGACATCTGCTCCAGGAAAAGTCTTAACGCTTACAATAGAATTTCTAAATCTTAGATTGGTTAGAAAAAGTCGATCTGATTTCTAATGCAATTTTGTTCATTATCCTGTGGTGACCTCCAGGTATACAGTTTACGGGATGGTAATCGAAACTATGTGTTCATAATTGAACACTAAAATGAAACTAATTACTGTAAACAAATTAGTTTTGTAACTAAAGTTATTGTAAATGTTTATAAATCATAAGTAACCGTAATTTTGCAGAAGAGCTTTGCTTTGTAAATTTTTTTTTTCCATTTTTTTACACATATGACTGTAATGACTAATATTATTGCTGGTTTCTGGGATAAACAAATAAATTAACTTTTAAACTAATTGATGGATCCATCTCAAATTTTGAGGGTTCGTTAAGCACAACAATCTTCAGCTTCAGGTGCAATCACAAATATTTAGATTGATTTTTTTACAATAGTTCTAGACAACTAACGACTTTGCCTTATTTTGCAGTTCGCGAAGCAGCAAATTAATTTTACAACTTTATCAATCGCCATTTTAGTGGTTTTTGTAATGTTGTAAAAGACAAAGTTTTGTAATTTTGCCTCAAATATTAACCTTTTTAATGGTAGATAAGCAAAAAATCTTCTTCAAAAGATCTTCTTTTGGATCTATTCAATACCATATATAGAACAAGTATAATACCTAAAGAATGGCTCCAATCAACATTCATACTGCTTCCCAAAAAAGCCAATGCAAAGGAGTGCAATGAACATCGCACCATAGCCTTAATGAGTCATGTCTTGAAATTGTTTTTAAAAGTAATTCACAATAGAATACAGAAGAAATTAGATGAAGGCATAAGTAATACACAAATGGGATTTAGGAAAGGACTGGGAACACGAGATGCACTGTTTGCATTAAGTGTTCTTTCGCAGAGATGCATAGATATTAATCAGGAAGTATATGCATGTTTTATTGATTTTGAGAAGGCATTTGACAGAGTGCAGCATAATCGACTTAAAGAAATTTTATTAAATAAAAACATAGACAGTAGAGACATTAGAATCATCTGTAACCTCTATTGGAATCAAACAGCAAAAGTGAAAGTTGAAAACGAACTGACCAAGGATATCCAGATTCGCCAAGGGTGTATTTTATCACCCTTGATATTAAATTTATACAGTGAAGCCATCTCAGAATTAGCGCTTGCCGAGATCAGTGAGGGCCTTATAATAAACGGTGAGCCACTTAATAACATAAGATATGCTGACGACAGCGTCCTTCTGGCAGGAACACTAGAAGAACTGCAACACCTTGCTGAACAAACTAAATATATATTGCAACGATTATGGACTAAAAATCAATTTGAAGAAAACCAAGTTCATGGTATTTACAAAAGTACAAAACATCAAAGTTAAGCTAGTACTAGATAATACAGAAATTGAACAAATATCTTCGTACAAATACCTTGGAGCATGGATCACAGAAGATACTGATCAGACAAAAGAAATAAGATGCCGCATTGAAATTGCGCGGTCAACTTTTAATAGAATGAGAAAACTTTTTTGTAATCGCGATGTCAATATATCGCTCCGGATAAGAATGCTTCGATGTTATATTTTCTCTACCCTTTTGTATGGAATTGAAGCTTGGACACTTAAAAATCCAACATTAAAAACCTAGAAGCATTCGAAATGTGGTGTTACCGACGTATTTTGAAAATATCATGGATGGATCGCAAAACAAACGAACAAGTTATCGAACAACTAGGAAAACAATGCGACGTTTTAAATTCCATAAAAATCAGGAAATTTGATACTTGGGGCACATCATGAGAGGTGAAAAGTACGAACTACTAAGGAATATAATGCGGGGTAAAATCAAAGGTAGAAGAAGCGTAGGAAGACGTAAAATCTCGTGGCTACGCAATCTCCGTGAATGGTTTGGATGCAGTTCAATTGAATTATTCAGGCGAGTAACCAATAAAATTATAATTGCCAGAATGATTTCCAATCTCCGATAGGAGTGGAACTTGAAGAAGAAGAAGCAAAAAATCGAAAAAAACGGCATTTTTACACTAAATTGTTAATAAATACGTCGAAATTTCTGCAGATAACGTATAGATTTTTTTATATAGACCTATAATAACTTTAAAAAATTCAGTTAGCTGGATTTGTCACAGTTCAGAGAGAATTCTTATTTCCCCGAGCTGTCTTCAAAATATTATAATGAGTGGAACGAGATATATTAAACAAACAATACCTAACTCATCTGATTTATGCTAACAATGCAATCGTAATAGGTATACAAAAACAGATTCAAATCTAAAATGGATGGTTGAATAATAAATAGTTAAATTAAATAGCTGAAAAAGTATGTCTAAATATTAAAAGTACATATGGAAATGTAAAAGTTTATAGGTAATACTTATAGTATTGTTGACGATAAAATAGTGAAGAAACAGATAATAAATATATTTGGTGATAATGGGAAATCAAAAGAGGAAGAGAAAGACCTTAGATCTAAGATGATATGGGTATAATAACTGTCTAGATTAACATACTAGAGCAAGACCAATGAAAAACGGCTCTAAATAGAGTAAATTTAAAGAGTTTGTGTTAGATAGATTAGATTTCGTTTTAATTAGTTATTGCAAATACCTTCCCAAATAGTGTATCATGAACTTTTTAAATTTTTAAATAAACTTATGACAACCTGGCCAATAAAAAAATTCAGGTGTTAAACTATTTTCAATACAAAACTAATTTGATCTAAAAGCAAACAAGATAATCGATTGAAAAATCATTAGAAAAACGTAGATAGGGAAAACAAGATAAACGTAACAAATTGTTAAAAGGAAAAGAAAAATAAACAGGAGACGATGAATAATTCGAAAAATAAAAATGTATTGAAGTTGACGAGAAAATATTTTATTTTAAGTTTATTTAGCTCTAAAGAAATAAAAATAATGTATGCAGCATACAAAATATTAAGTTGATTAAAGTAATAAATTATTATTAAAAAGAAATAATAATTTCAATTTTGTA
Source organism: Diabrotica balteata (assembly GCA_918026665.1). NCBI lineage: Eukaryota > Metazoa > Arthropoda > Insecta > Coleoptera > Chrysomelidae > Diabrotica > Diabrotica balteata. The sequence continues at coordinate 68,834,193 of OU898285.1, forward strand.
AAATATTCCAAACAGTAAATAATTGTATCAATCAAAATATCTATATTTGCTAAACAAAATATTATTTAAAAATAAAATATTTCAAAAGGTACTTACATTGACAAATTGACATAAAGATCAAATACTTTATTGTCCTTTGCAGTATCATCTTAAATATCTCCAAATATAGTTTCTTCGACATACACTAACAGCATCCACTAAAGAACTAACAAGTAACAGTCTTATCAAGAAACCAAAATAAAACTAAAAATGATAAATGCCGGCAAGAGCAGTTTCGAGTGGGTGGCAAAAGCTCTGGTTTGGGCTTAGAAAAATAAAGTTTTGGGTACTCGAAAATATCCGGCAGGTGTTTATCTTTACGTACCGGCGACACTCCAGCGATTACTCAACATGGACGTATTCGTGCAGGTACCTACTCGTTGTATACTATACTTGCACTGTTTCGTCGACCGGCAATCATTGAATGAAATGTATTGTGTGGTGGTCTCCTTTTTACTCTGCCCTGCTACGACTAGCTGATATGAATGAAAAGTTCTTTCCTACATGTCTGGTGGATGCAAGAATTTACGATTTACAGTGCTGGCCTAGCTCGTCTCTTCTGCAACTGTTTAATTGTCGAGATAAATTATAAAATACTCTTCAAAATACTAATAAATCTCCACGTTTTGTTTATTATATCTAATACAAAGTATTAACAAAGAATATTTATTAGACTATTTACATTCACATTAAACTTAAAATAGTTTATTAGACCAGGGAAGTAACGATTTTTCCAAGACACTTTTGATATAGGTATCTCTCAACTGCTTTTGATAAATTTGGTGATATGAATATTCAATAAACAAAATATGCAAAAGATTAATACGTCATTTTTTAATTATAAATAATTTTAATTATAAAAAATATATAAACAATGTAAGATCGCTATTTGACTTTATATATTTTAAAATCCTTTAAAATAAGAGCCTGTAAAGTTTTTTTTTTATTTAAACATACAAAACCCACATCAACCACCAAGGATTATTAGTGGGGGGACATACACAGTAGTACATTTTGTTAAATTAAAGTTTATTATAAATGTTTATGTCTTTTAGAAACTGCAATAAATCCGAGATATTTGCCGTAAGCGCACTTCTCAGGTTTCCACTAATTCCTCGGCATGTTCTCTGAGGTTGGAACTGCGGGCAGTCGACTATCAGATGCTTCACTGTGAGTTGAGTAGAGCAGTAGGTACAAATTGGAGCTGGTTCTTTATTTTAGAAGGTGTTGGTGTGTTAGTATTGTGTGGCCGATTCGAAGACGATTTTACGATTACTTGATCTCTTCTTTTTCCTTGTTGTGGTAGGCTAGAGTCTACTCGAGGCTTTATTCTTTTTCAACTTAGAGTCTGTTGCATCCCAGGTTGCTTGCCATAAATTTATTATATGATTCATGGACTGTCGTTTATGGTCGGTGTGGGGATATTTAGTAATTTCTGCAACATTTTCATTGTTGATGGATTTTAATGCTAATTGATCAACTTCCTCGTTGCCTTTAATGCCAATGTGTGAAGGTATCCAGATAAATGTAACCTTTTTATTTATAGGTGTAGTGCATTAAGTTCATTTCTTATGTTTTGTGCAATAGGATGGCTAGGGTAAAGTTGATTAATTCCATGAATTGCGCTCAGTGAATCTGTGATGATTAAAATATTATTTTCAGTCGTTGAAGAGGATTTCTTGATGGCTTCTAATATCGCTGTGGTTTCTCCGGTGTAAATGCTGCAATGCTGTGGAATTCTAATGGCATATTTGTAATTTTTATTTGTGAGGCTGCAGCATGGCCACTTTCAGTTTTTGATGCATCTGTGTATATTATGTGGTGATTTGGATACTTCTCCATAATTTCTTTGAATGCGTTAATGATAAGGATAGGATTTGTGGTATTTTTTGGGTATTGTGTTTAAAGTTAAATCGGTGATAGGTAATGGGAGTAAGCCATGGAGGAAAGTCTAATTTTGTAGTTATGGATAATTTGAATTCATTGCAATTGAATCCTTTTTGATTGATTCTTTCCCTAAAGGGTTTGTCTTTATATTGTTTGTTTCTATACAAATTGGATGTAGGTGCGTTAATAATCTCAGAATATAATGGGTGCTTTTTATTGGAAGATATTCTTGCTGCATAATTTAAACTAAGTAGATGTCGTCTTAGATGTAGAGGGGGTTCTCTTGATATTACTTGTAAGCTGCTTAAAGGACTGGTTCTGAAGGCACCGACGCTAATCTTAGAGCTGTTGTTTGAATTGTGTTAAGGTTTTTTAGAAACGTTTTATTTGCTGTATCGTAGCATATTGCACCGTAGTCTAGTTTACTGCGAATAATTGATTTGTAGAGGTTAAGCAGAATACTAGAATCAGCTCCCCATATATTATTGGATAGAATTTTCAGCAAGTTTATTCTATTTTGACAAATTAGTTGTAAAGTCGTAATGTGTGTTTTCCAGTTTATATTTGTAATCAAACGTTAGGCCCAAAAAATTCGATTCCTCTGAATGAGATATATTTTGACCGATAAATATTAACGAAACAGGAATGGCATTCTTGCGTTTGCTGAAAACTGTGTAATGTGTCTTATTAGTTGAAAAGAGCAAGCCCGTTTTGGAAGACCATTCTTCGATTTTGTATAGAAGGTTCTGTAGTATTTTAGCCCCAGATGTAATATTTTTGCATTTAATATACACAACTAAATCATCAGCGTATAAGTTTGCTTTTATAGGAGGCTTAATTGTATTTATTACATCGTTAAATGCAATTAAAAATAAAGTTGGGCTTAAAATAGAACCTTGTGGAACACCGTTGTCGGTATTTCTAGTGGTAGAGGTGTATCCGTTAACTCTTACTTGTATTTCCCTTTTATTCAGAAAGTTTTTTATAAACGCAAGCATATGTCCTTGAATTCCCCATTTATCAAGTCTATTTAATATGAGGTATCTCCATGTTGTGTCGAAAGCTTATTCACATCAAAAAAGACTGCTATTAACTTTCTGATCTAGTAAGAATGCATCATGAATGGTTGACTCAAGTGCCACTAAGTTGTCGTTAGCAGATCTTCCTCGTCGAAAACCACTTTGAACTGTGGTCAGGAGATTTTCATTTTCTAGATACCATGTAAGCCTCTAATTTAAAATTTTCTCGAGAAGTTTACACATGCTACAGGTGAGGGAAGCCTGTAAAGTTATTTTTGATAATTTGTTGCTTAATTATTACAAAAATAGCTTCAACAATCAATTTATTTGAAAATTAATAATAATTTTTTTAATAATGCATAAAAAATCCAATTTCGCGTGAAAATAGGAACAATATCACAAACATTTAGCTATACAAACTTCAAGAAGTTTAAATTAATAGTTATTACAAAATTGAAATTGTTTACCACAGAAACCTTTTATCTACAAAGTTATTATGCGTAAACTATTCGGTTCACATGAGTTCTGAAGCACCAAACTGAAAACAAAGGTTTATCTTATCAAATTAAATTATTTTTAATTAAAATGTTTATTTTAAATATTACAAAAGAGGTTTGCAACAGTACTGTGATTTTAAGCTTATAGTTTTAAGTTAACAACTTAATCTTTTTTATTCGAAATGTTGGCATGTTTACATTTAAAAAAATAAATCTTAAAACCCGAGTTAACTCTTTTTTTCATCTTTCATCATTTCATTTTATTTTTATTTATAAACATTAAAAATTTTAAAAAGCGCCATTTGAAAGAGTAAAAAATTCAAGTTCTGACACAAAAATTTTTAAAACGATCGATTTAAAAATAAGTCAATGATGGGCTAAAGATAAAGGATTTAAAATGAAGCGATTTTCCAATTCTAGATTTTACTATTTCAAAAAAAAACTAAATTTATAACTTCAAATTTATGAAAGTCGCAATATAACCGGTTCTAATCAACGAAAATTTATGTTTTTTTTTATTTGGAGTACTTTGTTGCATTGATGCTTGAGTTTACCGAAAGTACAAGCTGATTATAGCTGCAAATGTCAAACGTGGAACAAAAATTTTCGGTTTAGCAGTGTTGGCAGGTTTTTATTAAATTTATTTTATTTAAAGAGAAAACAGGAGGCAATGTCATTAACATATTTATTGAATAGAAGAGGTTCCAGGTGTGATCCTTGTGGTACTCCCGAAAGTACCTTAATCTCAAACGATTAAAAACCCCGAACACGTCATATTTGTATTCTTTCAGGTAGATATGATAACAACCATTCTAAAAGTTCACCCTGGATACCCAGACTCAGTGGCGGCTCGTGGCTTGAGAGACAAGGTCGGCAAGGTATTTTTTGTCTCCACAGATAGGTATACCGTCCAATAAAGACTTCAATCATCATAGGAGATTTTTTGTTTTCTTGTTTATTGTTTTTTTTTTTGTTTTTTCCTTTAAATTTAGAACCTAAACATGTTTATAAATTAACTCCAGTCTACGTTGTTTGGAAGTAGCAAAATGGGTAATAACGTCATAGTAAAATTTATTAGATTTTTGAAGAGATTTTAAAAGTTTTTTTTCTATTGACATTTGAGACAAGCTTAACATTCTCTCTTGTTTCATGGTATTTCGACAATAATTTTTTATTCTTTTGAGGCAAGAGAAATCTCGTTCATTTGAGGCAGACTTTGGTGGTAATGAGAGAATTAATGACAATAATGTTGGATATAGATAAATAAATTTGAATATTTTCTAGCAGTGTCATCTATTGGCTACTTTACTAGTTGAATAATGTATCACTTTCCTTTTTTAGGGTAGTAGCAAAATTACAGTCATAGAGTAAACACGTGTTTTCATTTTGTTCATCAAATCTCCATTTTTTGTTCCAAAACTTTATAATTTCTCAATAAATAATTTATTAATTTCGGTAACAGTTTGTTGTAATGAATTGCAATATATAAAATTATACATATCTTGTAACTTATCCCATCTTCCGAAAATATTTGGATCAGCATATAAAACTTTTAATTCATTTTCTAATTTTATTTTATTAAAGAATGATGGATAATTTTTAATCAACCTGTCTAATAAATATCTTGGAAATTCTTTGGCGTAACTTTTAAATTTTAAATCGTCAAAGAGGTCAAAAATTTGCAAATCTTCAAAATTTGAAAAACGAGTATCTATTTGCATAATTATATTATCCAAAATTTCAAAATATAGGTACTCGTTTTTCGGAGATCTGTTTCTTTGTCATGCCTTTATTTTTTTTGGGGGGTTCGGAAATATCAAGCGAGTTCAAAACGTCACTGCGTATATACTGGAAATTACTATCATTACGAAAATCTGACTGAGATTTTGCACCAGTCTTGTTATTCTATTTTTGGAATGAATAATGTCAGTTAACTGATTTTGAACAACATTGAATATCAAATCGGTTTGGGTCAACACTTTCTTAAAAATATTTAAAAGTATGTTAAAAGAGTAATCATTTAATAAAGTTTTCAAACCGATTGCTTTATGGATCGAGATATCATCACTTTCAAAATCGTCACATTCAATAATAAAATCAAAAACTTTCAAAAGCTGTTCACGAAAATCTGCTACAGTGAAAACTAACCGAGATTTAAAATTCCATCGCGTCTGACAAACTGTTGGCATTTTTTTCGAAACAAACCGTTCTAAAACATTAGTCCGTTTAGGCAAGCTGAGAAAAATGAAGTAAATCCGCTTAAACTGGCAAAAAAAAGACGACATTCTTTAATTTTCTTACATGTATCTTGCAAAACTAAATTCATTCTATGCGCATGACAATGAGTAAATAAAGCTTGCGGTGCAATAGTTTTAACTTTTGCCTGGAGACCATTTAATTCACCAGACATCACGGCAGCGCCGTTATAAGTTTGCCCTACCAATTTATTTTTGATATCAAAAAATTTTAATTTGTCCTTTAAAACACCAAAAATATGTTCTGCCTTATGGCTTTTACTCACGTCTGTAAAACCTAAAAACCTCTCATAGATATTACCACGTAACGCGTATCGAACAACAATTGACAATTGTCAATGACATAATATGTCGGTAGTTTCATCTACTTCTAGTGAAAAGCAAATGGTTTCCTGAATCTCAGATTCAATAATGTTACTCAAAATGTAACTAATTGATTCTTTTAATTAATTCTGGATTGTTTTAGATACACCGCTAAATGTCTTCGAATCAGAAAGTAAATTAGAAAATTCCAAATCGTATTTCTTAAACATTTTTATTAGTTCTCTATAATTACCTTGATTTAACGAATGCTCTGATTCATCGTGTCCCCTAAAAGATAATTCCTGACAACTTAAAAAAATTACAATAACTGCGTGATTATTTTTTACAATTTCGTTATGTTTAATAGCATTTTCACGTTGGGCATTATCTAATGAAACATGGATATTTTGTTTTCCAAATAAATCTAATTTAATCTGGCTGTAAGTATGATCTTTCGAAATAACACGTTTATGTAAAGCCCTAAATAATTCCTTTAAATTATCGTAACCAGATTCACACCACGGATTTTGATGTTTGCCCCTATTTGTCGAAACTAAAATGCAAGGCCAACAAAAAAGTTTGTTTTTTATTTCACTCCCAGTAAGCATGAGTACTTGCTGTACCAATTATCTGAAAATGATCTATTACTTCCCTTACCCGCACTAATATTTATAAGTCGGGACATTTTAGGCAAAGGACGCCCCTTATTTTTAATAATTTGTTCTTCGTATGGAATTGATGAAAACCCATTATGCAAAATATAATTTACAATATCAGACTTATCAATACTTACAGTTTCTCCCATGGCTTGCATTTTTTAGGTGTTTACTGAATTTGTTTACACTTTAATTAAAAAAAAAACTTCTAATATGTCAAAAAAAACCCTTTAACCGTTAACTATTTACGGCAGACGTAACGTATCACAGTATTACTTTAAAAAATAAAAAAAATCACAAAAAGATAGGCTAGTTCGTGCACTGATATAACTTCAGTTTACTACAAAAATGAAATAACATTTCGTCCCACGCTCGCAATGTACAGTTCGCGACCAATCACCAATCCAAATGAAATGAATGTAAATCTGCCGGACTTAGTAATTAAGTTCATATGGAAAGAAATGTATATTTGGTTGCTAATCAACCAATATTCCGTTGATTTTTACAAGTAAAGTCAAGGTTGGGATCGGCTAGCCGAAAAAACAAAACGTGCCTTTTCAAGAATTCATAGGCGGATGGATGTCTCCGATATCGGAACATTTATTTGAAAAGTGTCTACGCAAGGATCACTTAACGCTCAGATTGGACGAATTCTTTTAAAAACCATGAATAAAATTTAGTCTTGTCGAATTCTTTTAAAAACCATGAATAAAATTTAGTCTTTATTATCTCACAGATATTTTTTTAGTTCACAAAAACAAATGACATCAACTGATTACCTGCCACAATTATTTATTGAAATACTGATTAAATTAATTATTAAAATAATCTATAATATCTATAAAGATGTGGGTCGGCACTGCCGACCCTGCCGCCCCTGACCGGCCGCCACTGCCCAGACTCCTCAAGTTATTGATTAAAATCTTGTGATTTACCCGGTCAAACGCCTTTGTAAAGTCTATGTATGCAGCATGAACCTGGAAGCCATCTTCAAGAGATTCTATAAGGAAATCAGTAAATGTCAATAAATTAAGTTCAGTGGAGGGGATAGAGAGAAATCCAAATTCCTGGTCGATAAACACAGCCTTTTAAAGTTACTGACAAATAGTCACAGACAAGGCTCTCAAAAACTTTGGGAATACAACTTAGAATGCTAATAGGCCGATAATTGTTCACTTAAGAATTATCTTCAGATTTTAGTTTTGGGTTAATAAAGCTAGTTTTCCAGTAGACCGGGAACATCCCTGTTTTTAATGACAGGTTAAAAATGTGAAAAAGAGGTGTAAAAAGTAAAAAGCTAAAGTGTTTAAGAAAAGAAGGTGGAACACCATCTGGACCTGGCCCCTTTGACTGACCAAACTGACTATCCAAAATGAAATTTTTTTTTAATTTGTGTATCTGATCAGAAATTATATTTCTGATTTTTTCAGATTTTTCCGTATAGTGCACCGTCTTCAAAAATCCGAAAAACTGTTGTTTTTTAGGGGGGATTTGATATATTTTAAAGTCTGTAAAATGGAGAAAATCCGCTAAAATCCCTAAAAATCTGAAAAAAATGAAGCAGTGTTTCGCCAATTTTTTGAATGTCTTAAAGGCTGCATTTAATTTAAAATAGATATAACCTAAAAAAAACCTTGATTTGATCCATTTTGAAACCTATAAAATGGTGAAAAACTCCCAAAACCATTTTAAGATGGCGTACCATACGAAAAAATCTGAAAAGAATCAGATATATAGTTTTTGATCAAGGTTATACACTTTTTTTTCGAAAAAAAGTGCATTTTAGGTTATGAACACTTAACTTACGGGTCTATAAAGTTTTTAAAAAGCTTCAACTATGCGTGTCAATTTTTTGAAAAATTTTAAATTGATTCCATCCCACCTAAAAGAAATAATAACGAAAATTGACGTTTTTGAGGGTATGGGTGGGGTGAGGAGGAAAGCAGGCAAAAATTGCACTTATTTTATTTTTTAGCCTTATCTTTTAATTCATAATTTCAAAGGGTAATTTCAAACGTACCCTTTGAAATTATGAATTCAGTTTATCTAATAATAAATTGCTTCGCTTCTAAATACTTAGACTTTTTGATGTTTCAAGGATGCTTTCTATATTTCTTAATATTTATAAACAATGCCCTGGTGAATTTTTGAAAACATAATAGTCACTTTCATAGATTTAAAACAAACGACTGAAAAAATATGTAAAGTAAATACCGAAATAATACGATTACATATTCGAAACAAATATTTTAAATGTGCATTTTATGTACGTACTATGAACACATTAAACAACATGTAATCGCTGAAGGATTACCTTTGTATATGGGGAACTTCGTTAAAACTGCATGATGTTTCATATAAAATTATTGACTAACTTTGCTCATCATTCTACGTAGAATCTGAAAATTTAATATATAGTGTTCCAGTAATAACAACAATGTTGATGACTTGCTAACTCACAGCTAGATTGCAGCACTACCAAAGTCTGGGATAGGTCATAGGAGTTAGTTTCCTTAGCTGCCTTTTGTTCCGGATTTCAATTAAATTAATTTCTATGTTTGAGGTTCCCGTCATTCCACTGTTTACTATTAAACAGCAGTTGCAAGGTCGGACCTCACTATTTATTTTTTTAAGAAAATCGTTTGTCAATTGGCTAAAACATTGAATAATTTCCATTCTGAGTCACCCATATGATATAGATAACCCAATATTGACCCTACAGGGCGCGACATGTGTTTAACGGAGTAGTGATTCATTTATATTACATTTTAGTCACCACAGCCATTAAACAAATTTATTTTATAGCACTGTAGGACAGGTAGATGTACTCGTGCATAAGGTCCCCAACTTCCGGAAAGAAATCCGTAAAATATACCTGCTTCGCTCAAAGTATATCTAGAATCAGCTGACGCGACGTTTCAAATGTACGGAAGACTTGTATAAAATTATCATAATTGGGTGGTCTAGGCACGTGTTTTTAACTGTGGCTACTGATCTACAAGAGGATAATATTCTGTGGTTTATTTTACAAGGGTTTCAAGTGTTCTAATAACTTGTGAGAGATGTAGATATTTAGGAATTTTATCTTTTTATTTAGGATTTTTAGAAATCGTAATTCGGAAAATACGTTTTAAATTTACTCAATTTAAAGGGTTGAAGGAATGTGTACTATAATGTTAATAATAAAAAAACAATAGTTAATTCACGGAAGATCTTCCTAAATACTGAAAGAAATTATTTCTTGGTATAATCCCAGGAAAGCTATCTGATAATGTAGCAGGCGGGTGGTGATCAAACAAAGGTATGTGGTGTCACTGAGTACGACAATGTAGGTTACAATGAAAGTAAAAAGAAAAATATAAAAATATATTTATAAAAAAAATAGGTCGCAAATACATTGAATTGAATTGAAGTGAAAGACGAAAGAAACCTCGAAACCAAAATATAGGAATGTACCTTCGTCTTGTGATGTTGGCGACCACATTTATCGATCTTTTTCTATTCACAGCAGCTCGAAATAGATCAAGTTTACGTTATACTAGTCCATTTCCAAAGATTAGCCAGTTAAGATATACGTCTGCGTTCAGGGCATCTCTTGCCCTTAATCTTGCCTTGTAGAATCAACTGTAAAACTCGGTATTTATTATTACGCCTAATGTGCCCAAAGTAAGCCAATTTTCTGTTGTGTGTGGTGTATATATAAGAGCCTTAAAATACGTAGGTAGCACAAATTTCAAATACCTTTAACCATTTTTTGGCATCTTCTGTAAGACTCCAGCTTTTTTATTCCGTAGAGAAGGACACTAAAAACGTAACATCTAAAAATTCTTCATAAAACCATTAAAAGAGCTTCTAGCTTACGAGTTTTTATTTCGTAGCTATGATCCCAGGTGTCCATAATATAGCAGCTCATGTAGCATATTTTCTCCACTTGTAACCATCGAACGACTCATCAGAAACGGTGGGTGCTAATAGGTAACAATATAATTATCTCCAAAAGTTGGAAGCCAAAGCAGATCATTGGAAGCAATTGTTAGGCCTCGTCTAGCTCAGTCCCTCAGGTGTCAAAACGTCTTATGTTAGAAGTCAATCTGAAAACTGAGTTTGGCTTCGACAAATAGACTAAGATATTAACTATAGTACATTTGAAAATGCCGCGTTGAAATTGCACGGTCAACTTTTAATAGAATGAAAAAATTTTTTGTAATCGCGATATCAATATATCGCTACGGATAAGAATCCTTCGATGTTATATTTTCTCTACTGTTTTGTATGAGGTTGAAGCTTGGACGCTTAAAAAATCCAACATTAAAAACCTAGAAGCATTCGAAATGTGGTGTTACCGACGTATTTTAAAAATATCATAGATATATCGCAAAACAAACGAAAAGTTCTCGAACAACTAGGCAAATAATGCGAAAGTTTTAAATTCCATAAAAATCAGGAAATTGGAATACTTGGGGCACATTATGAGAGGTGAAAAATACGAATTCTAAGGAATATAATGCAGGTTTATTACTATTTAAGAAAGGCGATAGAAAAGATCTGAAAAACTATAGACCCATAACGCTACTTAATGTAATGTACAAACTATTAACTAAACTACTAACAAACAGATTAACAACTTAGTTAGATAATTACCAGTCAAGAGAGCAAGCCGGTTTTAGAAAAGGATTTAGTACAAGCGACCATCTGCTTACGATAAAAATATTAATTGAAAAGTCCAACGAATATCAAATCCCAATGTATATGGCGTTTGTAGGCTTTGAAAAAGCATTGGATAAAATGGAACATTGGGCAGTAAATAACTCTTTACAAAATGGGAGAATAGACTATAGATATACAGACTTAAGGCAGGGTGAGACTATATCACTCAAGCTTTGGAAGACGTTATGAGGAAATTACGATGAGAAAAACGGGGTATTAACATAAATGGCCAATACTTGAATCACTTGAGATATGCAGACGACATTGTATTAATAACAGATAAAAGGGAAGAATTACAAAATATGATGAATGCATTAAATAAAGAATCAACAAAAATAGGTGTGCAAACGAATTATAATAAAACGAAAATTATGACCAACCAACCAGAAGAATTAATAATTACAATTGCACAAATAACTATAGAACAAGTAAAAGAATATATATATATTTGGGACAACTAGTTAAATTAAACAAAGAAAATCAGACCGGAGAAATAAAGAGAAGAATACGGTTAGCTTGGGTATCCTTCGGAAAACTTTCCTATATACTAAAAAATAGAAAATACCCCAATATTTAAAAACAAGAGTCTTCAACCAATGTATACTTCCTGTTCTCACCTACGGTTCTTAAACTTGGACGTTTATAAAGGAAAACATGGAAAAATAGCAAAGACCCAAAGAGCCATGGAAAGGCAAATGCTGGACATCAGGCTATGAGACAAGAAAAGAAATACTTGGATCCGCAACAAAACAAAAGTGACCTATGTATCAACGCAGATAGCAAAATTTAAGTGGACGTTCGTTGGACATGCCATAAGACAGAAAGACGACAGATGGAATAAGATGATTATACACTGGAGACCATATAGTTACAAACGAAAAAGAGGAAGGCCACAAATGAGATGGACAGATGGCTTGAAGAGACACGTAGGCCAGAAGTGGATACAAACTGCCTACAATAGAGAGACGTGGAAGAAGGAAGAGGAGAGCAAGGACTGTATAGATAGTTAGATAGATAATACAGGGTAAAATCAAACGCAGAAGAAGCGTAGGAAGTCGTTAAATCTCGTGGCTATTCAGGTGCGTAACCAACAAAATTATAATTGTCAGAATGATTTCCAATCTCCGATAGGAGCGGAACTTGAAGAAGAAGAAGACATTTAAAAATTATTGATAGCACAAATTTTATAGCAAAGGTCTAAATGCAGAGTTGGTCAATGTAGAAAAAACGTAATAACTGACATGTAACAAACGTAATATGACCAGTTCGACAAACCTCAAATACAGCACATCATAAAATGCAAATGAGGAAACCCTAAGGGATTAAGCAATAACTGAACGCCTCAATGACGGAGAACATAAACTTATTTTAATATCAAAAACTAAAATGTCAATATTACGTACCCACATTAATTATTACAAAAATACTAAATAATGATTTATGACATTTCCTTACAATTTAATAATAAATATACTTAGGGTACTAGCGTCATATAAACTTATAATTAGAAATATAAATATACAATTAGATACCTAAATACGTTATTGTTGTCTTCTTCTGATAAGGAGGCATCATCATTATCAGTTTCTTCATTTCCCACAGAAAAAATAATTGGTTCTATTGTTTCTTCTATTAACATATCGAGTTTCGAGAATGTTTCTTAATCTGCTATGACACGTCTTATATCTTTTGCTAATTGTCACATGAAATTTTTGATATGGATATGTGATGGATTAAACAAATTTTAAATTAATTAATATATTTTTGTATGATAATGATTTCGTAAGTGGAAAAAATGTCAAATAAAAAGATCATTTTAGATAATATTGTGGTGTATTCCTAGTAAATAAGTATTAGTAGTTAATGTTATAATGTTATATACAACAAATTTTAAGTATCCAATTACGTGTCGTCAATTGACTCGTCTACGCCCATAAGGGATATATGTCATAAAGAAAATAAATTTGCTGTGTCCTATACGCAATCGAGTCATTTTAACGAATACCCGGCAGTCAATGTTTATTTCACATCATGAATGTGTTTTTTTGATTGTTGCCATTTTTATTTCCCCATTCACTTAGCACTTTCTTTTTTACGAGTGATGCACTTTGTATTGCTTCACGAGCGTAATGATCCTCTTTTTCATTGCCTTCCAAACCAGTGTCTGATGGAATCCAGATGAAATGAATTTGCTGTTTTGCCTGGTTTATAAGGTGTAATTGTTGTTGTATTAGATGAACGATAGGATTACTGGTATAGAGCTGTTTTAATGAATGTAATGCACTAAGAGAGTCAGTAATTATCAGGGTTTTTGAGATGTTGTGGTTGTTTATATGAATTAATGCTTGTAGAATCGAATACAGTTCTCCAGAGATAATACTGCTAGTAGGTGATAGTTTGAATTGCAATGTGGTATTTGAAGTGACGATTGCTGATCCTACACCATCAGTGGATTTGGATGCATCTGTATAGATGTGATAATGATCAGAAAAACAGGACAGTTTGTTAAATGATTGTTGGTTTATTAATTTGTGAGGAGTTTTAAATTTGTTTTATTTGGTAAGAGTTACATCGCATTGTAAAGGGGCTATTGTCCATGGTGGAAATGCAGCCGTAGTCGACTTATCAAAGAAGTTTGGAAATAGAATGCTATAAGAGGATAACAACCTTCGAATTATCTCGTAGAATGGAGGATCTGTTCGAGTTTTTTTAATATAAATATCTTTAAAACGGTCCCCAATTGTGTTATAAAGAGCGGGATGTGACTTGTTCGAGTGCATATTTGAAGCATAAGCTAACGATAGATACATTCTCCTGAATTTCAAAGGTGGTTCGCCAGTTAAACATTGTAGACTTTCAATTTTGCTGGTACAAAAAGCTCCTGTGGCTATTCTTAACCCTGTATTCTGTATAGTTTTAAGCTGAGCAAGTAATGTTTTCTTGGCAGAAGCGTAAACTATTGATCCATAATCAATCTTTGATCGTATAAATGATTTGTAAATGTTAATAAGGCTTTTAAAATCTGAACCCCAATTGTTGTTACACAGAGTTCGCAATAAATTCAGACCAGTTTGGCAAGTTTTCTTGACGTACATAATGTGCATTTTCCAAGAGAGTTTGTTATCAAAAAACATACCTAAAAAATTTATATGATCAACATATTCTAAGCTGTTTCCATATATCTGCAGATTTGGCTTTGTAGAATGTCGACTTTTTGAGAACAATAGACATTTTGTTTTGGTAGTAGAAAATTGTACTCCCACAGCTTTTGACCAATTCTCAAGATGATTTAATGTGCATTGTAGATTTTTTTTGTATCGAGCGAATATTTTTTCCTTTTGCATATAATACTAAATCATCAGCACATAATCTTGCTTTAACAAGTTTTGGTAAATTATCTAATATTTTATTTATTGAAAGCAAAAAAGTGTTGAACTGATAACAGATCCTTGTGGAGTTCCATTTTTTTGATTTTTCATCCTTGATGTAATACCATTTACACTTACTTTAAATTTCCGATTGAATAAGAAATTACGAATAAAACAGAGCATGTGACCTTTGACTCCCTAGTGACTTAATGTGTTTAAAATATCATACCTCCAAGCCATATCGAAAGCTTTATTTATATCAACAAATACCGCGAGACATTCCTGTTTGATAGCAAAACTTTCGTGTATTTCTGACTCTAAATCTATTAAATTATCCAGAGTTGACATCTTTGGTCTTCATATTATTAAACATATTCAGTAAGTCAGAACGTTGTTCCTCTGTTATCAGTGGTGGATCCAAGGGAGTGTCACGGGGCATGATCCTCCCCAAACAAAATTAAATATCAATCAAATAATCAAAAAAAAAAAAATTAATACCCACCTCATTTATTCTAGGGGTAACTGTGATGAAATGAGGAAGCCTTTTTACATTGCCGTCAGCAACAGCCCGCGTTGAGAAAATATCATTACCGAGTAAATAAATATTTCACTCACTTGTAGCCTAATATGCCTAATTACAGAAATAATTATTAAATTATATTATGTTTTTTGTTGAATAAAGTAATTTAAATAAAATGCTGTTTACAGTTCTTCTTAAGGTTCTTTCTTTATTACGGAGGGGTGGCTATAATCTTGAGCTGTTCTTAGTATCGAATGTGTGTTCATGCCTGTTCAGTATATTACATTCTTCAGCCAGGAACATTTTCTTCTTCCTGGACCTCTTTTTCCTTTTACTGTCCCTTCCATTATGAGTCATAGAAATATATATTTTCCTCCTCTGTAAATATGTCCTAGATCAGTGGTTCTCAACCTTTTCATCACTGAGGACCACTAGTACCTTTCAGAACTCTTGGCGGACCACCTAGATATTATTATTAATATTTCTTAATAATAGGTAAAATGAGATGAACACTGAAATTTTACTAATGAATTTATTATTTACAAAATAAAAAAAAATACATAGTGAAAGACAAAAGGTATATAAAAAACAAAATAAAAAGTCATAGATAGCGCCAAATTAAGATGTTAATGACTCCCTTGGTCTTGCTTCTCACTTGAAAGTTTCTTAATATTTGGATCGAAAGAAGTTAACGCAGTCTCATAGGAGAATTTAAATTTAGCAACCTATTTCTGTGTTTATTCTTAATGACATATAGTGTTGAGAATGATGCCTCACAGAGATAAGTGGAATGAAAAGGAAGAAGAAGTTCCAAAGCTTTTTTACTTAGCAGTGGACTTTCATCAAGTAATCCTATCCAAAAATCTGCAACATTTTCGCAGTGAGATTTCATCACTTTTAAATGATCATCGGATGAAATTTCAATAAGCTGTTCATTTTCCTGAATAGACAGATTATTATTGTGGGTAGCTAAAAAGGGATCAATCACCCACAGATTATTTATCCTCACATCTGTATCAGCAGGGAAGTACTTTTCAAAGTAATCTTGAAGCGACTTAATGTAGGACTTAACCAGTGAATGTAAAACATCCTCATTTAAGCCTTTATTTTTAGAGATAAAATCTGAAAACAAGTTGAACATTTCAAACGATCCTTTTCCAGCTTCGGACTCCCATAGCAACATTTTTTTCTTAAATGAATCAATTTTTTTCCAAAGGTCAAATGCGGTTTTAGATGGTGCCTGCAGGTCTAGATTCAATATGTTGAGCTGTTCAAAAATATCTGCTAAAAAAGCTAACTGGGCCATAAATTCTCCGTCACGCAGTGTTTTCGCTAAATCAGGTTTTTTTTCATCAAGATACATACATACTTCTTCTCGAAGTTCATAAAATCTGGCTAAAACCCGGCCCCTGGACAGCCACCTAACTTCGGTATGTAGAAGGAGATTGGAATGGATAGATCCCATGTCCTCCTTACCTTTTAGGAGCCCATCCTTACTTTTTATAAAGTTCACGGCCTTTACCACAGTAGTCAAAACCTTGTTTAGGTCGGGACTTAATCTTTTGGCAGCAAGCATTTCGCGATGAATAATACAGTGTGTTAAAACAATATCACGGTTTCCTTCTTTCCTTACAAAACTTGGCAAGCCTGTTTTGTGACCTGTCAGTGCCGCGGCACCATCAGAGCAAAGTCCTACACAGTCTTTCCAAGAAAGATTTTTAATTGTGAAATATCCGTCATTGGCTTTAAAAATGTCTTTTCCGGTTGTGTTACCTTGCAACTCAATCGAGGTCAGGAACTCCTCAGATAATTTTTTGTTGTCTTTATCTATGAATCGTATATAAACAAGAAGAATAGCTTTATTGGTAATATCTGTAGATTCATCAAGTTGTACAGCAAAAATCTTTGGGGAATGAATTTTCTTTAGAAGTTGGGTTTCAACATCTGATGCCATTTCTTCAATTCTCCTACTAACGGTGTCATTGGAAAGAGGAATATTTTGCATTTGTTTAGCGTATTTACCACCTAAAATTGCTTTAGTTGCATCTACGATACATGGTAAAACTAATTCCTCACCAACAGTAAAGGGTTTTTTGGTTTTTGCGATTCTAAGTGAAAGTTGATATGACGTCTTCAAAGTAGCTTTATCATAAGTTGAGTATGATTTAAGGATATTTTTTGACGATTTTAGTTCCGTCTCCTTCCTCTTAAAGAAATCTACATGTTTTCCGGCAAAATTTGTATGCTTTGTTTCAAAGTGTCTAGTTAATTTTACCGGCTTCATTGCCTCATTACTTAATACCTTCGCACAAATTACACATTGAGGTAACTGGACACCAAATTCTTCAATGAATGTAAATCCACATGCTATGTAGTCAGGATTGTACTTACGATTAGCAGCTTTTCTTTTAGGACCAGTTTGAGTTAATATTGTGCTATCACTGGCAATATTACTAGTAGAACATCCTGCTTTAACGTTCTCACTATCCGTCTTCTTAAAAAAACCCGAAAGTTTCATCTGTTTGCTCGAAACGAAGATAATGCAACTAACTATTTGGCGCGTGAGGGAAAATACGCGGAAGATTGAGGTGAATGAACCTGTGTTCAGGCGCGCTTGGTCGTCTGGAAACGTTTTGAGTTAAAAAGATAGGCCAACGCATTAATTTACGTCTCAAGAACCAAGATTTAAATTGATTATTTTATGACTGTTCACTTCGCGGACCACAGGTTGAGAATCTCTGTCCTAGATAACTCATTTTTCTGTTGTTTACAACATTTAGTTCTCTCTCAGTCCTCATTCTTCTCAACACCTCTTGTTGGCCACGTGCGCTGTCCACTAAATATTCAGCATCCTTCGATAAACACACATTTCAAAGGCTTCTATACGCTTCATACTTGTAATTCCGAGAATCCATGTTCCCATCCGTATAGCAATAAGGAATAAATTTATGTTTTCACAAATTGATATCGAATATCAAACGATAAGAGTTTATTAGGAATGTTTAATACATTCATTAATGTTTACACTTATATTGAGTTATTGCCTTTAAATTACTTAACTTTGGTTTATACTTATTTATCCTTGGTTTGTTCTTGATTTTGTAGCTATAGAATAAGTGGGTTTAAATTAATTGTATTTAAAATACCTAGTTTAAATTGACATTCCTTGATTTTTTAGTAGGGTAAACTGGTCCATAGTGGGACGCGGTCCATAGTGGGAATTTCACTCTCCTGTGCTATCATATACTCATATGATAGCACATGGTTTCAAAAGAATATTTACAAGTAGAGAGGAACAGCTATTGTGCGAGTACATAATTCAGGCTTGTGAAATGTGCTACATCTTAACATTAATACATACTCGTGAATTGGCTTATAAGTATGCCATTACTAACAATAAAACGGTGCCTCGAACTTGGTACGAGAAAAAACGAGCTGGAGTCGAATGGTTGAATAATTTTAGGAAATCGCTTAGAATTTATCGCTTCGAAAACCAGAAGCAACTAGCCTTGGCAGGGCCACCAGCTTCAACAAGCATAATGTGGCTACATTTTTCACAAACTTGAGAAGTGTAATAACGAAATATAATATCCAGTCGAACCAGTTATACAATTGTGATGAGACTGGTGTCACCAATGTGCATAAACCCAGGAAGGTACTTGCTAGCATTAAACAAAAACAAATTGGAAAAGTGACAAGCGCTGAAAGAGGCACATTAATAACAATGTGCACTACAATATGCGCTAATGGGACTTTTGTGCCTCCATTCTTTGTATTCCCGAGAAAAATATTTAAGCCTTTCATGCTTACTGGGGCTCCTCTAGGATCAGCCGGTGCAGCGTTTCCTTCTGGTTGGATGACGGGAGATAATTTTTTAAATTATATAGAGCACTTTATTAAACACGTGCGATGCAGTAAAGAATTCCTAGTTCTACTTATTCTTGACAACCATGAAAGCCTTTACGATGTTCGTGTGCTGAATCTATGTAAAGAGAATGGGATTATTTTATTGACATTGCCGCCCCACTGCAGTCATAAATTACAACCGCTCGACGTGAGTTGCTTCTTTCCATTTAAAAGCTATTATAACCAAGGAGTTGATGACTGGATGCTAAATCATGTTGCCATACCTATGAGCATTTATGATGTTTGTAATGTTTGTATCACCTATCCTAAAGCATTCACTTCTGTCAACATTCTCAACGGATTTAAAAAAACAGGCATGGCGCCCCTGAATTCCCAAATTTTTTCAGAGAGTGATTTTATATCATCTTATGTCACTGATAGGTTGAAGAAAATGAAAATGGAAATGGTAATGAACATAAGGCTAATGAAGGTGTTCAGGATGTGGAAGATGTTCAGGATGTAAAAGAACCACGATCCCCAACCATGTCAGCCCAATTAATGGCCCATCCAATATAATAACCCCTCAGCAAATTAGGCCACATGCCAAAGCTGCTCCTAGGAAAAACCTTAGAAGAAGCAGAAAGAAGCTACAGTAAGCAATAATAACAGACACCCCCATAAAAGATGCGATAGAAGAACAACATAAAGAAAGATTGGCTAAAAAAACATTTTCAGAAGGGAAAAAGCAGAAAGCTACAAAAGTTAAACGTCAAGTTTGACGATATTAGTTCGAACAGTGATGTTAGTTAAGAAATCTGCAACGATTCTAGCGATTTAGAAAGCTTCACGTCAGAAAATCAAGATTTGTCTATTCAAAGTCATGACTATGTTATAGTAAGATACATGCCAAAAAAAAAAACTGTTAAACATTATGTCGGTCAGGTTATTAAAATAGGTGGAGATGAATATAATATCTCTTTCATGAAGAGAATTGTGGCCGGCAAATTTGTTTTCCCCGATAAACCCGATGTAGATACCGTAGAAGCAGAAGATATTTTGTTAAAACTGCCCCCTCCTGCCATTAGTAGAAGTACAGCTAGGGCTGCTCGCCAGTTTATGTTCCCTGTTAATTTGTTACAATTTAAAATATAATAAAAGAGTTTTTTACTAAAAATCCCACTATGGACTACTATGATTCCCACAATGGACCATATAGTGGTTCATACTGGGACGAGTGGTCCATAGTGGAACTTGTTGAATAACATTTATTATAAATAAAGGATTACTTGAAATTATTATTAGTTTGCTTCCTTACATCCATACCCATGCATAGGTACGCTTACTATAATTTACAAACGCTTAATCAAGGTGCTATATACTTTTGAAAAAAAACGTCCCACTATGGACCAGTTTACCCTATTTATATTTTAATAACTTTCCTTTGGTTTAGTAGTCTTGTACACTTGATTTTACTGTCATATAGTATGTAGGTTTAAATTTTTTTTTGGACCACTTAATGTTGTACCATTCTTTGCACCCGTAAGGTATTTGGGTTTTAATAACTTCTCATTGGTTTAATATATCGTTTAAAATAATTATTGAAAAATGGTTAGTTTACATGAGGCACAATGGTTAGTTATATCAATCGTATAGAAGCAAAAATCTAAATCCTATATCAAAATCACCCTAAAGAACCCATAACCCCCCACCCCCACAAAAATTTCGGGATCCGCCACTGTTTGTTATTACATAGAAGCATCGGTAACGTTTAAACCTACAACCAAGATTGAAGCCATAAGCATTGAGAAAACAACTTATTATCGAAAAACTTATCTACAGTCATTTCCTGTTGTTCGAGCTAAAACATCCTTATCATCTTCATGCGTTTTGTGAGAAACTCCATGTATTTTAGCTTACTTTGTGGTTTCCCTTCGATACACTTTTCTTTTCCGTTTTCGTGATTGATCTGTAGTTCGAATTTCATAAATGCTCCCTATCATCTATAGATCTATAATATTAGAGGTGTTGTGTTCAACTATGCTGAATTAACAAGGAATGCACACAACTGATAAATTTATAGACAAGATCATTCACGCTTAGCGATGATCGTTGACTAAGATGGAACAAGGGTTGCTTTTACAACAAACCGCATGGAGATCTGTTGTTTTTCAAAACCATCCGAATTTTCTATGTAGTTTACTCCGGACATCTGGAATTTTTACACAACTGAATGGGTGAGATCGATAAATACACTACTGTTCTATGCGAACAACATATAAAGTTAAATTTGCAAAAAGTGGACATGTATTGTTTTTCAAATAAACGCCTCAATTTGACGAAGACCACGAGTTTCACAATATTGAAGATCACTGGTATCATTTTAAAACTGTAATGAACAAAAATACTTTTGACTTTTTCAAAATATAAAAAACATAAAGAATCTAATTTTATGTTTACCTAGAACCATATGTGATGCATTTACTTGATAATGGTAAGTTATTTAACTACAAGCAATCTTTTTAGTTGAGATTTTCTACTAGAATTTTCATACCAAACCGATTGTGAGTGATTTGCTCAGGTAACTCATCCGTCCCGTTTTTTTATATAAAATGTTTCTGGTGCATGGTTAAGAAACTGGAATAAGTCATGGCCAGTAGGCATTTCACAAGAAATAAATAATAAGGCATTACTTTTTACTTGGTGGTTTTGGTTTACGTTTGCGTTATGAAATTTCGATTACTAAAGATTGTTGTGCTTGCGAAGTACCTATTTACACTGCGTTTCAAACAAAGCACTTCCTAAAACTATTATATTTATGTAATAATAGTTGTTATTTATTTAGGAAACTAAATAGATGTAAACATATCTTTTACTCTGAGCGTTTTTAGAAATATTTTATAATAGAAGTATTAAAAGTTAGTGATATTATGATCATATACAAGGCGTTTAGTAATTAATATGTGTAAATATTTTACCTGCACAATCTCGATGTTAAAATATGACTATTTAAGAAAAACCGCACACAAAATATTGTTACTTTATGAAATTGAGAATGTTGTATTTATCAGTTTATTTATTTTCTTTAAATTATATGGTTGAAATGCTGAACGGATTTTATTATATGATGCTTATTTAACTTTTTGCTTTCACAAGGAATTCTTCTTCTTATTCTTCTTCTAATGGCGCTACAACCCTTTGTGAGTCTTGGCCTGCTTAACAATGTTCTTCCATTCCGCAATGTCGGACACTTTCCTTCGCCACTGCCTGATGTTCATGGTTTTAAGATACCTCTCTACGTCGTGTATCTATCTTTTACGGGACCTTCCTCTTGTTCTGTTTCCTTGGAGCTTCCATCTCTGCACTACTTTTACAGCTCGATTATCTGGCATTCTTTCTAGGTGACCAAGCCAGTTTAGTCTTTGTAACTTTACAAATCTAACAATATCTGCGCTCTGCATTAGTTCATCCAGCTCGTGGTTCATTTTAAGTCTCCACGAACCATCGTTGAATCGGATTGGTCGAAATATCTTCCTTAGTATTTTACGCTCAAATATTCTCAGTTGAGATTCAACAGTGGTTGAGAGGGTCCACGTTTCACATCCATATGTGACTACTGGTCTAATTATTGTTTTGTAGATTCTAAGCTTAGACTAACGATTCAGTAACTTACTTTTCATTAAGTCTTTGTATGCATAAAAGCACTTATTACCGCTAAGAATCAGTGCTTGAATTTCTTGACTAATGTTGTTGTCATTTATTATTGAGCCTAAAGTGGAGGCATATTTGTAGGTATGGTTGTCTACCTTCAGATTCTCATGTTGATTCGATTTTGTGCACTCCATAATTTTGTTTTACCTTCATATATATATATATATATATATATATATATATATATATATATATATATATATATATATATCCTACAGAGACCTAATTTCAGCGAGAATGAAAGTCTCCGGTATTCAACTGATTGCAAAGATACCACACAATAAGCATGGAAGCGCGGTATTTGTGACAACTCAAACGACAGTCTCATCACATAATAACCACTGAGATCGAAAAATGCACAATAACCTTGGTATACAAGCCCCCAAACCAGACTTTTATATTTTCACCCCCAACTAACTTCCAATCACAACCCAATCAGCTTGTACTGGGAGACTTTAACAGTCACAGTTTACTCTGGGCTATGCAGATTCGGACGCAAATGGAGAAGCAGTAGAAGCATAGGCCGAAACGAGTGGCCTCACGTTAATCCATGATCCTAAACTTCCACCATCTTTTCAGAGCAAACTTTGGAAAAGAGGTTATAACCCGGATATCTATTTCTCAAGTAATAACCTCGAAGACCGATGTACCAACGTAGTATATGGCCCCATACCAAAAACTCAGTATAGACCAATTGGTATAAATATCTTTCCAATTGTCAAACCACAAGCTATTCCATTCAGAAGGAGATTTAACTTCAAAAAGGCAAACTGGCAAAAGTATGCAGACATGCTAGATTCTGAGCTGCTACATCTTAAACTAAAAGTAGAGAACTACGAAAAATTTGTAGAGGTACTCAAAAATGTGTCTAGAAAAACTATCCCCAGAGGATGAAGACAACAATATCTTTCCGGGATGTCCAGCGAGTCCAAACAACTAATGAGGACATACGAAACCCTCTATTCCACTGACCCTTTTAGCCAAGAAAGGGTTGACTGCGGAGCAATACTATTCCAACAGCTGAGTTAGGCCAGACAGGAAAAGTATATAGAGACCCTGGAAAAAATGGACATAATACATAGTAGCAAAATAGCATGGAATCTTGTAAAAAAACTTGTGGATTCGGAGACAAATCACCTAGGAACTCTTTTTACACTAAAAAATGTCCACGACGGTATAAACAGGTTAAAAAACGGGAAGCTGCAGGTGTGGATGATATATGCACTGAACAAATAAAGCATCTAGTCTTCGCTTTTCACCTTTGCCCAAAGGAAGTCAAGCGAAAACTCCAAATTGCATGGAATGGTAATACATTAGAACACACAAATTGACCTATATATCTTGGAGTAACTCTGGACCGGTCCCTCACCTACGGACGACATTGCATAAAAACAAGAGGAAAAGTAAGAACTAGGAACAGCATACTCCGAAGGTTAATATGAAGTAAATGGGGTGCACGTCCTGTCGTTTTAAGAACAACAGCACAGGCACTGTGTTTCTCAACTGCTGAATATGCGTGCCTCGTTTAGGGCAGATCTACCCACATCAAACAAGTTGATACTGCGCTAAATGAGACATGCAGGATAGTAACGGGGTGCATGAAACCAACGCCACTCTCAAATCTACATAAAGCAGCGGGTTTTGCAGAACCCTCAACACGCAGAGGCGTTGCAGAGCACATGGAGAAAATTAAACATATCGCGGAAGAGCGGCATGCCCTATACAAAGCTTGAACAGCACGAATGCGACTAAAATCCAGGAAAAGTTTCCTTGGAACAGTGCAGGGTGAACCGCCTGAGTATTTTCCTCTTCCCCAGGTTCAATGGACAGGCCAGTCCCTAGACTTGGAAAACTATGAATAAGATAAGAATGGGGGTCGCTCCAGTAAAATCAAACATGGCAAAATGGCGAAAACTCGACCAAGATGATGTGAACTGTGACAGTGAAACACAGAATATATCTTTTTACATGCAGAAACGGTCCTCATCGATGTACCCTCGAAGATTTGTGGCTCGCCAACAAAGATGGAACCGACGTAGCCCGATACTGGGCCGAAATTTTATGAATGACATGTCCGGACACGTTAAAGTAAAGTATTAAATTGCAAAATAACAAAGAATGAATATATGATTAGAGAAAAATTTTCATTATTTACTGAAAAATAAATCAATGATTTTACTTTCATTTATACGGATGACCCAAATAATTGTAACAAAGTAGGTTTGGGCATTTATATTCCTAGTATCAATTACAAATTTTCATCCAGACTACCTAATGAACTGTGCATATGCCAAGCAGAAAACATGGCTATATATCAAGCAGTTAATTTGTCCATTAAGAGACAGATCAATAAAGTTATTATCTTCTCCGATTTTCCTAATAATGCAATTATTGCAATTTCTAAAATTAATAATAGCAATATTTCTGCTTTAGTAGATTATTGTTGCCTTAAAACAAAAAGTATTTCATCTGCAAATAGAACTGGGTTTGAAATACTTATCTCATGGATACCGGGTCATTTCAATATACCGGGCAACCTACAAGCTGACACACTGGCCAAAATAGGGAGAGATCTTTTTCTTTGAACATGAAATTAGATTCCCAAGACGTGTTACCCAAAATTAAGAATAAAATTAAAAACAAATTCAAAAACATTTGGAAAACTTATTTTAGTAAAAAATCATATCAATATTACAGAATACTAAATATTTTCCCTAATAACACATGGATTCAAAAAAGACATTACAACTATTATAAGAATGCGAACCGATAATTTTTTAACAAATCAACATCTTTTCGAACTGTCCGAATTTGGCGAACAACACCTACAGTGAATGTGGCCTAATAGAGAACCTAAATCATATATTTTTTGAATGCCCCGTTAGGATCATTCCGGGTTTTGACCTATACCAAAATTCATTTATATGAATTATAATTCACCAATTTCTATATATTCCATTTTAAATAAACTTACTGAAGACTCAGTCAGCCTGTTCCGTTTAATTAATAAATTAAATTTATAATCGACAATGCTCAATACTTTTTGTAGTGTTTACTAACATAAACTCCTATTAATTATTAATGGATTTTTTTACAAAATTATTTGGCACAAGTAACTGGCCTCGAGTTGGTTTAGAGCCAGACTTCTTCGCGGTCACTACCAAATTGAGCTGGCGTATCACCATTACGTGGAAGCCATAGAAACAAAAGAAGAAGAAGAAAAAGAAGAAGAAGATCAGAATTAATAAACATTTACCGTAACTGTCCGTACTTATGGAAAATCAAAAGCAAGGAATATATAAACAAAAATATGAAAAATAAATCATACAACGAAATGGTGCAATTTTGCAAAGTGTATTTTAAAAATTCTCAAAATATTCTGCAAAATATTCGAACCACATTCCGAAAGGAGGCCAATAGAGTGGAATTTCAAAAGAAGTGGAGCTTCTGCGGAAGAGGTTAATGTTCCTACACTTTGTTTTGTATTTATGCTAATTCTGTTTACAAATACATAGGAATACAGAACACTTATTAGGTACTATGATTTGCTATTATTAACTACTGACCAAGACGCTCCATTAGGTAGTATTTCAAACATTGAATCTCTCGCTTCAAGTACAAATAATGGTAGCGACGAAGAAAATAAGAATAATGAAAATTACGTCTCATGATTGTAGACGATAATTCAGATAGTCAACCAAACAATTGAAAATATTTAAGATATGTCTTTTTTAGATATATAAACAACCGACTGAAAAAAGGATTAAAAAGAAGCGAACATCCGAAATAGAAGAGTTTATGAAAGTTTTAACCAAATCACTATCCGCTCCAGACAAACCTGACAACGATCTGCCGGTAGCCAGAAATCAAAGAGTGGCAATAAGTCGTTTGTCAATAGGAATTGCTTCCCGCATTACTGTATTTTGTTTTCTCATATGCCCCTCAACAAGGTTTAATAGAAGTCTAAATGAACTTTCATCTGTTCTTGTATAGCTTCGAATACCATTTGGAACATTTCCCGCAGCTCTCTCATTAGACACATATGAATAAAATCTTTTCGTCATAGTAACCACTTTTTTACTCAGATTTTTCTCACTCTTCTTTTGCGTAAATATTTATTTAAAACAAAAATCCCGGTACAAGCTTTTGATATACGTTTGTTGTTTTTAGAAAACATTTTCAAAATGTCAGTCCACACTCAGATCTTTTAGCCCGACTAAAATACCAAGAGCCAGATCAGATCCGCCAGATCGAGCCAGGCACGCAGATCTGATTAGTGTGTTTGGTATGTTGGCTCTCAAAGATTTGGTTCGTCCGAATGAGATTTGTCGCATCAAATCTGTACGTATCCGATATGTACGCATTATTTGCTCGTGTATGGGGCACGAATTTCAAATTAAACCAGGCTTGATAAAGCTGATTATGCTTGGAAGACTGAGAGGGACTTTCATCCATCCGCATAACGTGGTCCACCCATCTTGGGTGGTTTGTTTTCATTGTTTTTACGATATCTACATCACTAAAAAGTCTATAAAGTTCTTCACATATCCTGGTTGTTAACTCCGCCATATATGGTCCTCAATACTTTTCTTTCAAAGATTTTATAACTTGTTAAAGTATTTTTTTCATCACTTTTAACATCCTTTTTATAAATTTGTTAATAGAGGAATGGATATTTAAATTTCCTTCTTATTATAACATAAAGTTTTCCTATTGCTCAACCGTTTATAAAGGTCTTTTGCTGGGACTTGTATAGAATTTCGTCAGAGTTGCTCGATTAAAGCCATTTCAACATTATAAGCGTAGCCGAGTTTAACCAGAAAAAGTATTTTTAACGCATTTGTTTAGAGCAGGATTTAAAAATATATATAATAGCAGTTGCTCATTAGTTTTAAAATGCAGAGACGCTGGCAATTCACGGGGCCGAAACAAAAAAGTATAAAGGATTTCTTAGTACAAAACAAATAAAAAATGGTAATTTAAAGAACTAGTCAGTAATTAAGACTGCCATGATATACGAACTGTTAAGAAAATTAAAACGGAAATTAAATTTCTTTCAAACCAGTGGCTTAAGAAAAATTTCAAATTGTTATTGAAATAAAACAGATTGTTAGTTCAATATGGTTAATACACTGCTCCAAGAAATTAACGCACGACTTTAAAATTTTTCATATTAACTGAAATGAAACGCATTTTATTTCGTATTACTTTACTTTTTAAAACAAACAGACGTGGTGATGTTGTCGCTAACCATCTTCACTAGTCATAAACATAGACAATTTCGAGTTCCAACATCGAAAAGATTATAATACCCATGTTCGTCCGTCTATAGTTCTGGTCTACTGGCAAGGATCGATCCCACCGTAAACCGATAATCTCAACGGAAATAAGGGCTCGTGCGACAAAATGTAGCGAACCACGATTGCCTAGTAAAGTCACATTGTTTTGAACCTTTCGACTTCTTTGAACTCCAAGACATATCGTTGCAACCTTTGACTAAAAAGAGTACGGCCTTAGAGGCGTTCAGGCATAATCCCACGGATGGTAGCTTCGCACCATTACCCGCTCGAGTAAGTACGTCAGCCAAATGTCCGAACTTGCGGTTCCTCTCGTGCTGAGCATGATTACTATCGTAACGAAGAGTCATCAGTAGAGTAAAACTAATCTGTCTCATGACGGTCTAAACCCAGCTCACGTTCCCTGTCTATGGGTGAACAATTCAACGCTTGGCGAATTCTGCTTCGCAATGATAGGAAGAGCCGACATCGAAGGATCAAAACCAGTTATTCCTGTGGTAACTTTTCTGGCACCTGTTGCTGAAAACTCTTCAAGCCAAAAGGATCGTGCTTTCGCGGTCCCTATGCATACTGAACATCAGGATCTAGCCAGCTTTTGCCCTTTTGCTCTACGCGAGGTTTTTATCCTTGCTGAGCTGGCCTTAGGACACCTGCGTTATTCTTTGACAGATGTACTACCCCGGTCAAACTGTCCGCCTGGCAGTGTCCTCGAATCAAATCAGGCTGAAGGTAAGTTGACGCTCGAAACGAAGCACACGAACGCTAGTCGGGTATCCGAAAGGGGAGCCTTATCGGAACCACGAAACCGACGAACGGCATAACGCAACGAAACGTTACTCCGTGCCCTTGGCTCAAGAATACCGTGACAGTCGCTGCCTCGTGAGCGAACGACGCACGCGTTACGTCTTACCGAGTAAGTAAAGAAATGATGACAACAATATCTAATTCTAAAAATTTGAATTGTTAATTTTTTTTACTTAATAAGACGTACTTCCACCCTGATACGAATGGCAGCTTAGTATCGTCGATTTATACTCCAAATAAACGGTCTTAAATATTCTCATCCAGTTCATTCCAAATTTTGGCAAGACCCATTTCCAGTTCCTGCAGAGTGTGTGGTTGATTAGGAGAATTCTTCAGACATCTACCAAGCAAGTCCCAAACATTCTCTATAGAATTGAGATCTTCACTATTCGCTGGACATTCGATAACGTCGATTCCAACTTCTAGATAATTTTGCACTTAATTGGCAATGTGCGACTTAAAGGTTTTCACTCACGAAGGTGCTTTTTAAAAAAACCTTTTTTAATAACTTTTACAACTATACTGCACTGCTTTATTGATTGAAAATATTTGAACTTAATAAAATTACAATAGTATTTCTTTCATATAAAAATTAAATACTGACAAAACTGCTGATTGGGATTGCTGACCTCCAGGGTTACTGCACCATAATTTCTCCATCCCCTTGGGAAGTTTTGTGAGGGAAGAACAAAACTGAAGGTATGGATTCTGGATCAGCTGTATCTTATTTTTCTCCTTCGTGTTGTTATGAACTGTGGCTATCTTTGGAGTTGTATGTGGGTAGAAATCGTATTTGGCAATGAAAAATTGGTTGTTTTCTACAAGTATCTAACATTGTTCTCTTCCTGGATGAATTAAAGAGAGCAAGCAAGATTTGTAGGCCTCATTGATCGTATGGTTGATCCCATTGGTTCTCGTAATCCTGCTAAGAAGTTAGTTAGGTTCTGTTGTTGAAAGAATTCCTTTTTGTTCCTCTTTGCATCTGCATTGTCAGTATGTAGTTCGATGTGATTCGAAATTGTGTGTAAAAGTAACAACTTTCTCGTGAAATTGTTGAGGAATTTCATTTGGCCCTTGCTTCTTGTAACTGAATTTTCATTACGTTGATTGGCCAAATTTTGAATTAGTGTGGTTCTTATTGTGGGCCAATCTTTACTTTAGATTACTATGATCCCAAAAATAATTAAGAAGCAATGAAGTAACTTCAATGAAATTGTGAAGTTTAATAGGGTTACCATCGTAATCAGTTACGATGGAAATATCTTTATTTACAACGAAAATGAAAGCGGGAGCAGGTGCCATGGCCGTAGTATCTAATTGTCTAGCGGGAGTAATAATTTTATAGATGGTATATCTAAACTATTTAAAGTATTACTTAAAGAACTAACGTTGGTTTTTAAACTAAATTGAGAAGCTGAGTTATTTTGCAAAATAGAAGCAGCACCAGGTTCGACAATCGATTCACTAATAGTTGAAAGATAATTACTAATTCTAAGAGATGAAGCTTGTGAAGCAATTAAATTATGATTAGAGAAAAGATTAAATTTACTTATAGATAAATGACGATGCTTGATTGCATTTCTTTTCGAAGGAACTGGTTTCTTTTCTTCTTTCACTTTCTTTTTAACGTCTTTGGTCATATAAATTGATTTCTACACTTCAACACTGGCCTTTCGTCGACTTATGGAGTTAAACGGCTGTAGTTTTCCCTAAAAGTTGGTTCGTAGCGGGAAAACGTTTGAGAACGACGAGGATCTTCTGGAGACTTTCCCACTATCGTACTGCACGGTGCCACTTAAAGGTTTTCATTCACGAAGGTACTTTTTAAAAATATTTTCAATAACTTTTACAACTATACTTTCAACAACTTTTACAATTATACTGCGCTGCTTTACTGATTGAAAATAACTGAACATACAATAGTATTTTTTATATATTAAAATTAAATGCTGACAAAACTGCTGAGTGAGATTGCTGACCTCAGAGGTTACTGCACCGTAATTTGCGGGTGTGCATCATCGTGTATTAGAACAACATTTTCTCCAATATAAGGAGCAAATGGTACACTATGGTCTTGATCAACATCAACGATATATCAGTGAGCGTTCGTTCTGACATAGCCTATGACAATTATTAAGATATAATCTACTCTCATCTTTAAACAGCACGTTATTCCAATCAGCCTCCAACCAATGGACGTGATTTAGGGCAAATTCTAAACACCTCTATAATGACCTGCAGTCAAGCCTGGCCGTCTGGCAAGTATACGATTTACCAAATTACTTTGGAAGGAAAAGGACAAAAATCTGCCCACAAAACTATAGAGGAATAACCCTCTTAAATACAACAATGAAACTTTTCACGGGTATTCTCAAGGACAAATTGGAAAAGCAAATCACTAATGCTGAAGAACAACAAGGTTTAACAAAAGGGCGGTCTATAACAGATGCAGTATTTATAATAAAACAAATAAAAGAAAAAGCTATAGAGTTCGGCATGCAAGCGTATATTTGCTTCATTGATTTGACGAAGGCATTTGACAGAGTTCGCCTGGAAGACATTCTAAATATATTAATAGAAAATGAAACACCGACCAGTATAACAAAGATACTCCATAACCTAAATAACAACAACGTAACCAAAGTTAGAGCAGGAGACGAATTGACTGAAAATATTCCAACACCGGGAGGAATAGGACAAGGCGACAGTTTTAAGCCCCTTCTTGTTTAATCTTCTCATGGGCAAAATTATCAACAAAGTAACATCTCTTAATCTCGGATATAGAATGGGCAACAAAAGAATTGGTATGGTGTGTTACGCAGACGATGCAGCAATTATTGCCGAATCAGAAGATGATCTCCAAAGGCAGCTCTTTCAGTTCTTTCAAACAAGCCGACTACTAAATATGAACATCTCTACCAACAAAACTAAATGTATGACAATAGCAAAAGATCCGCTCAGATGTAAGTTAGTGGTTGAGGACAACCCCATAGAACAGGTGATGCAATTCAGATATCTGGGAATAGATATATCAAGCACCCACGACCCAGTAAAGGACCTGAGGAGTCAGATCAACAAAGCATCTGCACTGTCAGGATGTCTGCGGGAGATAGTCTGGTCAAATCCGTATATGCGCACAGATAGTAAAATTAGAATCTATAAGACTTGCATACGACCGATCATGACATATGGCATAGAAGTGCGCGAAGATACCAACAAAACGAAACAGATGCTAAGGGTTGCCGAAATGAAAACCCTAAGAACAATAATGGGGAAAACAAGAAGAGACAGAGTGAGAAATACAAACATTAGAGAGCAGTGCAAAATTCAAGATATTGTAAGATGGGGAAGGCAGCGCAAGAGGATGTGGTACAACCATGTAAGACGAATGGATGAGAATAGACTCCCAAAAATTGCCCTAGAAAACAATCCGCCCGGTTCAAGACCCCCCGGAAGACCACCTAAAAGATAGAGGGATAGTTGGCAATCTACCTCCCAAGAAATTAACCAGAGGCAGCTTCAGAATTAAACAGATCGAAAGATCTGTACAAAGTAGAAGAAGAAGAAGAAGATTTTCCTTGAGGCGTTGGCGAACAGTTTCAAAGCTGATTCGATCATTATGAATATTTTCAAGTTGGAATTATAAGCTTCTGGTAGCTACAAATCGTTGCCTTAAAGTGCCTTTTCTTAAGGGTCTTGAACAGCAATTGTTACACGATGTTCACCTTGCCTTAGACGCCTATTATAGAGTGATTACCTGTCTCTTTGTACCAGTTTCCTAAACATCTGTAACTCCAACCTTCTTCGTGCAAAATCACTATTTGAGCACATTCTTGATTAGTCAAATTTCTCGATTCGCGTTGCATTTTGATTAAAACAATAGCAAAATGTTAATAGTTTATATATAAAGACTCTCTCTTGTCGTTTCCTCATTGCTGAGGATCGTGATTCCCTACAATGCGGGCTGTCAATTCTCTCCATCTCTTGCGATTTTGGGCTGCTCTCATGGACTCGGAAAACGTCTCTCCAGTGGCTTTCTGTACTTGATCTGACCATCGGATAGGTGAGCATCCTCGGCCTCTACGTCCTTCTACGTTTCCGCACACAATTAGTCTTTCTAAGTTGTCATTGTCTCTTCTCGCAATGTGGCCAAAAAACTTTAAAACATTTGCAAGACACTGAGAGGAGAGTCTGGTCTGAATGTTTAGCTCTTCGAGAATCGACTGATTGGATCTGTGCTCCGTCCACGAGACGCGTAGCATTCGTCTCCAGCACCACATTTCGAATGCGTCAATCCTTTTCCTATCCTCTGATTTTATTGTCCATGTTTCGGCACCGTAATTAAAGATTGAAAAAACGAGTGTCCGTACCAGTCTCATTTTGAGTTTTTTGGACAAAGAGCGGTCCTTCCATATTTTTGACAGTCGACTCATCACGTTCTTGGCCATTCCTATTCTTCTGCGAATTTCCGTATGGCAGGAGGCTGCATTGCTTAAGGAAGATCCTAGATACGTGAACTCGTCTACTTTCTCGAATTGATTTAGGGCGCCTGTTGTTTGGAGAATATTCGCGTGGTCCACAATCATGATTTTTGTTTTCTGATTATTAATCTTGAGCCCACACTTGTTGCTTTCGGTTTCTACTCTCTTTATCAGTCTCGACATCTCCTCTTCAGATGTTGCTATCAATGTTGTATCGTCTGCGAATCTTAAGTTTGAGATCTTTTTCCCTGCAATGGAGATGCCGCCTCTCCATCCATCGAGTGCGTTCCTCATTATGTATTCTCCATATAAATTGAACAGGTCTGGAGATAGTATGCAGCCTTGTCGTACACCTCTGCTGGTTTTGAAGGTATCAGATTGCTGGTTTTCAATTCTTATTTTAACTGAGTTATCTTCGTATAAGTTTTTAATTAATATTGCCAAATGATCTGGAACTCCCATCTCATGAAGAACTGTCCAGAGAACTTCCCACTTTACACAATCAAATGCCTTTTGGTAGTCTAGAAAACAGATTATTATTGGAATTTTAAATTCGCGGGCCTTTTCTATGAGCTGCCGCATATTAAGGATTTGCTCTCTCGTACCCTTCCCTTTGACAAAGCCTGCTTGTTCTTGGGGAATTTGGTTGTCTAAGTACTGTTGCAATATATAAAGACATTAATCTCTTATAAATACACGGTAAATTCAATGAATACAACTAAATTTAAAACACCAATGAAGCGCTTTTTTTTGTTTTTGTAAATGGTGCGTTAATTTCTTGGAGCAGTGTAGTAAGCTTTAGTTTAAGTTTTTCTACAGGTTTGTTGAAATTCTTTAAATTCTTTCACAAGAATAATCGTGCTTCTTTGTGGGATTTTACTTATTTGCAAATGACTTTTCGGATTTACTAGCTAATTAAACAACAAGACTTGTTCTACAGAAACGAGTTATTTAGATGAAAAAGCTTTATTAACATCGACTTATCATTATACAATATCATTTATAAATAAGGAACTTTATAAAATAGAGAAAAGGCTATCACAAAAAATAAAGGACACCTTTAAATGTTTTTTCCTTGTTTTACGTTTTTTTTTTCAATTATTTCTGTCTTTTTATCAATTATAATATTGGGCGTTTCGGGTAAGGATTCATCATTTTTTTTTAAACATTTATGATAGACCAGTAAATGAATGTGAAATACGGCGATACCGTGAAATTTTCCGTGTCAGCACCGAATTGCATGAAAATTTGGATTTAGTTTCTGCTTATCCTCCACTTCACTTGTGTCGATGGTTGCTTTTTATTTGTTAGGGGTGAAAACTACCCCTATTAGAAAAAATCGTATAATTATAAATTAAAGCGGGTAATTGATTCAAAGCATCTATTAATGAAGTAACTAAATGAAAATTAACATTAAACAACATAATTTAAGATTTTATTACAGTTTAACCTCTAAATATCACCCCACAGATTAGTTATAATTAAAACAATGTTATTGAATACCTTATCCCCACTAATTTACAAGGACAATTTGGATTTGAGTTCTACTTAACCTTCACTTCAAAGTTGGACTTGTGCCGTTTGTTGCTTTTTCGTTTTTAGGGTAAACTAGCGGACCAACTCGACATCGAGTTTTTTAAATGAAATTCTTATTTTGCGAGAAAAATTAAGAGATCAATACAAACAATATAAGCAAGAATATACATAACATTCATCAATAATAATGCAAGTAAAAAGTGTATTAAATATCACGAAATATTTCGTCGAAAACAATGTTTTTTCTTACAATGTCTCCATTTTTTGAAAACTTTTGCTGGGCACCGGGAGTTATGTAAACTTTTACTTTTTTCTTTTTAATAAAAATGAAACCGTAAGTCGACCTCAAAACCGGAATGCAATTTTTAGTTCATCAAATGTCGACATGGATATCATTTAGCAGTTAATTTTGCATGCTGATCACGAATCCGGTTACAGATTTGCTCTATCTTGACGTTTTATGCGCGTTTCGGGTCACTTCCGGTGTAGGATCGCAACCGGAAGTACCTATTTAGATTCGTCTCGACGAGACCTTTCGATCCATATATACATTGTGGGGTCTAAAACTTAAAGTAAATTTTAACTTCCGGTCATCTCAAAACCGGAAGTGAATTTTTGTACCAAAAGTATATCTTGACAATCTCATACGTAATACTAATAATATTCCGAAAAATATTTTAATTATCTAATATGGTTTTTGAGTAAAGTGGTAGACAAGTAAAGGGCTTAGCGTTTTAGTATATAAGATAACATACTCAGTAACAAAATTTCCTTTATTTACCATATCTTTTACGAAATGATATTTTACCTCAATATGTTTTGAGCGTTTGGTCTCATAAGTTTGAGCTATTTTTATGCAACCTTGGTTGTCCTCAAAAATTTTAATAAGATATTGAAAATAAAACATTTCTTTTAAAAGTTGACCTAAAAACAAACACTCAAGTCATACACGCAGACAGAGCCAAATATTCGGCCTCACTGCTACTAAGAGCAACTACAGATTGCTTTTTGAACACCAGCTTACAACTTTATTATTACAAAGAATAACTTATCTAGAAACATTAGTATAGCTCAAATAACGAATTACATTTTTAATATGCTTTCAATGATAACTATAAAAATTATTTTGAACTCTTTCAAAAAATAAAACTGTAAAACACAAATCTGGCCCAGTGCTAAGCATCAAATACATCAAGCTACCAAGTACCTCCTTATAAGGGACTTTAAAATCAGTTTGAGGTTCTTTTTCCAAATTCAATTTGGTTCCATTGGAATTTTACTAGTCTTGTAATTTACCATGTTAAAACGATTAACAATTTTTGTAACAAAATTTTTCTGGCTAACAACTAAAGTCTTATCTTTCCTTTCAATCTCTAATCCCAAAAAGACAATTTTTGTTTCATTTGATAAATCACTTAATTCCAAAATTGTCTTTAAATTTGATTTTAAAAATTTGATACCATCTTCAGAAATTGAAATAACAAAAATATCATCTACCTATATCAAATCATAGGTTTTCCCATTGAAATACAAGCAAGGATCAACCTTAGCTCTTTTAAATCCTAAATTACATAACCATATAAAGCTTTAACCAACTTATAAACTACACCAGGTTTAACACTAAGACCATCCGGTGGCTTTAAACACACATCACTAGACACTGCACTTTTCAAAAAAGCACTTTTCACATCAAGTTGATGACTGACCATCAACATTTTTCTCAACAAAGGCCCATCGTGAATCAATGATTACATCATAAGCCTTAGGTTCTACCAAAGTCCAGGTATCGTTGCTTTCTAACTCCAAAAGTTCTTCAGTATAGTTTTTAGGTAATTCAAAAGGTAGACAGCCAGCAGATAAAGCTATCATCATACTCACTTCATAGTCATCAAGATAAGAAGGCATACGTCTATCTCTTGAACTTCTACGTATCTCGTGTTGTTGATTACTATCAGGTTGTACTACTTCAGGTTCATTTTTAACAGGTTCAGTAATAAATTGCTCATCCACACCTCTATGTCTCATCACATGAACTGGAGATTCACTTTCACAAGTTTCATTAAATCTAACTGAACGAGATGTAAACACTGCTTGTTTTAGAGGGTCCTAGAAGCGGTACCCATTGTCACAATAGCCAATAAAAATACATTTTCTCGATCTCTCAGTAAACCTTCCAGATCAATCTTCTTCAGGAATATGTGCATAAGCATTACATCCAAATAATTTAATTTTGCTCATATCAGGTTTGTGACCATTCCAAACCTTAGCTGGTATACTTATAGTCATTAGGCAATGTACTTGTTGGAGTTCGATTTGTTAGGTACAGAGTAGCCAATACAGCTTCTCCCCAAAATGACTTGTCAAGACCACTGTCCAAAATTAAACATCTAGATTTATCTAAAATAGTACGATTGTATTTTTCTGCTAATCCATTCTGTTCTGGACTCCGGGGTATAAAATATTGTATAGTTATTCCTTTACTAGTACAAAAATCTTTAAAGTTTTATATACTTTATACTTTTAATATTTTGTAGCATTAACTGAATCAAAATTTAACCTGAAAATACTCTATTTTCAGGTTAAATTTTGATTCAGTTAATGCTACAAAATTCCTAAAGCATGTTTCCACTTCATTCTTTTCTTTAATATGGTATAAAATTCCAAAATGACTGTAATGAATAATAAATGAAACATAATAATTTTTATTATCATGAGTAGAAGGGCTAATTTTTCCACACACATCTGTGGACACATATTGAAGTAAGCGTGAAGCTTTTCTGTCACTTGGGATGCTCTTTAAAAATGGAGAATGTGTCTGCTTACCTTTCAAGCATATCTTACATACTGAACTCACAGGAAATCTACAAGAGTGTCCCATCCGCTTTTGCCACAACTCAGGTGGATCTCGAACAATGTTAACCACATCTGAATACAATTGCAATTCTATAAAATATAAAATATCAATCAAGGTTCCAGTAACATTTGCAGTATCATCCCTCATGATTTTTACTTCCTTATTTTCAAAAATCACACGAAAACCTTTTTCTTCAATTTGTCTTACTGATAATAAATTGTAAGAAAGATTTTTACAAACAAGAACATCATTCAAAGTAACCGAAAGTCTTTCTTTAGATATAGTTGAGAAACTAACAGTTTTACCAACTTTTGCTACATTTCTTTGTCCATCTACTGCTATGGAATTAGTCAAAAATTGAATGTATTTTGACATAAACAGGTGATTTGTACAACCACTATCCACAACCAGATGTACACTATTCATTACATTTGAATCACAGCTGACTGCAACTTCCTGTTTTGTGTGACTACCAAGAAATGCAATTTCTTTATTTTCAACATTACTCATATTAGCAGTTTCACGATTTTTTGACAATCTTTTTAGATATTTCGAGCGAATATGCCGCATTTCATGACAATGATAACAATGAACTTTAAAAGTATGATTTCTCTTACCTTTTTATTTCTCTTGACCAACAAAGGCATATGAAGGAACAGGTACACAGGTACAAACTTCCTTTGTTTTTAAACGATCATCTTCTGCCATTAAACTATTTTTCACAAAATCTACAGTTTCTTCGAATGGATCAGAACGAAATAAAATATCAATAAATGTTACAACTGAACTAAATCTATCAGACATTGCAGATAAAAGTATGGTGATCTTTTAAAATATCATCTATTTTACCTCCTGCATCATTTAATTCTCTTAAGGTTTTATCAAAGTCCACCAAAAACTCACCCAAGTTGCCGTCTTCTTTAAGTACTAAGTTGCGCAACTTAATCTGGATTTGTACTCGAGTCTGAAGTTCTGTCTCTTCGTAAACAGCTTTAAGAGCTCATTCCCATCAAAGTTTCTTGGGTTTTCATTATTTGTAAAACATTATCCGCAACAAACTGAACAATAATATCCTTTGCAGTCGAATCACTTTTAACAAAGTGTTTGTACTTATCGTCAGTCCTAGCAGGTTTCTCTTGAGAAATGACATCAAGAACAGCATGTCGTTCCAATGTTCTTTCCAATCGAAATTTCCACGAATCAAAACCGGCTCCATTAGATTGTTTTACATTAGTCATAAAAAATTGATTGCTGGACGAAGCCATAACTAAATAACACACGTGCAAAAATTGTAAACACAATTTTTCCTGCAAACTACACTTTTAGCTAAACAAATTTTATTTTGTTTAAAACACAAACTTAAAAACACTTTTCTAAGTTTCTGCATCTGGGCCCATAACTTGTTTAAGCAAGTTAATAATAACAACACTATTATTATATGTATTTAATTCGAAAAGAAATCAGTTTTATTGTTTTACAAGTACAAGTGTAAAGTGTACAGATACTAGTGACAAGTGACAGTAAGTCATCAGACATCAATAAAAATAAAATGTGTTGCCAGCAGACATATAATAATTATAGTACTGAATAGTACAGAAACAAAGATTGCAATGCGTCGGACACGTGATAAGAATGGGAGAGGATAGGGTACCAAAAGGAGCACTGAATGCTAGAATGCAGGAAAAGAGAACGGTCGGAAAGCCAAGAAAGCGCTGGGAAGACACAGTAAACAGCGACGTAAAAGCCCTTTTAGGAGTCCGTGTATGAAGAAGATCAGCCACAGACAAG
This sequence comes from Diabrotica balteata, assembly GCA_918026665.1. Classification (NCBI taxonomy): domain Eukaryota; kingdom Metazoa; phylum Arthropoda; class Insecta; order Coleoptera; family Chrysomelidae; genus Diabrotica; species Diabrotica balteata. The sequence continues at coordinate 68,873,758 of OU898285.1, forward strand.
CGAGGGTAGAGGCAAAAAATAAAGGATCCAAGGCTTAATTTGGGCTGTAGTGTCGTAGAAAAAGAAGAAGACATTGAATTTAGATTTCTTAACTGTTTAAATTTTTTATTACATAACTTCTACCCTTATAAAAACCACCCCTTGCGAATAAATTAGAATAGTTGTAATATTTTGTTTTCTTTATTGAAATTATAAACACAATAATTTTTTATTCAAAATGTTATGAATTTACTTTATTTCAAAACACGTGGTGTTCGTGTGTATTAAGGTATTTAAAAAGGGTCTGCAGACTCCAGCACAGATCAGAGGTAATGTAAGTCGATAAAACCGCACCAGCTACAGGGGTCATGTAAGATGCTCCCATTTTCAGTTTTTATTAATCAACAAGTTAACAGTCTATTGCATTTACCTTTATAAATACCATGAGGATTTATTTTTTAATACGGATGTCCTTCCAATGTTTTTATGTGGCCATACAATGTTTTTAACAACTTTTTATTAAACTGATGATGGAATGATTCAATTCCGAAAAGATCTTCTTTAAAATAAATATTTTAAGCTCTTAATAAGAATTTTTTATATACCTTAATACACACGAACACCACGTGCTTTGTATTCAACAGGTATACTAGCCACTCCTGGATATCTCCACTTCATGGTTTGTTCCAGTTTCACTTTTATTTTATTTCAACTTAAAAAACAGTTCTTATTAGTTTGTAAGGATGGGTGAAAGTATATCTGTGCTTTAATAGCAGATTATGTGTATCTTACAATGCTCCAGTATACGCTTTCTGATATCTCCTAAAATACGTGATTGTTTTTTACTCATAACTGGGTTAGCTTTTAAACTGTGAAGAATTAAAAAATCATTTTGTAGATTTTCTAAGAGCAATAAGATATTTATGGTAATTTTTTTATCACTATTTTTAACAGGGATGTAGTTGAAACGGTGTGAACGAGTCACGAATCACGAGTGTATGTTAACTTTGAACAGCATTATCTTACCAATATTTATCTTACAGAAAAACAAAAAAAAACCCGAAAGCAATGCCTATATTTTTATTCTTAAAAATTTTTCGTATCACTAATACTTTTTAAGTTATTTTGAAATTACAGATCATATAAATAATACATAAATAAAGTAAATCGTAAAGGAATAACGTTTAATTTTATTTGAAGTGCTAATAAGGGGGTGATTTTCACGATTTTTTTACCAAAAAAGGGAGTAACTTTATTTTGAGCGTAACTCACTTAGGTTTGAAGTTAGAAACTTAAAAAAAAACAAAAATTAAGCTTTTTTAAAAACTTTAAAAACAGTTTTGATGAGTTTTCTCGAAAAGTGCTTTATTTTTTGCTTATTTGGACAAATAAGAACCTACTTTTCATGAGCTACAACTTTGCTCCTACTGAGTCTACTGAGACTTAATAAGTAAAAAACTTTTCTTGCTTTTTTTAAACTACATATTTGCTAAAAATATTTTTTTTCGATAAATACTTAGTTTTTTACTTATTTGTAAAAATTCGTCTGAAAACGTGGTTTTTATTTTGAAAAATTAACAATTTCACTTGTAAATAACTAACTAAAAGTGTTTACTTAAGTATTGAAAAACTCTATAGAATAAAAGTTGCTTAGAATAATCCACTTACAAAGAGGTTTAGAAGGAGGAGAAAGAAATCTGAATTTATTGACACTCCATTAAGGTATTACAAGGATAAGTTTTACAAATACTTTACAAATCTGTTCAAATCGAATAATTATGCCAAAAGAATGGAAGATCAACGACAAATTAAGTATTCACTATCTTAAGTCATTGAGAAAAAATTGCATTAGATCCAATTTTTCATACGATCGCATTATAGTCGTATACAGTCCAAGTCTATTTATTCTTCGCTTAGACAAAAAAAAGTCCATACTGTAAGATCCTTCGTCACATGGTGCCATACCCACTTTGAGCGTAGGCTGCTCATCTGCATATCTGTGATATTTATGATTAAGTGTGCACATTTACAGTGTGAATCACTAACAACGGGACGAACATTTACAGCATCTGAGTTCCGTCAGACGATATGAAAAGTTGCTTGAAAAAAAGCTTGTTTGTCTAGTCTAGTTATAAGTAATGTGATCTTTCTTCGGAGCCAAGGAATATGAAGACTTGAGTGCATCCTCAAATTCTTCATATTTCTCGGCTATCAGATAGCCGAATGGTAATTTGTATTCAGTAGTTTATTACCAAAATTTCAAATTTTGATAATGAGAGTATTGTGATTTAAAGTATTCACAAAGGTAATATATGAATTTGTTTATTTGTTTATTAGAAGAACTTTACTTTTGGCTTTAATCTGTTTGTATTTTATATAGTTTTCAAAATTTGATACTTCTATGTAACTTTTGTATGCAAGTTATCGTGAAATGATCATATTTTTGCATTCATAATCACACCAGACCGCAATTCGAGATTTTGGCTAAAAAGAATTTTTGCTATTCTTTGAAAATGCGGCAGCATCGTCAATTGTCTTTAAAAGAAAGTCAAAACGTTCCGCTGAAGTGATATTCTCAGTTATGTTTTCAGACAATGTTTTTTCTATACAACATTTAAAGATATTCCAGTTTCTTGAAGACTCTTTCCATTTAGAAGATGGAATTATTGTGCAGGGGTGATATTTCAAGTCAATAGTGATTACTATAATTAAGTGAGTCGAACCCAGGGTACGGAGAACAGGATTCCATGTAGTATATCCAATTAAATTGGGTGTAACAAGGGATAGATCTACCACTGATGGAAGTTTATTATTGGAAGTTTATTATTGGAAGTTTATTAGGTCTTGTTACTTTGTCTGCTATACTGTTCACTATTCACGGGTTCAGGCATAAACACTGCGTATCTCTTGTATATGTCTTGCTTTCCAACAAGGAAACCGATTCGGACGTACGTATGTTTTAGTTTCAGTGTACGTTTTGCAATTGATTTTGGAGTAATCTTACCCAGACATCCGGCAGTTCAAAAATTTGGAGATTTCTGGGCGAAGAACTACATCGTTGAAGACACCAAATTTCCACCTACCATCTGCATCAAACTGCTTTTAAGTTAGTAAAAAACATGTCAATAAGGTATTAACCTGCATAGCCTGTAAGTTGCAGTGTCTTTAATAAATAAATTGTTTACGAATACATTTCTAATTTATAGTGTATATTATATCTGTTTTCCTCAAAATCCAAGTTTTAGAATAATATTTAATTTCTGAGAATTTAGTAATGAGCGAAAGCCAGTTCATGTATGGGGTTGGGAGCTAATTCGCGTAGAATCAAAGTGGTTTTATAGCACTTGGGTGCCAGTTAAGGTGCGCCGTCCAAATTTACATGAACCATCTGGTATATTTTTGGATAATTTTCTTAAGATTTTTTCAAGCCGACATTACTACAGTTACGCAAAAGAAATGTAAAACTAAAAATATTTATAGTAGACGAGATTATATGTAGTTTTGGACATATTGTGTTAAGAGTGCTACCTTACCATTATAAATTTAATTTCATTGAACATATTTGGAGCATATGCAAAACTTATTTCGATATCTATATTGGACGTAACAGTTGCAGTGGCTCAGCAGTTTTGGAAACATGGCAAGAAGCATTACTTACTTACTTTATCGTGTCTGGACATAAAATTTCGGTCCAGTATCGGGCTATGTCGGTTCCATCTTTGTTGACGAGCCACAAATCTTCGAGAGTACATCGATGAGGACAGTTTCTGCACAAATCTTCGAGAGTACATCGATGAGGACAGTTTCTGCATGTAAGAAGATGTTCCATATTATGTGTTTCTCCAAAGTCACAGTTCACATCATCTTGTTCGATTTTTCCCCATTTTGTCATGTTTGATTTTACTGGAGCGACCCCGTTCTTATCCTATTCATAGTTTTCCGCGTTTTAAAGTTTAGGGACTGGCCGGTCCGTTAAACCTGGGGAAGGGGAAAATACTCAAGCGGTTCATCCTGCACTGTTTCAAGGAAGCTTTACCTAGATTTTAGTCGTTTTCGTGGTGTTCGAGCTTTGTATAGGGCATGCCGCTCGTCCGCGATCTGTTTAATTTTCTCTATGTTGAGGGTCCTGCAAAACTCTTCTTCTTAGAGTGCCGTCTCCCTACGGAGGTTGGCAATCATAATGGCTATTTTTATTTTAGAACTTGCTGCTCTAAACAAAATGCAAAACTCTCTTCTTTATATAGATTTGAGAGTGGCGTTGGTTTCATGCACCCCGTTACTATTCTGCATGTCTCATTTAGCGCAGTATCAACTTGCTTGGTGTGGGCAGATCTGACCAAACGTTTGCTTTGTAAGTATGCTGTTCCTAGTTGTTACTTTCCTACTCGTTTTTATGCAATGTTGTTTGTATATGAGGGACCGGTCCAGAGTTACTCCAAGATATATAGCTTGGTTTGTGTGTTCTAATGTATTACCATTTCACGCAATTTGGAGTTTTCGCTTGGCTTTCTTTGGGCGAAGGTGGAAAGCGCAGACTTGGGTTTTAGAGGGACTGGGTCTCAGGGAATTCTGCAGGTAGTACGCTGTCATTATTTTTAAGGCAGTCTCAAGTTTCTCCTCCACTTCTTCAAAACTATTTCCTTGAGCACATATTGCAAGATCGTCAGCATAGAGGAAGTGCTTGGTTTCGGTCGGTGTAGGTTGATCGTTTGTATATTGAAGAGCATCGATGCTAAAACACTTCCCTGTGGGAGGCCATTTTTTTTAACTCTCCACCTACTTACTTTATCCTCCAGCATAGATGTTTTATTTGTTCACTGCGTATATCATCCACACCTGCAGCTCTCCAGTTTTTTAACCTGTTCATACCGTCGTGGAGTTCTTTTTGTGTAAAAGGAGTTCCTAGGTGGTTTGTCTCCGAATCCAATCTTTTCTAGTATTTGGGTCCTTATATCGGTTTGTAGTTCTTCCCTTCATAAGGAGTTGAGCAGCGACTTGGTTTGCTGTAACCTTGCAAGGTAGTTTATGTTCTTTTGAATCACCGGTTAGTTTCTTTACAAGGTTCTATGCTATTTTGCTACTGTGTGTCATATCCATTTTTTCCAGGGTCTCAATCCACTTTTCCTGTCTGGCTTGAGTTAGCTGTTGGAATAGAGACTGGGCTAAAAGAGTCAGTGGAATAGAGTGTTTCGTATGTTCTTATTAGTTCTTTGTACTTGCTGGACATCTCGGGAACATATTGTCTACATCCTCTAAAGATAACTTTTCTAGACACATTTTTGAGTACCTCTACAAATTTTTTCGTAGTTCTCTACTTTTGATTTAAGACGTAGCAGCTCAAAATCTAGCATGTCTGCATACTTTTGCCAGTTTGCCTTTTTAAAGTTAAATCTCCTTCTGAATGGAATAACTTGTGGTCTGAAAATTGAAAAGATATTTATACCAATTGGTCTATGCTGAGTTTTTGGTATGGGGCCATATACTACTTTGGTACATCGGTCTTCGATGTTGATATCAGATACAACATCCATACAACTATACAACAAAACAGATATCCAGGTTAAATCCTCTTTTCCATACTTTGCTCTGAAAAGATGGTGGAAGTTTAAGATCATGGATTAACGTGGATTAACTACTCTTTCCGGCCCATGATTCTACTGCGTCTCCATTTGCGCCTGAGTCTGCATAGCCTCAGAGTAAACTGTGGCTGTTATAGTCTCCCAGTACAAGCTGATTGGGTTGTGATTGTAAGTTAGTTGGGGGTGAAAATATAAAAGGCTGGTTTGGGGGCTTGTATACTGAGGTTATTGTACATTTTGCGATCTCAGTGGCTATTATCTCTATACCGTGTACATTTGTTGTTCTCACAGATGAGACTATGGTTTGAGTTCTCACAAATACTGCGCTCCAATGCTTATTGTGTGGTATCTCTGTACTCAGTTTCAAACCGGAGACTTTCAGTCTCGCTGTAGTTAGGCCCCTGTGGGTTTCCTGGATTCACAATACCTTACATTTGATGATATTACAGAATTCTGATAAGATGTATTTGGCTGAAGTGCTGCCCTCGATATTTATGCTCGCTATTGTAAGTGTTGGCTCTAAGAAGAACCGTTGTGGCTTGATGTTTGCTATGTGATTTGGTTTGGTCCAGTGTTGGAAGTATTAACCGTCTACTAGTAGATGTTTTCAGGGGACGCCGTCAATAGTATTTAGTTTGTAGTGGATGTGGCACTAATTATTGATTACACTGTAAGGTCAAATGTTTTCATTTTCTCATTAAGAAAATTTTTGAGTATTATTTTGATTGTTATTATTTTAATATGGTTCTGAAGCTATTTTCTTGTGGCATTGTAAATTAATTACTATTAAACTGGGAATAAGCCACAATTAACGATAAAAATACGTTTATTGACGTTTCAATTTCCACTTCGGAAATCGTTCTCAAAATACAAACAGTAAATTAAACAAATTTTGTTTTTGTTACATAGTGAAAAATTCTTCTAATAATTTAATTTTATCTGACTCATTTATATTGACAATTCAGACATACATTATGCATTTAAAATGCATTTTTAAATTATCACTCTCTAATTTTGTCTTGACTATACTTAAAGTCTTATTTAATGGCACATTCGTAAACAAACTATTTATGTCAAAACTTACCAAAGTATGATTTGAATTAAATTTAATATTTGATAATTTATTTAAAAAATGTTGTGTATTTTTTATGAATGTGTCATTTTTATTTGCAAATGGTTTTAAAATATTTAATAAAAATTTTGGTACTCCATAAAAATGAGGAGTCTTACTGTAATGAGGTGTAATTAATCCTCTCTGATAACTTGTTAAAACATCTTTAAACTTGAATAAAGTTCTTAAATAAAGTCAATAAATAAATTCTTAAATAAATTCTTAAATACAGTCAATAAACGTATTTTTATCTTTAATTGTGGCTTATTACCAGTTTAATAGTAATTAATGTTATTATTTTATCAGTAAATACTTGCCACTACAATTTAGAAACAATTCCATTTGTATGTATCTTCTATTTTTGCATTAATAATATTGTATAGGTAATATTGATATTGAATTCTGATTTTTCTGGTAAGCTCCTCATTAAATGAATTATATAAAAGAACACAAGGAAGTTGAGAGCTAGACTACGTACTAGATTCTTCCTCTGCAGGTTGTTTTCTGCGAAGATGACAAGAATTCACAAATATCAGACCAGGATCGGAATAAAAGACATAAAAAAATTGCTATTAGTCGTATCTAGATCTGAGTAATTTCTCATTAAAACTAATTAACAATTAAAATTTGTTTTTGTACATTTTGTAATTATATTATCTAAAGTACCCTATATTTAAAATTATAAGTACAATTACAATTATTTTTAGAAGTGTTTTTACGACACGAATCTCCGGTATCTAGAACGGAAGTCTTTGGCAGGAACGCTAGAGTTTCTGCAAACTGAGAGCCCCATACAGAGTGAGCTACCAAAATATTTTTCTCTAGATTGTGGTCTTATTAGTAAAAAATAAAAAAATAGCGCTCGGATCTGCCAATTTCTATTTTTAGGGATATTTTGTGAATATGATCATTCTCAAATTTCAACCTTAAAAGAGAGCTTCCCTAAAATCTTAAATGGAAGGGGCTATACTGTTTTAAAGGTTATTTATTTATTTTTTCAACGGCATCTTGTATTTTTATTTTGGATAGCCAGTTCTCGAAAAATTAATTCTAAATATCAATATTATTCGAATCCAAAAACAGTTAACTGATAAAAATTTTAGCCACTGCTAAAAATTGCGACTCAAAAAAACAAGGACTTCGGTTCTTTATTTGTTTCTGTAACTTTAATTATCACAATGGTGTACATTATTTAACAAACAGTTGGAATTGATTTTTTTTCTTTCTAAACAATGATGATGTTAGAGCTGCAGAAAATGCATTTAATGTCGAACGAACTAAGTAAAAGTCAGGAAAATTTCAAGTAACTGGATCTGTGGCAAACAAATGAAGGGTAATCGGATATCAGTAAGTAATAAAGCAGTTGAGATAGCTATTTTGTCATAGATTTTGTGATAGAAAATTGTCAGATATTTCATATAACTGACAAAAACCGTTCGAAGAATAATAAAATAATACACTTTTCACCAACTAAAGGTTTATTTGACCAACTAAAGGGTGTCCCATAATTAACTAATGGGGATAGCTGACATCAAAATAAAGCGTTTGAGCTCAAATTGCTTAGGCAAAATGTTGCTAGTTTTCGTTCTACAAGGTGATTGATTAATATTTTTTTATATTATTTTTAGGGATAGGTATATTGAAAACTATTTAACCGATTTAAGTAAAATTTGGTATCTTGCTATTATTTAGTATGCTTAATATGAAAATGATATTAGTTTTACCGATGACACTAGGTGGCGCCACCTACTATAACGTTGATTCATTAATGGGGCCATAATTTTTTTTCCCGCCCTGTATAAACATTTTAGGAAAAAAACATGAAATAACATTCAATTCTACACAAAAAAGGTGTTCTTGTTTCAAATCAAAAAAGTACACCGTTTTCGAAATAAACGTATTTTTTAGAGACGTGCATAAAATAAAAAAAATTTACAAAAACTTATGTATATTCAAACATTATTCAAAAGGTCTTAAATAAAAGTGAATATTAAATGTATTAGTAGTAGATAACTTTTGCAAACAAAATGCATATGATTGAAACAATTATTTTTATTAAACCTTTGACTCAGTACAAATTTAAAAAAATCAGAAATTAAATTAAACAATGAAGTGAATATAAAACAATTAACAAAGTGAATAATTCAAAACGAAACGAAAAAAAATTACAATAAGTGTTTAAAATGTGCACCATTAGATAAACTACAATATCTAAATCTTTTGTGTAAGTTTTGTCTTATTTTAAATAATGAGTTTCTTTGGGCCCTAATTACGTTAACTCCCTCTACAATATTTTGCCGTAACTCTTGACATTTATTTATTTTTTTTTATAAACAAGTGACTTTAGGTAGCCCCACAAGTGAAAGTCTAGGGGATTTAATTTTAAACTGCGTGCTGGCCATGGGTATACACTGCCTCTACCAATCCACTTTTGAGGATAAATTTCATCTAGATAATTTCTAACTTCTAGGCTATAATGTGGTGGTGCACCATCATGCATGTACCAAGAGTTCCGTCTCAAATTTAGAGGTATGTCTTCTAAAAGAGTTGGTAAATCTTTTATCAAAAAATTTAGATACGTTACTCTGTCAAGCCTAGTTGGTAATTCGAATGGTCCTACAATACAATCCCCAAATATGCCACACCAGATATTTATGGAAAACTCGTGTTGAAAATGATGTTGTTGAAATTTATGAGGATTTCCTATCGCGTAGGTATGGCTATTGCGCCAGTTAAATACACCCCTTCTAGTAAATGTGGCTTCATCGGTAAATAAAATTTTATTATAAAACATTGGATCGTCTAAATGCCGCCCCATCATAAACTGACTAAATCGGCGCCTTGCTGGAAAATCCTGTGGTAAAAGATTCTGTACTGGAGTAAAACGATACGGATACAGATTTTCTGTCCGTATTATTCTTGACACCGTAGATTTGCTTATACCAGTGGCCGCAGAAACAAGCCTTGTACTGGTTTTTGGATCTTCTGCAACACGCACAACAATTTTATCCTCCATATCCGCATCAATTACTCTCGGTCTTCCAGCATTCCTGTTTTTGGGATGAAATGACCCTGTTTCGCCTAATCTGTCGAACAATGATCTAATAGTATTATGGTTTGGTTGCCTTCTATTGGGATAAAGTTCGAAATAGAGTTCAGCTGCTTTACGAGAACAAAAATTTTCCTGGGCATACAAACAGATCATATCGCGCATTTCTACATTAGAAAATTCATTATGACGTGGCATTTTTCCTTTATCTTAAGTGGTTTATAAAACACTTTGACAAATAATGACTCGCACTGCTTTTTGACAACTAATAATAAATAAATTCGTAGTTACCTTTGACAACTAATAATAAATAAATTCGTAGTTACCTTTGACAACTAATAATAAATAAATTCGTAGTTACGTCTTGACATTGTCATTAAGTTCAAAGCATACTTGTTTTGCAAAAAATTAAATAGAGACATGCATCATTAACAAAATACGTTTATTTTAAAAACGGTGTACTTTTTTGATTTGAAACAAAATACCTTTTTTGTGTAGAATTGAATGTTATTTCATGTTTTTTTTTCCCAGAATGTTTATACAGGGCGGACAAAAAATTATGGCCCCATTAGCGAACCAATGTTACAGTAGGTGGCGCCACCTAGTGTCATCGGTAAAACTAATATCATTTTCATATTAAGCATACTAAATAATAGCAAGATACCAAATTTTACTTAAATCGGTTGAATAGTTTTCAATATATTCCTAAAAATAATATAAAAAAATATTAATGAATCTCCCTGTAGAACGAAAACTAGCAACATTTTTCCTAAGCAATTTGAGCTCAAACGCTTTATTTTGATGTCAGCTATCACCCATTAGCTAATGTCCAATTAATTATGGGACACCCTGTATATGGCGATGAGTCTGATCGTCGTTTAGAATTTTATGAGATTCCACAGAATGAATTATTGACAATCCCAATTATGTTTTTAATAATTGTTTTTTTGATTTTACCTAAATGGTGAAGTTAACAGTCATTCTGTCAATATCATTCGTACTTCAATTCAAAAATATATTATGAGGTACACACCCAACATATTGTTGAAAGATTCTTTTTACTTGAAACTTTAAACGGAAAAATGTATCTGGATTGTTGGCATGCAGAAAATGTAATACATTGGTTAGTGATCAGTGTAGTAGTATCTGGGGGCTCGGGAGACTGAGACCTCGGAAACCCTGAAGAAGACATCAAAGAGGATGTCGAAAGCTCGGCGCAATGATAATCGACGCAGTTCAACCAACAAGAAAAAGTTTAATATTAATTCTTTTAATTAATATTAATAGGACATTTCTCATTTGAAATTAAAAGTGAAACTGGAGCAAACCATGAAGTGGAGATATCCAGGAGTGGGTAGTATTCCTGTTGAATACAAAGCACGTAAGAATGTAAGCATGTAAGAAGTATGAAAATAAAAAGAAATGTAAATAATAACTTTATTATTGAACTTACAAAAACTGCTATTGCATTATTTGGAAAACGCATTATAACAACAATATGCAATACAGAGTTCCTTAAATCTTCATCATTGGAACTAACGCAAGAAAGACGTTATGAACAGAGAAATCATCGATTACAAAATTAATTTCTATATTTTTCAGTGTTTGATATTATCACCCCTACTCCTAATTACACTTTCCAATCGATTTTGCATGGATCGGATGACTCTTTTAATAAATTCTTGAGGCATTGCTTCCCATTCATCATTCAGCTCAATTCTTACTTCCATTATGCTCTCTAGTACATGATTTATGTCCCGGACCCTTCGTGTAAGCTCATCCCAAACATGCTCTATTGGGTTTATGTCTAGGCTCAACGCAGGCCAATTTATTGTAGGTATAGTGATCTACAACTACCTAGGCATCATAATAAATGAAGAATGGACCAACAATTAGGAGATTAGAGCACTCATCGCAAAAGCTAGATCCACCTTCAATCGGATGGGGGCCTTCTTCAAGAGTCATAACCTCTCTCTTGGTACAAAAGTAAGAATGCTGCGATGCTACGTCTTCTCTGTCCTTTTATATGGTGTTGAATCGTGGAAAAAGCTGGAAGCATTTGAGATGTGGCTATATCGGAAAATACTTAAGATCCCGTGGACTGACCGAGTCACAAATGAGGAGGTCCTTAGAAGAATGAATAAGAACTGAGAGGTACTGACTACCATTAAATCTCGAAAGTTACAATTCTTCGGGCATATTCTGCGAAATGAATCCAGATATGCTCTCCTTCAAGCCATTCTGTAAGGAAAAATAATTGGAAAGCGAGGTCCAGGAAGAAGAAGAACATCTTGATTAAAGAACCTCAGAATCTGGTTCAATACAACATCTGTGCAGCTTTTCCGCGCTGCTGCAGATAAGATAAAGATTGCTATGATGATCGCCAACATTCGTAACGGATAGGCACATCAAGAAGAAGAAGAATAGTGATTTTAGTTAGATAGGTGTTGACATTATTGTGGTCCTTCACCAGGCACAAAAACTTCCACTTCTTAAGCTGGTAAAGAATTTTAAGCTAGCAAAGGATGGCTAACCGGCTTTGTAAATGAAATAGACTTCATAATATTAAGATTACAAGAGAGAATGCTGGCCGATGAAGCAGCAGCAAAAATATTTCCACAGGAGCTAGTGAACATTATTAAAAATGGGGATTATTATGCCAATCAACTATTTAACGTTGATGCCTAACCGGACTTACATCGCAAAGGATGAAAAAACTGCAAGTGGACATAAAACAAGTAAAGGTCGCGTAACATTAAATAATGTTATTACTTTGTAGCAATGCATTAGGAGATCGAATGTTGAAACCGCTCTTAATAAATAAATCTTAGACCAAGTGCTTTAAACGACAAATATTTAAAACAACTGCCTGGAAAATTTGGATGGCTAACAAGAAAGCCTGGGTGACAAGCTATTTTTACAGCATGGTTCAATAATTGCTTCGTGCCAGAAGTAGAATCCTATATGAATGAAAAATCTCTCGATTTTAAAGTTTTATTAATTATTGACAATGCAGCAGGTCATCCACACTTAGAACATCCAAATGTTCAAATAGTATTTCTTTCGCCCAATACAACAAGTCTTATTCAGCCATTAGATCAAGGCATAATTGCAACGTAATAAAAAATATTACATAAAGGCAACATACAAATTTATCGTGGATAAACTAAAAAATGAGCCCTTAACAGTAAAAGACGTGTGGAAGCAATTTTCTATTTTTGATTGTTTGATTCATGTTGCATCTGCTTCCGCTCAAATAAGACCAAGAACTTTAAATGTCTGTTGGGAAAACGTTTGGCCAGCATGTGTCACAAGCAATGCAACCATTTAAACATCGACACTATCAGATGATATAATTAATTTGGCACATGAAATTGGCGGAGATAGCATTAATATCTTTAGCCACGATGATATAGATGATTTGCTTGTGGAGGATGCATTAAGGGCTATGATATAATTGATAATACTCTAGATCTAACTTTAGATGACGTCGTGAGTCTAGAAGATGATAATGATAAGGAAGAAAAACCACCCCCCTCAATGTCAAATTAATTCGAGACAGTCTTCAATTTTGCAGTAAACTATTAAATTAAAAAATTAATAAATTACTTTCCCATAAAATAAAATTAATTAAGTTTTGAATACAAGTTTTTTTAAGCTTTTATGAATTTCTTTCAGATATTCGAAGTAATTCATTATGTAGCCTATTTCTTTTAATTTCTGCAAACTTTTTGGTTTTTGTCTTGTATATATATATATATATATATATATATATATATATATATATATATATAAACTGATACTTCTTTAAAATTTTCTTCAATAATTGGCTCTCAGTTGCCCTCCTACTTCCCATTTAAATGTCGAAATGATATTGGTATACAATTATTATGAAATATTCAGCTATACAAACTAAATAAAAAAATTCTTATATCCTGCTTGACAGTCAAAAATATTACACCAAAGTAGCAGTACAACACTGTATAAAGGAATACCTTGCTGGTTAATAATGCGGGGTATATCTCAATTATAGAGTAGATTTGTTTTTTTACTACCTGAGTATTTCGACTTCCGGTGTTTACAATATCTTCGTTCAATAATGTTCCAAGAACAATTATACAATGGAAGAGAGACAGCCTTCTAAGTTTACTAACTAATTGATCGATTTATAAGTACCCACTTAAGCGTAAGCAGATAAAATCTATCTTTGTGGCCTTAAACCTACCATTCTATTATTGTTCAAATCACTTCCTATTTATTAAATGTGATTTTCAACTATTAGAAAAGAAACTTTTCTAAAAGTAAAGTATCGTTTAAAGATAATATTTTCTGACAAATGCTCTTACCATTTATTTACGGTCTCTAGATGGACTGTATATCATACTCTATGATATATTTTTTACCCACAGGATACAAATCATTATTATTACAAATTTTTAACAATATATGGCAAAATGAGAATTTAATTCCCAAAACATGGAAGTACTATATTGTATTGCCTATAAAGAAGCCAGGAAAGCCAGATAACAACGTTGAGTCTTACAGACCTATATATTTAAGTTCTTGTATACTAACAACTCTGGAGAGATTAATCAAAAATCGGCTTGAATTTAGCCACTTGAATCCGAAGATATCATTTCCAAATCTCGATATGGGTGCTGGAAATCCAGGTCTACACAAGATGATCTCACTTCACTAGTTTCCTCTGTTCAGGTCAATTTCATAAATCAAAAATCAACAGCTGCAGTATTTATAGATGTAACCTCTGCATTTGATAATATAAATTTTTATATTCTACATAAGAAATTGTTATATCTTGGAATGTCAGTTAAAATTTCAGATTTCATTATATCCTTGTACAAGAATAGATGGACTTATTTAGAAATAAATGACAAACTTTTAGAGCCAAGCATAACGAATATAGGTAAACCACAGGGTAGTATTTTAAGTCCATTTCTCTTTTCATTGTACAATATAGATCTAGAACAAATAGTACCTCCACACTCTAATATATTGCAGTTTGCAGATGACGCTGTGTTGTATACCTCCCATATTATCCTTGGCATTTGTAGGCGTCAAATCGAATCTACATTAGATTGTATAAAAAATTATTACCATTCTCTAGACTTATCAATATCAACTACAAAGACTGAAATTTGTTATTTTTCCAAAAAACGCCAAACTCCTTAAGGTAACTTCAAATTAGGAAAAATAGAAATTCCAATCAAAAATTGTGTAAAATATCTAGGCACATATTTGGATCGTAAACTGTTATGGAAGGATCAAATTCAGTCTATTATAAAAAAAATCGGAAAAATCCATGAATATCCTTAGGGCATTTTGTAAAACCAGTTAGCAGCTGACCCGAATACTATATTGCTATTCTATCGCTCAATGATTCGACCAATTTACGACTATAGTTGTCATTTATATGGGTCTGCGTCAACAGGACATCTTAATAAAATTGAAACCCAAAAGAATAAATGTTTGAGGCTATCTCTTGGTTACTTAAAATCTACTCCTTTTAGTATTATTGAAATTGAAGCTAAAGAGCCCCTTACACTACGCAGACAGTTTTGTACAGATGCGTTTGTAACTAGAGCTATATCAAAAAACTTCAGCTATACTCCATTCCACGAATATACGACTGTTTTAAATTCGCTTTAAGGTGTCGACTTAAATGGCCCAATGTGCTGAATTGTACAATAGTAAATTCTCCCCATTTTTAAAATACTCTTATGACAGATATACACCTTAGATTTAAATATGAAGTTATGATCTAAATATAGAATTGATAGTTTATAGAATAGTTGTAATTCAGATTTTGATGTATACTCGTATAATTACTCTCATTGACTTTAGTATTGTAAACAAGTTGGTTTTTGAATTAAGTGATTTAAACAAAGTGTAACAATACTTAAGTGATTAAATAGTTTAATTTATTTAGTCGAATATTCAATTAGTATTAAAAAAAACAAAAAAACTTACTCTTACTCTTATTCTTCTTATCACCATTACAAACAAATACACTACACTAAACTCTCTCTTAACGGACACGTCTCTTCACCGGACACCTCTATACGGACGGTTTTTAAAACTAAAATCAGTCGGCGATTTATGAAACTATGTAAATTTTCGTTACTTTTTAATATCTGTAATTACTCGGTACTTTAACTATCAATAGCCGCCATGTTATACCCGCTACTTTCGGAACTTTTAAGAGTATATCCACTCAAAGCAAACCAAAAACTAACAAAGTGGAATACTATAAATACTTTTAGATTCTTTTTCTGGTTTCTGAACCTTCTGCCAATTTCTTTTTATTTATATTAAAAATAATATATTTCTTTTTATTGCCGTTGTAGCAGAGAACTACGAATGCGTTCGTAGTTCTCTGGTTATAGTACCTAGTAATAAAGTAATAAAGATACCCGGCTCGCCTCTTTGCTGTTTACATTTCACCGAAATCCAAACCAAATGGCCGATGAACACATTTTAACTTCAGAGAGGTCATTGTATTTATTTGTAGAAGCGTTTACATAATTTTTTTTGTTATTTTCGGATTAATTTTCACAATAAATTTTGCGTCTATCTGAACATCTATTAACTGAAATAATTTTAGTTTATATGTCATAGTAACAGAAGATCCTTTTTTATGGAATAATAATTAGACCAATTTACTTTCATACTTCTACTTGTACAGTAAAATATTCGTTGTAGCAATAATTCCAAACAGTCGTATATTCGTGGAATAACCTATATTTAAAAATATTCGTAATATTAGACTCCCTTATTCGTAATAAAAAACTCCCATATACGTTGAAAGTTATAGGAAATTCACAATATTTGAAGAACAATTGTATCAAAATAAAATACCAGCAATTTATACTCAACCTCCTAAGACTCTTTTCTCCAAGATAATAGAAACATATTATATGGATTAAAATCTTCCAGGAAGTATAATCAACAAAATAATTAAATATAAATGAACTGCATTTCAATACATTTTTACTGACGGCTCTAAAATTCAAAATAAAACGGGTTGTGCAATATATCACTGGAATTCTGATTACAAAGAATCATGTCGATTGCCCAATGAAGCTTCAATATATACTGCCGAACTATCAGCTTTATTACTTGCGTTAAAATATATAGCCTCTATTGGCCTGAATAATTATATCATTCTGACCGATTGTAGAAGCATTATGGACAAACTCACTTCTATCAAAACCACAAAAACCTAAACCATATTGAGATAGAAATAAAGAGGTTACATTATGATATTATTTCTGCAGGTAGCTCGACTTTTATTTGTTGGGTAAAAGGATACTCTGGAATATTAGGAAATAAAGAAGTCGACAAATTAGCTAAATCTGCAGCTTTAACCAAACACAATATAAACAACATACTTCTTCTAGTAACAGACATAGATAATATCAGTAGAAATAATTGCAAACAAAGATGGCAATGTTTATACAACCAAAGTTCAACTGGAATAAACTTTAGAGCTTGCCAACCACTAATTCCCAATGAGAGATGGTTTAAATATGAGACAAATAGGTTATTTATAAAAACAATAAACAGAATAAGATCAAATCACGCACTCACTCCTGCATACAAACACAGCATAGGTATCACTGATTACCCGTATTGCTCCTGTGGTTAAGTGGGAGATCTACAGCACCTTATATTGGAGTGTGGACAGTACAGACAAAGTATCAAAATGATGTATAAAAACTAATTGAGCTAAATTGTCCATTGCCTGTCAGTTTAAATACAATTCTTTTTTCAAATAATAAGCAGATATTAAAACATATCTACGAATGAATAGGTACATAACGTCCTGTAAATTTAAATTATAAGTAGTTTTAGGTATTTAAATTAAAAATTGTAAATATGTCAATAATTGCATGTGTATACGAACATATTACTTCCTGTAAATTAAGATTATAAATAGACTTAGGTAATAAAAGCAAAAATTGTAACTACCACAAATAGTCTGGCTCATTGGCTATGCCAAAGCTGACAACCAACTGACAATAGTAGCGTCTGACCCAGAGTGGGCGGCTGCAAACAGCGTCTGACCCAGAGTGGGCGGCTGAACAATAGGTCCTCCAAAAGGGGGTTATGGTGTTAGGCGTTAGCAACCTAGCACACTTAAAAAATCCAAGGGATAACGAATCATTGGCAGAAATGAAAAATTTTTAAATTAATTTCCGGGTGGTAATACACACCTCCGAAGGAGGGAGCCACATCGGATACGGGGAGGGCACTTCTGCTTTGAGTTCAACAAACCCGGCTTCGAAACTCAACCGTAGACAAAAACAGAGAAAGCTAAGAATCGGCACATGGAATGTGCAAGGCTGGAGAACAAAAGCCAGTGAAGTAACATCAGAAATCGAAAAGATGAATCTCGATATCCCCGTCACAACGGAAACAAAAAAGAAAGGAAACGGCACTGAAAGAATAGGGGAACTAATCCATTGTTGGAGCGGAGTAGAAAAGAAAGACCGCGCAAAAGCTGGAGTTGGAATTCTACTAAAGAAGAAATGGGAAAAATCTATAGACGATTGGGAACCCATAAACGAGAGAATTGCCAAACTGAAAATCAAGATGTATGGCAGAGAAATTATAATACTAGCAACATACGGTCCAACGGAAGACAGTTCAGCCAATGAGAAAGAACGATTTATCGAACAACTTCAGGAACAAATGGATAAGAGAAAACCTAAACAAGAAATAATATTAGTGAGGGATCTAAATGGAAGAGTCGGAAGAAAAGACAATGACAGAACAGTTGGTCCATTTGGAGACGACACAATTGACGACAACGGAGAAAGATTGATAGAACTATGTGAAGTAAATGATTTGAAAATTATGAACGGATTCTACAAACACAAAAATATACATAAGTACACATGGACTCAAGAGACAAGAAAACTAAGATCCATTATTGACTACATTATCATGAACCACAAAAACTCCATCAAAGTGAAAGACACCAGAGTGAAAAGAGGGGCAGAGTGTGGAACAGATCACAAACTTGTGGTGGCATGGATGGAATTCCCCTATATCTGGACAAAACAAAAACGTACATCGATTGTTACAACGGGAACGACAATAAACGAAAAGAGGCTCAAATTACATCTATTACAGGAAGAATCAATAAAAGATCTATACAAAAGAAGACTAGACCAAAAACTAGAAGAATTCAGATATGACACGTTAGATGAAATGCATGAACACATAAAAACCTGCCTGATTTCAGCGGCCTTAGAAACTCTTGGAGAAGACGACCAAAGGAACACCCATCAGAATATCAAATTAAGGGAAGACACATTGAAATGTATAAAAGAAAAGAAAAAACTACACATAAAATACCTAAACACCAAAAAACAGGAAGACAGACCTATATAGAGCGAAAAACAGAGAGGTAAAGAAAAGAGTAACACATGAAAAGAACGAACGATGGGAACAAGCATGCACAGAGATAGAACGACATATCGGAGAAACGAGAAATTCAGAATCATGGCGAATATTAAAAGCACTCCAACGAAATAAGACAGAGAAAACCCAGATCGGCAAAATTAGTGAAAACGAGTGGCAAGAATACTACGTAGAACTACTTACAGAAAACCGTCCCCAATTTCAGGAAGAGAATACAGAACATGCAGGAAATGGGACATACGACCAGATAGAAATAAGTCTAACAGAAGTCAAGAGAGCAATCAAGACATTGAAGAACAAAAAAGCCAAAGGACCTGGAGGGATACAAAACGAACTAATTAAAAACGGAACGGAAAAGTTATTCCGCATGCTAAACAGAATGTTCGAAAGAGGACTAAGTGGAGAGGAAATACCTGCGGAATGGACACAAGCATACATCACATCCATACATAAGAAAGGAAACAGGAAAAAATGTGAAAACTACAGACGAATTAGTATAATATCGTCGGTAGGTAGACTTTACGGGAAAATTATCAAGGAAAAACTAGAAACTGAAATAATAGGAAAAATTGGAGAAGACAAAGTAGGGTTCACAGTAGGAAAATCATGCCTAGATCATACGTACACATTAGAACAACTGATAGAAAAGAAAATGGCAAAAGGTAGACCGGTCCATCTGGCGTTTGTTGATCTAAAGAAAGCATACGACTCAATACCTAGAGTCAAATTATGGGAAGCAATGAATGATCTCGGAATCCGACAAACACTAATAAAATCAGTTAAAGCACTGTACAAAGAAAACAAAGTAGCTATTAAATGTCAAAATAAAGCCTACAAACCATTTAAGACGACAAAAGGACTTCTACAAGGCTGTGCTACGTCCCCTACTCTGTTTAAAATATTCTTGGAAAAGACACTCAAACCATGGAGGAGAAAGTGCGAAGGAATGGGCATACCAGTAAGAGACGAATACCTATACACCTTAAGTTTTGCCGACGATCAAGTAGTCATCGCACAAGATGAAGAAGATCTCAGCTTTATGCTCAGAAAACTAGAAGAATATAAAAACAACGGAATGGAAATAAACTTAGAGAAAACCGAATACCTAACAACAGAAAACAAGGATATGAGAAACCTAGAGATAGACGAGGGAAGACAAGTAAATGGAACAGATAAACTCAAGTATTTAGGAACCATAATATCGAACCAGGAACAACAGAAGAAGATATAAACAACAGACTAAGACAAACAAGAAACTGTATAAGACAACTAAATTCAGTGCTGTGGGATAAGAACATTACGATAAAGACAAAAAAGAGAATATATAATACCCTGACAAGAAGTATCCTGACATATGGTCCGAAAACTGGACAATAAACAAGAGAAATAGAGGTAGAATAAGAGCAGTAGAAATGGAGTTCCTGAGGAGAAGCTGTAGACTTACAAAAAGAGACAGAATTGAAAACGCAGAGATTAAGCGGAGAATGGGAGTGCAATCAGACATAATCGACTATATAGAGGAGAAGAGACTATCCTGGTACGGCCACGTCAGAAGAGCGGACAGAGGACGCTGGATAAACAAAATCACAGAATGGAGCCCGATCGGAAGAAGAAAGAGAGGAAGACCCCGAAGGTCATTCAGAGACGAAATCGACGAGGCTATGGAGAAAAGAACCCTACGAGATGGAGACTGGAATGACAGGGAACATTGGAGAAAACGGTTGAGTGAAGGAAGACAGTGAAAACTGTGGAAATCCTTAGTAGTAGTAGTAGTAGTAGTTTAATAGCTATTTGGTCAGATCTGGTCCTAGGTACTTTAGGAGTTCATTCGGTACTCTGTCCTCTCCTGGCGATTTTTATTTTTTAAGTTCCTTAATGCTTCGTTTAGCTCTTCCTCAAAATGAATGTTAAATACATTATCATTTAAAGACGTATTTTTGCTTGTCTTCAAAGTGCTTCAAATATTGTGAGAATTTGCTTTAAGTTTCTCAGCACAGCGGATTGTTTAAGATAAAGCTTTCATCCCTAATTCAAAATAGTTGCAAATTCGTGAAATGTACTATACTACCAGATTTTCAAATAAAACGTTCATGATTAGGTTGTAGTTTTTATATTTATTCTGCTATTAGTGTAAATAAAGATACAATACATGTTTACTTTAATAAACTTAAATTATTACGATTTAATAAAATGCACTTTACGGACAACTTATTTATAGGAAGTATTTGGACCTAAAATGATTTTTAAAAGTGCAATTTCTATACAGTGTAAACACTACCGTTTTATTACTTTTACTGCGGATTACTATTGAAAAACTATAACGCTTCCTTCTTACAGCAATGAAGCTTTTCCAGGTTGTAGGGACATAACCTAAAGCAATGTGATAGAGTGCGAGTGAATCCAAATATTCGTTACGGTTTTCGTTTGGGAAATTCTTGCAGAAGTCTGTGCCGCCAAGCGGAAGTAAAGTGGCAGTGAAACATTGACCTTTGACCTCATCGAAAATGCGGCATTGGTGAGAACAGATTAAGTTGAACAACGATTCACAATGCATTAATTATTAACAAATTTTCACTATAGCGAGTTGACATTGTTTATACGTAAACTTATAATACATGCACAGGGTAAGTCATACGTAATTAGCCAAATTATAACTCTATATTCAGAAAACAGGTTGCTTTCCAACGCTTTTTTGCTTGAATAAGATTTATGGTTTTGGACATATTGCTATTTCGAATATATCCTTTATATATGTTTTTAAATGCGTTTATCTTCTGTTCTCGATTTTTGTTATATGTATGTAAAAAATATGCGTGTGTAGCACGAAAAATCCTGTCCAATAATTCTAATTTAATTGGTACGATTTGTAAATTTTTATGATTTTAAAAACAATTATTATAAACATAGTTTACTTTCAAGTAAAAAATTTTATACGAAATATTTCCTTATTTTGGTCAAATTTCGTACAAAATATTTTTATGTTATAATTGATCGCTCGGTTCAAATGTTCTGACCGAGTCACAAATGAGGAGGTCCTCAGAAGAATGAATAAGAACCGAGAGGTACTGACCACAATTAAATCTCGTAAGGTACAATTCTTCGGACTTATTATCCGAAATGAATCCAGGAAAAATATATGGAAAGCGAGGTCCAGTAAGAAAAGAACATCTTGGTTAAAGAACCTCAGAATCTGGTTCAATACAAGATCTGTGCAGCTTTTCCGCGCTGCTGCAGATAAGATAAAGATTGCCATGATGATCGCCAACATTCGTAACGGATAGGCACATCAAGAAGAAGAAGAGTTTATCGGCCAGCTCTCTTGTAGACTACTCAACATTTCATCAATCTATTCGAATTTTCTGTACTAAGAGCTGCCTAAAAGTTATTAGACTGGTGGGTTAGACTGGCTGACGGAGTTGCGGCAGTTTGCATACATGTTTAACCCTTCGACTATCGCCGCTCTGCTTCGGCTTGTATCACTTCCACTGTGCTAAGCTTGTATCATCTAACCGTAGTGTAAGGTAGGTAAGAGTAATAACCCCACGGTGGTAATAACGCCAAGTTATGATTTATCATTTAGTATTGGTGCTAAGTGAAATATGGCAACACAGATTCATTCATTGAAGACTAACAAACCACTTGGTCATATTTGTTGGCGACATAAGTTCCCTGGATCTGTATAAAACAGTTGATTATCATTATTGCGTATAGAAGGGAAACTTTTGTTTTCACGTGTTGTGTATTTATTCGATTGGAGCTACATTATTGGTAAGTAATATAATTCGAATTTAGTGATCTATAGCTTTCTCCCGAAGAAAAAAATAGTCTTCTTCTTCCTCCTCTTTATAAGCAACTCTGCTTGTTCGTTGGAGATTTAATACCTCTATGGAAGATTGTCTATCTTGGTCGTCCGATACTTCTTCTGTCGATTAGTGACTTATCTCTTGCTATTTTGACGACACGAGTCTCCTACATATTGCTTATGTGGTTATTCCATTCTTTTTTTTCTATTTTGTTTCCATTCATTTATACACTGTACGTTACAGTTTCTTCTAATGTCTTCACTTCTCTTTCGATCTCTCAGCGTATTTCCTGCAATTCTTCTCAGTACTCTCATCTCTGCCGTTTCCAGTAGCCTTTGCGTTGTGGCTGTGTCGGGTCTTGTTTCTGAGGCATATGTGATTATTAGTCTTACACTGGTTTTAAATTCTTGACTTCATCTCAGTGTTAATATGTCTGTTTCGCCATATAGTGTTATTAAGGCATTCTGACGGTCTATTTGCTTTTTGTACTTAATCTCTCACTTCTTTGTCCAGGTCTCCATAACTAGACAGTGTAATTCATCATCATCATCAATGGCACTACAACTCTTCGTGAGTCTTTGCCGCGTTTACTATTGCCTTCCATGTTTGTCGGTCCTGTGCCAGTAATTCCCATTGTCGCACTCCCATCTTCTCTAGATCTTCTCTGACTGCATCTTTCCACCTTTTTCTAGGCCGCCCTACAAACCTCCTTCCATCTGGCCTTTCCCAGAACACATTGTTTATAAGGCAATTGTCGTTACTGCATATCACAAGTCCTGCCCATCTGAGTCTATTGGCCTTTATATATCTGACTAGATTTTTTTCGAATAGAGACTCTAGCTCGTTATTGTATCTGCCCCTCCATTCGTTTGTCATGCTGCCTCTGCAAGGGCCATATATCATTCGAAGAATTTCACGTTCCCATACCAGAAATTTATTTACTTCTCTTTTTGTTATCGTCCATGTTTCGCTTCCATACGCGACTGTTGGTCGTATTATGGTCTTATATATATATATATATATATATATATATATATATATATATATATATATATATATATATATATATATATATATCCGGATCTTTGCATTTCGTGAAAGAAGTTTCGACTTCATCAGATGTTGCATTGCAAAGAAAGATCTATTTCCTGCCTTTATTCTCGTTTCAAATTCTCGCTCTAATTTGTTGTCATTTGTGATTGTTGCTCCTAGATATTTTTATTTATAGTAATGTTTTGGCTTATTCGCCGTCGTTCTTGTTTTGAGCCGACCATGTATTTTGTCTTGTCTTCATTTATTTTTAGACCGATGTTTAATGCAGCTTCTTCAAAGCTCGAGAAGATATCCTTAATTTCTAATGTTGATTGTGCTACTGCGTCTACGCCATCGGCAAAGGCGAGTATGATTTTTGCTCCCCGAGCAGTTATGTCTGGTTTGATTTTTGGATATATTTTTCGCATATGTCGCATTTATGTCCTATTCCGAGGCAATAATATTCGTTTCATAGCAATATTTTTTTTTACTTATATGGGTCGCTGGTCCGTAGCAAAACCTCCTTTTCGAAGGACCATGTTCTCCCTTCCTCGTTCGCCCTGACCCTGCCTTCCATTGGGGTTGGTTACCCAATATTCAACAAGGTTGCTCAGGTTTCCGGGGTCCACCCGTGTGGTCAAGACCACACTTCGTGGAGGTGAGGATAGGAATTGAGTAGGAGAGGCTAGAGATGCTAACTGGTTGGTACTTTGCTGACTACTATTGTTTTAGTTTTCTGAGACGAGATTGTCATATTAAATTCTTTTGCCCTTATGTCAAATCTGTGGACCAGTCTTTACAGACTATCTTCATCATGGGCTATCAATATTGCGTCGTTTGCGTAACAGAGTTTTTCCTTGTGTCCCATTCTGTATCCTCTTTCTTTGTTAACGCTATTGATTATACTATAGTCTATTATACTATAGTGATTTCTCAGTAATTTGCTTTATAACAAATATTGCATCTGTACCCGATCTTCCACTATGAAAACCCTGATAAACTTTTCCTCTGATTTATTAGCACTTGTAAAATTTTACTTGTAAGTTTTAGCGTAGTATTTGTACAAGTTTACACATCTGTAGTTTTCTTGCTGTTTTTATTTCTATTTTTTGAATAGTAGAATTAGTTCGCTCGTTCTTCATTCTTCCGATATTTTATTGTGTTTTTTAATTTTATTAATTAATATTGTTGATTGTTCTGTCATTCCCGTTCCATAATATTTCAATAATTCGTTTAGTATCCCGTCTTACCTGCTTCTTTTCCGTTCTTCAGGTTTTCAACTATTTTCCGAATTCTGTACTTTATTAGTTCTCATTTGTGGTAATTTCTGTTGTTTCCGGTTCTACCGTAGTTTGTTTTCCCTCTGCATAGAGCTTTTTTAGGTAGTCAATCCACGTATCCTTTCTTATCTGTTTTGGTTCTATTAGTTCCTTTACCTCACTTCTTTGATCTCTTATGAAAGCGCCATATTTCCTTTTGCAGACCGTAGGTAAAGTCATGTTCCATTTCTTTCGAAAAGCGTGATCATTTTTTACTTGCAAGTGTATGTGTTTCGTTTCTAATTATCTTGTAATTATGGTATGACTCTTGTATTTTGGTTGACATGTATTTCAGGTAAGCTTTTTTTACAACAGAATAAAATAGTGCATTCAGATTTTGATGATAGTGTTGGTTGCCTAGTAAATTCGATAGATAAGCATTCAAGTACTTATGGGTAATATCGGCAAGTCTTATATACGGTAATAGCGCCATGGCGTAGTTGACAGTAGTTAATACCAATTACGCTAACGTAATGAGTAATCTTAATGACTAATTAATAGGTACTTGGTGTTTGGAATTATAAAAAGTAATGTCCATACGTTCTAAATATAGATAATTCGTTTTTTTTTTTTTATTAACAGTTAGACCATGTCGAAATACAAAACCGAGAAATAAGAGGAAAATGAAAGGAAGAGGATATGCGGAATGCCTTATCAGCTGTTAAAGGTGGATGATCTGTCAATAAGGCAAGTTCCAAGTAGGACTCTTTAGGATTACGTAAAAAGTAATAAAATAGCAAAATACACAATGGACGCAAATGTGTTCAGATCAAGAAAAAGATCTGTGCAGAAGGATAGTTCGTTTAGCAGAGATCGGATATCCGTTGACGAGTAGAATTTCACGACGGTGTGTATTAAATTTTTGTAAATTAAATATATGAAAAATCTTTTCTGTGAAAAAAGATAGGATGTTATAGGTTCAAAGGGTTCAGAAATCAGAAACCGAAAAGCTCAGAATATGAATTCTGCCAGAGCTCAAAAATTAAACAAATTCATCGTCAAGCACCATTTTCAAAAACTTCAAAAAATACTTACTGATGAGAATCATCTGGATAAAGCCCCAAAGTATATATATGGAGGAAAAGGGATGTCGGCTGACGTTGCATCTCCAACAGCAATTTTAGCAAAGAAAGGAGCGAAATGAGTACACGTAGTAGCA
Organism: Diabrotica balteata; assembly: GCA_918026665.1. Lineage (NCBI taxonomy): Eukaryota > Metazoa > Arthropoda > Insecta > Coleoptera > Chrysomelidae > Diabrotica > Diabrotica balteata. Next base: position 68,900,236 of record OU898285.1, read on the forward strand.
AATGAACATAAACAGAATGTTAAAATAGTATCCTGTATAAATAATATATATATATATATATATATATATATATATATATATATAACTGCTTTGGATGGGTTGGAGTCAATAAAAGGGGCTATTTGTTGACTATTTTTTACTCGAGCTTTCAATTGTGATTACAATTATTATCAAGAGCTTCTAAAAAATAAAAAATATAAAGTTAAACTAGAAATAAAATTTTTTTTTGTTAACTCACCAAATAAAATTAGTTTTTTATATACAACTGCTGCTAACATCTTATTACAAAAAATATTAATACAAAAATGTCCTATTCTAATAAATGTTTCTCACAAATAAATTTTGACAAAGTTCCTTAACAAAAACAATTGAATTTCTAAACAAAAATTGAATAGTTACAAATAAGCCTCAATGTCATGAATACCAACTTAAAAATTTTTATTTTTGACATATTGTCAAAATAAAATTTTGTTTAAAAAATTATTTTTTGTTTAGTAACAAAAAAGAAGAAGATTTATTCACCATTGATAGATGCCTGAAAAAATGTAACAAATACATGGAAAATTCGAAATGTGATATTTTACTGATTGCATATATAAACTACATAGAAATAATATAATTATAAATTTTGCTTAGATTTTGAATTTCTGACCTTTTGTTTAATTATTATCACTTTTGCTAATACAAACCATTTCCAAAAAGTTTTTTCTTACTCTTTTATATATACATACAGTGGGCACTCACCAATTGCTTAAACTTTTCTTTTAATTTGTTGAGTACATTTAACTTTTTTTGGAGGTTTAATAATTGTAGTTCACTTAAACATTATAATTATTATATCATTGATTTGTTTACTTGTCTTATCAACAGTATCGTCAACAGAAACCGATGGATGTTCCATTTCTAAGAAGTTGATGATTAACCCTTAAATTATTTCTTAAATCTAAGGATTTTCTCAATTTAATTTTAATTTTAATGCAATAAGTCACTTTTATAGATTTACATAACAAACAACTGAAAAAACAGGTACCTACAGTAGATACCGAGATAACACCATTACCTATTCGAAAAAAATATTTTTAAATGTCCATTTTATGTAGGGGAAACTGGCACACGGTGATACATGGTTCACAATTAAACACTGAAATTTATTTTTAAATTTGGCCTCCTCATAAAGCGCATTTGTGGAATCTACAGTTGCTTAGTAGAGTTGAATGTTGAATGTTGTTGTGAGCGTTCACGTTCTTGGAATACGTTTTGCGAATGATACTTATATGTTTTGTAAAGGTATGTAGTGACTTAATAAGAGTAGTTGGCATGTAGGCAAATAGCCGAATATGTTGAAAAAGCTCATACAAAATCCTGAAACCCTTCTAGTATAATGTCAAGGATAACAGATTTTCTGTTATTTTACTTTTAAGTGGAATTTATCCAAGTTAATTCTCTAATCTTTCACGACATAGACTTTTTAACATCAGCAGTATATAACAAGCTACAACAGGAAGATGTCCTCAATTATGATTTATCTGGACCTCTCACCTTACAATTTCGTAAAGAGACTACACAAGATCGTGCTGGACCATCTGGCGCATAACTTCGGAATAAGAGTGAACCTGGACTATCTAACATAGGATTTCAGCTGGAAACAACTATGTATAATAAACTTTCCACATTTGCTAGTCCAGAAGACTTTAGAGGGTATCCAAAAGCACTACTCTGTAAAGCTAACAGGAAACCTAGAAAGCGAGGCAAAAGCACAATTATTACCCACACACCCGAGAAAGATGCGTTGATAGACAAAGAAAGACGAAAAGGAAAAACACTATTAGCAAAAAGGTTAAAAATCGTTAAAAAGAATTCCCTACAACAACCAAATTAATTACACTGCAAAAGCAGGGTCTAACTCCAGTGCAGAAAGTGATATCCAACCAGCCAACTCTTCAGATGAAGATAATAATTGGATTCCTACACAAGCTGATAAAGAACCTGTTTATTTTCGAAGTGCTAATATTGACGATTTAGTGTTGGTACGTTTTTCTAACGAGGTCCACAATGTTGGAAGCTACTTACCGATGTTAATGGCCAAAATGATTATGAAATTTCATATTTACGAAAATGTGTTTTATTTTTTTTTAGAATATGTGAATTTTTAGCGAATTTCGTTCTTAGAATGTTAGGGAAGAGTTAGTGTAACATACTGCTTAATTTTCCTTTTAATTCAAAAATAAATTTTTTGAACTCAAAAACTTTTTTTTTTATTTCACTCTGTACTACTTTCCCCTACGCTGTAAATAATAATATACATAGGCACCAATCCTGAAACTGACTGCTTCCACAATTGTATTACTCCGCGTCGACTGCGAAAACACAAAACACTATAGAGAGAATATTGTTATTTTACTGTTGTTTTAGGAATTAAAATTATTCATTGATAAATAGATTAATCTTGAACTTAATCAAAAAAATATTTTAATTTTTATGTAAATATTATTTTTAATTGACAATCATTTTGTAATCATTGTTTGAAAATTCGTAATACTGCACCAAAATATTAAAATATACTGCAGTAGACAAAAGTCGCTAATGAAATAAAAAATTTGGGGCTGGTGAAATGAACTAATACTATTTTCACAAATAAATGAGCCATAAGCATATGCAAAGTAATAATGGAAATAGTTAATCCTTTTAAATAGGAAATGAATGGCGCCAAAGTTGCATAATCCGAAGGGCCGGCAAAAGGACAATCGTGGGGGCGCAACTTAGCGTATATTCCGACGAACCATGCGCCCTTCTATTGATTCGATTCCAACTAAACTCTCGCCAACAACGAAGCACTCTATCTCGAATTCGCCAAGGTGGGGCTCGGCATGTCACACGATTGTTCGACTTGATTACGACTACAGTCGTCCAGTGCCGTTCCCCCAAAAAACTGGGGCCCTGCGCGCATCTTGGTGTATGGCTTCCTGGCCCCATTTCACAAAAAATTCAGTGTTTAAACGCTAGAACTCATGATTGGCTCGTTTTGGAACTTGTGCCGTGCTTGCCCCTCGATGCCTGTCGATAAGGTAAATTTTCTGTATATATCTGCAATTATAAACATTTGCATGTGATGCAATTGAATTTATGCCGGTTGTAGAACACCCGACACTCGTAATTAAACTACCGGTAATCTACAAAATCCGACAGCTTCTACTTACCGAAATTCATTACAGAAATGAACAATTTACTTCAAATTATACAGCAATATTTTAAAAAATGACCCATATTTAATTTTCCTACTCTAACATATAAAAAAAGTGTAATTTTAGCATTTGTAATGCTAATAAACTTACTTTTATATTGAAGTTATCCGAAATTAAAATAGGATTTTATATCTTGGTAAAAAAAGTTCGATTATGAAAAATTTTAGCTTAATTGAGGTTATGTTGAAAGGTCAATAAGGGTTAGGTGTACGCAAGGGATCATCTAAGAAATGGTAACACATTTGCGTGAATTGGGGTATAAAATATACGAAATTTTAAATTAGGGAATACAAAAATTAAAAGAAATAAAAAATAGTTTATTTCTAAATTATTAATCGATACAAAATGCGGAGATTGAAAATTTTGGTGCAAAATTTACTAAAAATGCATTTTACAAAACTAAATATACAAAGTTTTACTCACTTACTTAATAATAAGATATTTAAATTCCAGAAAATTAATAAATAATTTAATTTATTTATATTCACTTACTAATATTAAATAGAGTATGATTTCAAGGAGAACTAAAATAAAATCGTTGAAGTATATCATATCGATTGGCCTGTTCTTGAAATTGCTTTCCATTTTTATATTGTAGGGTTTGTGAACAAACATGGAATCAATTACGAAAACTAATTAGGTTTAATATTACACTCTTTCTTAAGTATATTAGGAACTTTTTACTTCGACTTTTTGTCATATCATGTCTAGATTTTTCACTTATTCAGACTTTGAGTACCAGTTTGAGAACTATCTATTCCGTAATTTAGAGTCGTGGTTTAGAAAATGTCACCCCTTAGTTGACTCCAAGACTGTTTTAAATTTGCCAAGGATTAGTGTTCGGCCTTATCATTACAGCATTTGGTGCTCTATCAACTCTAGATTTCTACACAAAAATTCTTGGTGTTATCATTACGACCCAGACTTAAAATGTCTATTGTGTTTTTTGATTACGAATATAGGCTGCTCTTGGATTTTAAAGAATTTAGTTGTATTATTAAAGCTCAGCTAAATTCAGATACAAAACGCTTACGTATCAACATCAAGAGTTAACTGGGCGAACTCAAAAGTAGTTCCATTCTCTTGGAAGACCCAATGTAGCTCATATGGTTCAAGATTTGTTTGGGCGTATAAAGTTCTTAGAATATCCGCCTAACTGTCCCAATTTCCATTCAATTCATTGTATTTGGTATTTGGTTTTATTCAGAGATATTTAGGTAGATATTTCTGTTAAGGAATGGTTTCGCAAACAGCTGGTAAAGCTTTACAAAAAACGTATTCCATCCTATGACCATCCTTTTCAACCCGGAAATTAACATCTAGAAGCGAAGTCTTTTCCATCATGTTCCGGTAAATAATCCATTCCATCCAAACGTACTTCAATAATGGTTTTATTTCTAAATTTTTGTACTCTATTATTTTTACGAATATATTATAGTGTTTAAGTTGTTTTGAAAAAAATAATAATTTTATAGAAATTTTCAAAATGGACGATATAATTTAATATAACTTTTTTTAAAAGTAATGCATTATAAACCAGTCAAACTTCTGGATCTAACGAAGAACACTAAAATAAAATGTATTGTACAAGGAAAACAATTAATTTTGATTCTGGTCGATATTAGGTTAATTATATAGATCTTTTTACCGTAAATATTCGTAGAGGTCATTTTTAACGAGCTGTAACTTACTTAGTTTATATACAAATAACTTTTTATTGTATTAATTTTAAACGTTTTTTATGGACTATAAAAAAGTTTTATATCATTACCCTTTCAAAAATCAACCCTTTTCTTACAATTTATCGTTGAATAAATTGATTCAGGTATTCGCAAAAAAGTCTTCTTTCGCCGAATATATCTCACTTTGTTTTCTGTCTAGAATCATCATCATCATCATCAGCGGCATTACAGCTTGTCATGAGCCAAAGCTTTCTTCAGAACAATCTTCCATTCGCCCCTATCTCTGGCAACTATTCTCCATGCTTTAACTTCGATTGATTTTAGATCATCCTCTATGTTATCTTAATACCTAAATTTTGGTCTTCCTCTGGATCGTCTTCTCACTGGTCCTCTTCAGTCGAAAATTTTTCTTACTGTTGCATCTTCATCTCGCCTAATTACATGTCCTATCCATCGAAGACGCCAGAACTCATGGCTGAAAGACCTAAGGAGATGGTTCGACCGCTCATCCGCAGAAATATTTCGCGCAGCAGTTTCCAAAACCACCATTGCCATTTGGATTGCCAACCTTCGAAAGGAGACGGCGCCATGAGAAGAAGGTCCATCGAAGCCGTGCTAATTTAATACATTTTACAGCGTCAGCTTCCCCGAAATTTCTATATAATTTAAAGTTGTAGCGCCTACGCTACAAACCCTGTTCTTGGACTCCTGCATATATTTTCCTTAGAATTTTTCTCTCGAAACGTTTAAGCAGTTCTTGATCGTTCTGTGTAAGTGATCACGTTTCTGACCCTTATAACACTGGCCTTATTAGTGTTTTATATAGGGTAATTTTAATTTTTCTGGGTAGTTTTGGGGCCATCTGTTTCCTCAAGCCATAATAGCACTTATTGGCAAGCACTATTCTTCTTTTAATTTCTTAGCTACATTTTGTGTTTGGCCAGCAGCGAGCCCAGGTAGACGAAGATGTCCACACCTTCCAGTTCCAGATCATCAATTAATAGTCTATTTATCTAGTTGCCTGATCTAGTACAATACATATACTTGGTTTTCTGTGCGTTTATTTTTAATCCCATTCTCTTTGCAGACGCCCTTAATGATCGAAATGCTTCGATTAGAGATTCTGCAAAACTAGCAATAATGTGTATGTCATCAACATATCCAACCACTTGTACAGATTTATTAAAGAAGGTGCTATTTATATTAATATGGCACTCTCGACTTACTTTATCTAGTGCAAGTTTAAATAAGAGACACGACAGTCCATCTCCCTGTCTCAGTCCATTTTTACAGTGGAAGGGTCTTGAAAAGTCGTTTTGAATTCTGACTACACTCTCTACCCCTATGAGTGTAAGTTCCGTTAGTTGCATAAGATGAAGCGGCATTTGAAATTCCACCATAGCCTGTAGAAGTTTTTATCTGTTGACTGAGTCGTATGCGGCTTTGAAATCCACGAATATGTGGTGGGTGTCGACTCCGAACTCAAGCGTTTTCTCAAGGATCTGCCTGACTGTGAAGATTTTATCCATTGTTGATTTATTGGGTCGGAAACCGCACTGGTAGTTCTCAACTATTTGTTCAGCATAGATGATCAATATTCTGTACAATACGGTGGACAATACTTTATATGCCACGTTAAGTAGGGTGATGCCTCTGTAATTACCACACATTATATCTCCTTTTTTGTGAAGAGGGTGCATTACACCTAATTTCCGGTCTGGTTAGCCAGATTTCGGTTACTAATTTATGTATGGGTTTTAAAAAGGGTGTCGCCACTATTTTTAAAGAGTTCGACAGGAAGATTGTCCAAACCAGGGGCTTTGTGTTATTTTTCAGTTTTGAAATGGCTTTTTTAATTTCTTCTTCGGGGGGGGGGGCTTGAGCGTTTTCATCCATTTCAGGCAAGGTAATTTCTACTTGGTCTTCTTCACGACTGTCGCAAAGCAGTTCTTCAAAATGATTCGCCGCACAGCTGTTTAGTAACTGTTCTTGGTTCAGCAGTTTATCTGTTGTCTGAGTCTTTTCTGTTGTGGTGGTTAACAATCTCGTTTAGAGCATTTTCGTATGACTCTTTCTTTTTCTTTCTAAACGTCCTTTTTTCTTCTCGTCTAAGATTTTCATAGTCTTCCAGGTTTGATCTCGTTCTGCGCTTCTGAAGTCTCTTGTATGCTTCATTTTTCTATTGGTTAATGGATCTACATTCTTCATCAAACCATTCTTCGTTTATTTTAGCCGGGTTAGGATTTAAAAGCCTTTAGCCGCTGTATGGATAGTTTCCTTGCATTTGGTCCAGTGTTCTTCTATACTTAAATTTTCGTCGATTCTTGTTAGCTCTTCATTTAAAATTTTCCTGTAGTTATCCCTAGCGTCTTCAGATTTTAGCATATCAATATTATATTTAGTAGATTTTGTGCTCTGGATCTTCTTAGCGTTTGATATACGAGCCCTGAATTTTGTTCTTACAAGGTAGTGGCCAGAGTCTATATTAGCACTTTTACATGCTTTTACATCTAGTACGTCCTTTCTGTCTAGAATATATTGTAAAAAATGAATCTTCTTTTATAATCTTCTTTTACATACTTTTTCGATCAAACGCATTTTTTTAAATTACTCAAGAAAAACAGTTAAAGAACATTTTTTTTAAGAATTTAATCCTTTATCGATTCCCGTGATTATTTTTAGCAAAAGAATTTCCCCCCTTCAGAAGTGGTGGCAACCACCCATGGGGCGGAGGCACACATGAACGTTATATCACTTTTATTATTTGAGCACTTTTCCATTAACATCTATACTGTATAGTATAGATACATGTGTGTCACAGATACTGTAATAAATTATGTGTGGAAAAGTAATTATCATAGAATAATCCATAGTTTCTAACATTTATTCTTTCCCAAACTAAACACATTTAAATGCTCTTGTGGTAGTTATGAAGAGGATTCTAAATAGATTATGAAATCATGCCTACATAATACCACTACTTCCACATGAACAGAAAAGTTTTATACAACCAAAATATGTATAACAAAATATACATTATGCTCCAATTTGAAAAATGTATTTACATTATTTATATTATTTGCGATTAACGGTATTTGCAATCTTCACTCCCAATAATTTCGTTATCTTGGATAATGGGTGAGTTTGCTGCGCCTATTGTTCTACCATTCTCATCTACACCATCCCTACATCTGAGTTTTCGTCTACCCCTACTTCTACTTCTCACAGGTTGTGACATAAGGATCCTTCTAGGAGGGTTATTCTGCTGTGATCTTGCCAGATGTTGTGCCCATCTTAGTCTTCCTATTTTTATAAGAGATACTACGTCTTTATCACTAAATATATGTTTACATCTGTGATATATCTAGTAGTTATACTTTCTTCTCCAAACACCATTTTCACAGATGCCACCGAATATTCTTCTCAGGATCCTTCGTTCAAATATAAGCAGGAGCTTTTCACCTGCCTTGGAAATGGTCCATGTCTCCGATCCATATGTCAACACTGGTTAACACTGGTTAACCGGTGTTGGTATAAATAGATATAAATAAAATAGTAAAGAGATAATAAAAAAAAATAAAACCTTTATGATTATGAATAATGTTTTAAGAGAAACACGTACGTACTACTCTTAGTTAATTTACCATTGCCAACTGTGCTAATTTTGTACCATCATCGTTGCTGGTAATACCATGTAAACTATGCTTACCAAAGGCTTCTGTATATATTAGTACTTCTCCTTTCCAATTTGGTATTTGCATCTCCCATTTGTACATTTTCACACTAAATCCGGAGATTGTCATAGAATTGATTGGTTACTAGTGCCTCTACTGCTTCTGTATCGGCATAGATCTTAATGATTGTAATATTGTGTAATTTGCTTTTTAAATGCATGTTACATATCCTTTCATTGACTGGGGTGAAACCCAATATTGACCTGCAACATTTGTTGTTTACTATGAAACCCGCTCCATATTCTTCTCATTTTTCTGTTAGACTATAATATAGACTATAGTTTTTTTAATTGTGCATCCATGCCCTTTGAGTCTGATCTCCTGGGGAGCTGTTACGCCTACATCGTACTTGTGCAGTTCCTCGGAAACTATTTGCTTTTTGCTTGCCTTTAGCATGGTTTGGATATTCAAAATTCTTAATGTTTTATTATTAGTTATTCGGAGGTTATTGGTCTGTTGCATCCGAGTCCAATTCCAGGGCTGCTGGCTATAGTTTCTGGTATACCGCCATATTAAATCACATGGAGTATCACCGGGAGGTGAAGTTTTAATTTGAGACATGGTTTTAATTTTTATTGCTGAATTTCTAATCTGGAAGACGTTTTCCTGTAATAAAATTGTAAATAATTGATATAACCTAGTTTTCAATTGAATCTTGTAGGCATCGGCCATGTTTAGAGCTGAAACTCTTGAAAGGTATTTATAGCCTCAATTTATATTAAACTCAGATCTAGGTTAAGATTATAAATTATGTACTTTATTAGTGCTGGTATATTCTTGTTGATAATTTCTTCTTTCGCTGTTGGTAATCAGATTTGGTTTTACACAATTTACTTTATTTATTAAGGCGCTTCCTTAATTTTTCTCTTTTTACTATATTTCTTTTAAAATTATTAATGAATCCTTTCATTGGACTCTATGTTTATTATCCCAAGCATATTTGCGCATATGAGATCTACCAAATTCTTCTTTTTTTATGTCCGATTTATGCTCTTTTATCCTTATCTAGAAAACTTAGTGATCTTAGAATAAATAGGAGTTTTTGGACAGAGATAAAGACATTTTGTTATAAGAAAAACCTATATTGTTGCAAGTTCGTCTGAGTGGTGCATTGGTTTATATATTTTGAGTATCCCATAAAGATATGGTGTCATGCTTTGTAAGGGGCGTTTTTCTTTAGTAGTCTCTTAAATAATACTTAAACTTTGTGTGCATAAAAGCAGTTATTACCGTTTAGATGCAGCAGCTTACATTTTACATAGTTTGTCGTAGAATTGATTGATATTAATAATTGTAATATTATGAAACTTACTCCTTAAGCGTATTTTACATATTCTTTTATTAACTAGAGTGAAACCCAATATTGATCTGCGGTATTTATGGTTTACCATAAAACCCACTCTAAAGTCTCTTGTATTTCTGGTCCACATTAGTATAAATTGTAGTCTTTTTTATTTACGCATCCATGCCCTTTAAATATTATTTTTTTGGAGAGGAACGATGTCCATTTTGTATTTGTTCAGTTCCTGGGCAATACTTTGCATCAGCATAGTTTGGAAACTCTAGGTTGCCAATCGCAATTCTATCATTAAGTCGATATCCATTAGCCCGTCCAATTTCTACGTTGTTCATAGCATTCATGATAACTGAACACGTTATCGGCCTATTACACTCGAGTATAGTGCCAGGGCTGCTGGCTATAGCTTCTGAACTAGCCTCAGTTTACTTCGGTTATAGTAGTTAGGCATTTCCTGCAGAGCAATGGTGTTATATTATGTGTTAGGTTAGGGTTATACCGCCCATGTTCGTTCAGGGATTGGTGAATAGGAATTAGGGTTTAGGGTTTAACAGGAATGCTGTTCAATTCAGTCTTCTTTTACGACAAGTAGGAAAAACTGTAGGTCACACGGGGGTCTTAATGGAATTACATTTCCTTGATTAAAGCTGTTACTGATACTTGGTCATCAGAACCTCGCCTGTGATAACATGGTTCACCGACGTAACGGTGAAGTTGACTTTTAAGTAGGAGAGGCTATTTAAAACGCATCACTACCCTCTTTAAAACTTCAGGTACATTTGTGACTTAACTATTACATAGAAGAAAAAAAAAAGACAATTTGAGCAAAAGCAGTTGGAAAGAACAGAATGGCTAAGAAATCAAAATGAAACTCGAAAGTTCTACAGAAATCTAAACAAAATGTGCAAAGAGTTTAAGCCAAGAATTAGGAGCTGTAAGGATGTAGAAGGAAACATCCTAAATGATACGGCCTCAATCCTAAACAGATGGGTTGAGTTTTTCGATGCAAAATTTAATGGCCATCCCTAAATACCCTAGCAAATCGAAATGATTGGAATCCTTTCAACCCAAACGAATGACCACCTACATTGAAAACGTTGCCCAAGCCATTAAAAAGCTTAAAAATAATAAATCACCAGGAATTGATCAAATTTGCAGTGAGCTCTACAAGAATGGTGGCAATGCCCTACTACAGACACTGCATAAGCTTTTACTTCTTGTTTGGCATAATGAGACCATGCCTTGTGAATGGTCTCAAGGCGTGATATGTCCGTTACATAAAAAAGGTGACCAGCTCCAGTGTGAGAACTATAGAGGTATAACCCTGTTAACAACTGCTTACAAAATACTAGCAAATATTCTCTACGAAAGGCTGCAAGTTTACACAGTGAGCATAGTAGGTAAATATCAAGCTGAATTCACTCCAGAAAATCCAACAATTAACCAGATTCATTGAATAAGATAGATTCTAGAGAAAAATTAGAATTCAATATTGAAACCCATCACCTATTCGTCGACTTCAAGGCCACATACGACAGTGTCAAGAGAACAGTGCTATACCAATCAATGCATAAGTTTGGTATACTAGAGAAACTTATCCGACTAACGAAAATGACAATGTCTAACTTAGAAGCCACTGTTAGAATACAGGGAGAGAATTCTAGATCCTTTGAGATAAAGGATGGACTCAGACAAGGAGATGCTCTGGCTTGCCTTCTATTTAATATTGCCTTAGAAAAGGCAGTCCGAGATACACGAATTAGGGATGGCGCTACTATTTACAATAGATCGATACAAGTCTTAGCATATGCTGATGACATTGACATAATAGGGCGTAGCAAGCGAGATGTTGAGCAATATCTCCTAGAATTGGAAACAGCGGCAAAACAGATCGGTCTAGTCATCAACGAAGACAAAACCAGGTATATGTTGGTTACAAAGGATCCGATAGCAAATGAGGAACGAGAAACAGTCTTTGGAAGTCATACCTTTGGACGTGTCGACAACTTCACATACCTTGGGTCGCTATTGACTGCTACCAATAAAACAAGCGAAGAAATCAAAAGACGAATAAATCTTACAAATAGGGCATACTATGGACTCCAAAAGCATTTCCACTCAAGAAACATTCAAAGAACGAAAATTATTATATACAAAACATTGCTGAGGCTGGTCCTCACATATGGAGCAGAAACATGGACTCTAACGCAGAAAGATGAAAGACTTTTGGGAATATTTGAGCGTAAAATACTCCGCAAAATATTTGGAGGTATAAACGACAAGGGCAGTGGCGTAGAAGATATAATTTTGAATTGTATCAGCTCTTTGATGAGCCAGATGTCATAACGTTCATTAAAACACAGCGACTTAGATGTGCTGGACACATAATACGAATGCCAGAAAATACTATTGCTAAAAAGCTAACCTCAGGAACACCTGTAGGAAGAAGGAGCAAAGGCCGACCGCTAATTAGGTGGTTAGATGGAGTTGAAACCGACTTACAAATATTAAAAATCAGAAGATGGCAACATGTTGCCAGAAACCGAACAGAATGGCGACGAATCTTAGAGCAGGCCAAGATCCACAGAGGATTGTCGAGCCAAAGATGATGATGATGACATTTGTGACTAGTTATTGAATTTTCTCCTGATGTTGAGCTTTGTTCTTAATGACGTTTACATTGCCCTTCTCTCTGCTGATAACATTGCCCTTCTCTCTGTTGATAACATTTTCCTTCTCCTCTGCTGATAAGATTATTATGAACTCATCTTCTTTTAAAGATTTCCTACCCTGGCCCACCGAGGGGTATCTGATAAAAAAGTTCAAAATCATTTCAAAATTCATATTTGTTTAAAATTTCTTATTTATCTTATTTCATTTTTTTCAACTGCGTACAGATTCTTAGTAAATCGATGTTTTCCGTTTTCTCCCCTACGAGGAGGTTTTAGGAGTCAAAAGGGGGTAGCAGTAGCAAACTTTTTTACATCTCAAAATTGACATTCTCGGCAAAACTCATCTTCTTCGTATAATTATTGTTCAGTGGCCTTTTCGGCCCTGACGACTGGGCTTTTACATTTTTTCAATGTTGTAATTTTTTTAAATGTAATTTTTATTCCAATTCATCGTGGTTTATTCTCCTATAGAAAATTAATTATTTTATTTGTTTATATTTGTTCTTAAAAGTTTTTTTAAATATTTCATAAATTCTGAATGCGCCAAAGTGAAATTCAAGCCACTAATAGAGTTTATTTTGTACAGCAGCATAAAACATTTAAAACAAATTAACTATCTATTGTTAAAACGTGCAATTTTTGTAGTTTTAATTCAACTCAGTGAATTTGATGGCACTAATTTGTATTAAAGCCTCTCTTGACGTGTCGCGCATATTTCTTCTCAAACAAATCACTTGAGCGTAAAAGCTGGCCTGAAATGGAAATGATAACACCGAACATTGCCTACATATTGTTCTGTCACCCCGTTTTTTAATCGCAATAAAATCCACCGTATTGCCTAAAATAAACAAATCAGACAATAAAAAAGGGTTAACTTCACCGAAATCAAAAAGATACACCTTAGTGAAACGCCAATTTCGTTGACCAGTATTTATCTAATTAACTTTGGAACTTTGAATCCAATAATAATCGTCTTCTAATATTACTTCTATTGCACATTCTTATGCATTTTTTGGACATCAGAATGTGCTTCTCGACTCTCTTTTGTAACTTCTTTCAATTTTTCTAAAGGTGTGAGCGTGTTTACTGTGGATTATGTGGCACCTAGACGTGATTTAGAAGGGATACTATATTTGTTACTCTTCTAAAAATATAAACAATAATTGATAAAATTAATTAGCACAAGTCCAACCCAAAATCAATTTTTACCTCCCTCACAATTATTGTAAACTTAGACCTTATTTTTTAATATATACCAGGGGTCTCGACTAACCGACAAGACGAATCCCCAAACCGAGGACTCAGTCTCAATAGATCGCCGCGGGGAAAATGCTCTACCAGGTACAACATCCTGCCACATATATGTAAGTCTTCTTCCTCAAGTTCCACTCCTATCGGACATTGGAAATCATTGTGGCGATTATAATTTTGTTGGTTACGCGCCTGACTAGTTCAATTGAAATGCATCCAAACCATTCACGGAGATTGCGTAGCCACGAGATTTTACGTCTCTCATGATGTGCCCAAGTATTCCAATTTTCTGATTTTTATGGAATTTAAATTTTCGCATTGTTTTCCTGGTTGTTCGAGAACTTGTTCGTTTGTTTTGCGATCCATCCATGATATATTCAAAATACGTCGTAACACCACATTTCGAATGCTTCTAAGTTTATAATGTTGGATTTTTTAAGGGTCTATGCTTCAACCCCATACAAAAGGGTAAGGAAAATATAACCTCGAAGCATTCTTATCCGGAGCGATATATTGATATCGCAATTACAAAAAAGTTTTCTCATTCTATTAAAAGTTAACCGTACAATTTCAATGCAGCATTTTATTTCTTTTATCTCATCAATATCTTCTGTGATCCATGCTCCAAGGTATTTGTTCAATTTCTGTATCATCTAGTACTAGCTTAACTTTGATCTTTTGTGCTAAATACCATGAACTTGGTTTTCTTCAAATTTATTTTTAGTCCATAATCGTTGCAATATATATTTAATTGTTCAGCAAGGTGTTGCAGTTCTTCTAGTGTTCCTGCCAGAAGGACGGTGTCGTCAGCATATTTTATGTTATTAAGTGGCTCACCGTTTATTATAAGGCCCTCACTGACCTCGGCAAGCGCTAATTCTGAGATGGCTTCACTTGAATAACAAGGGTGATAAAATACACCCTTGGCGGACCCTACGATCGATTGCGGAGAATCTCGATATTCTAGGTCAGTTCATTTTCAACTTTTACTTTTGCTCATGGTTCTGGTTCCAATAGAGGTTACATATGATTCTAATGACTCTACTGTCTATGTTTTTATTTAATAAAATTTCTTTAAGCCGATTATGATGCACTCTGTCAAATGCTTTCTCATAATCAGTGAAACAGGCATATACTTGCTGATTTATATCCAAGCATTTCTCCGAAAGAACACTTACTGCAAACAGTACATCTCGTGTTCCCAGTCCTTTCTAAATCCCATTTGTGTATTACTTATACCTTTATCTAATTTCTTATGTATTCTATTGTGAATTAGTTTTAAAAACAATTTCAAGACATGACCCTTTAAGGCTATGGTGCGATGATCATTGCACTCCTTTGCATTGGCATTTTTGGGAAGCAGTATGAATGTTGTTGATTGGAGCCATTATTTAGGTATTATACTTGTTATATATTATATATATATATTATATATATATATATATATATATATATATATATTATATATGGTATTGAATAGATCCACAAGAAGATCAATAGATTCAGTATTCACAATTTTGAGTAATTCGATAGGAACTTCATCAGGCCCGGGATATTTACCACCTTTAGCTTGTTTCATTGCATATTCAATTTCTTCTGGTATAATGTCAGTTGAAAATTTCTCTTCTTCCGAAGGGAAAGTGAGAGAGACAGAGAGAGAAATGAGACAGTTACAAGAGAGAAATTTTTTTCCGCAAGGAGGATGGTATGGTATTATCCCTAAAATCTTACAATTCATTTAAAGAATAAGTTAAAAAAAAACGTGTAACACATTTCGCATTTGTTTATATAAAATATGTTTTTAATAAATCAAATTTAGGACACACACACAGGAAACAGCCTTGGTTGGAATGTGCGAGTCATCAGAATATTGGAGCGTGACCTTGTTGTCGTTGCTGACACGACAAACTTATAAACCCACTTATAAACAACTGCTGATATAGCAAGGACTATTATAATAGAGACAACAATTATTATCTCGGAGATCAGAACTAAATTAACGTCTAGAAGTACTAATTACATTTAAGATCAGTAACATTGTAAGAGTGTACAGTAGTGTTTTAAATAAATGTACCATACGATACCATACGCGAAGCTTTATTTACCATACTGTTCCGGAATCCCATATCTGCTATAATCAGCAGGAGCTCCAAATCTGAGCTCTTCTAGCTGTTCCGAGCGCCTAATCCTTTATTTACCTTTGGGCCTCACAGAAAACCACAAGTCTCTTTAAGGGTAACTCCCTCATTTGGCTAGGTTGCATAAAGGCTGAAACCAGGATGACCTTTGACAGGTCAGTACTGGCCACTTCCAGAAATCATGTGAGAAGGTTTCCTCCTCCTCATTACACAGACGGCACCGTAGAGCATCCGCCAATCCAAGCAGATGAAGGTTCCGCCTGAATCGGGTTATACAGTTAATATAAAGTTTTATTGAAAAAAGCCCGAAAAGGTAGGGTGTATTCGAGGAAATTGTTAAATCGATCAACAGTAAACTGAAAACTTTAAAATCGTTATCAGAGGCACGTTGGGCTTGTCGTACGGCGGCAGTCTCCATTGTACATAAACAGTATTGTAAAAAAATGTATTGAAAATGCATCTGATACAAAAGCAAGAGCAAAAGGAAAAATAATTTTATTCCAAATAAAGCCTTTTGATTTAATTATAGCTTTGTCCTATTATACAGCTCATTGTAGTGGTGAATAAAGCGCTTCAGTCACAGCAAATCGAACTGTGTCGGGCTGTGGATGAAAAGATCAGCTCTCTTTTTGGAAGAGTTAAGAATAGAAAAAAGTATTGATAGTATAATACTCTAGAGCAAAAAACACTTCCAATCGTCGTGGTATAGGACTTCGGGAACTAAGAAAACGTAAAGGTCCTCGAAGGTTGAACGGTAATCGTAATAAGGCGTTTGTGGTTAAGGGTAAAAAAAAAGAAACAAAACTGCCGATGTAAGTTATCGGCCTTTTATCGGTAAAATATTCGTTGAAATATGTATATCGAAGCGGAATTAGAGCTAAAATGTTAACGTGAATAGACTTCTTTGTTACTTTTATTTTAGGGTACCCAGAGCAGAATAAGACAGACACTAGACATTAATTTTTGAAATGTTTGTGATCAAATTACATTAAATTTTTTAGACTTTAATTTTAAATTTTATTTCAGCTTCACTCCGAATATAGAAGCACATATCGATGGCATGAATATACGGGGCCAAGACAAGAAGTCGTTAGAAGACCGCCTCAAACTAATGCCCCTGAAAAAACTAACGATATAAATGAAGCTAAAATTAACGAGGATGACTTCCATGCTTCTGAAGCAAGTAAGTTTACATATATTTATATGACTTTAAGGTTCATCAATACTTTAACAAGTTTAAGGGCTCTGTTATACGAGCGCTAATGTCGTCACGTTAGTAGCGCAGCGTTAGTGTCTGTCCAACCGGACGATATTGCCGTCCATATAATTTACTCCATGGTAGTGCTATTGTCCGATTGGGCTGATGCTAACGCAGAGGTGCTAACGCGACATTAGGGCTCCTATAACAGGGTGCATGCTTTGGTTCTTTATTCTTATTTAATTTAGCTGTATAAGTAACGGTTTTTTCTTAATATCGCCTCCACACAAGTATCAATTTTTTATTGGTAATTTCACATAATTTGGATATATTATGCTTTAATGTTTTAAAGTCTATTTCGTATGAAATGTGTGAAATGTCACGCAATCATTTTAACACGCCCAAAATGTTTTAACAAGAAACTCGCAAAAATTGTACTGATTCTTTAAGTTGTATTGAAAAGGACCCAAAACTAATTGAAGAGGATAATAACATATGCCAAAACGCATATCAATGCACTGAAAAAATCCAACATCACTCCAACATCACAAAGCCACAAAATAAGCAAAACACCATTCAAAATAATGGTTATTGTTTTTTTTTTCGATATTCATGGGATTGTGTATTTTCACTTGATTTCTAAGGATAAAGCTAGTATGTATCTTCTAAAATCTTATACATGATTGCTAAGTAATTCATCCATGTCTTTTTTGTTGTTTTTCTGTTTCACAGTACCTTCAACGCTTTTTCTCCTCATCGTTTCGTTTGCTAATTTTTTCCAGTTATTCCCCTTCCATTGGTAAATCAGTTTCGTATTTAATTTGCCAGTGGATCTATTTTTCATAATCCCGTAGCTTGTGTTGTACTTTGTAATATAATTCGTTTTATTTTTTCTCAGAGTACCTTTACATCATGTTGCAGAGACAACATCCTTTTGTCCATTATATTCTTTTCAAAAATAGCCACCAAACCGTGGCTCAAACTAAACTAAACTGACCGACTCTTAAGTCCCTAAAAAACTAGAAAAATACTATTTTAAAATCACTGAGTAATCAATCTTCTATTGATGAAAATGACGACATGATGAACAACCGATTGCAAAAACCACTTAAAAGTAGAGTGCTAAGAAAACCCGTGTCCGTCCCAGCTTTCGTAGAGGAGGAGTTCTGAATTAAGTAAGGACTCTTCTGTACTTCGCCGACGACGGACGGGCGGAGGAGTCCTCAACCCCGACACGGTGCGTCCCACTGGCTGATAGGGAAATGTCCTACAGATATGTAGGATAGGTGTGAAAAAGTTTTTAACGAATAAGCACCCGCGGACTAACTGAGGACATGACATAGCGCAGCAGCTATGACATTACTTCATTAAGGCTATAGCGGAATAATTTCTACTGTTGGCTTAATGATAGATACTCACGGGCGGATATCACATAATGATTCAACCGGCCGTGATGCTGCGATCAGGCCGACCAGAGGAAACCACCTGATTAAATTATTGAAGAATTGAGAGAACCAAACATTCTAAAGCCAGAGGTAGAAAAAGCAATCAATCAATCAATTTGAATGGAGATGTTGGATTAAATGTTATGCATATGATCTGCAAAAAGATTTGGGAAACCGGAGAGTGGCCCAACGACTGGACAACATCTACTTTCATCCCTATATTCAAAAAAGAAACTCCGCTAGATTGCAGCAACTACAGAACGGTAACCCTAATATCTCATGCAAGCAAGGTTCTACTTTATTTAATACATGAGAGATTAATAGCCTTTCTATTGCCTGCCATTGTACGTGCTCCATCGCTACTTGGTCCCACATTTATTCCATTCTATTCCATTGTCATTAATGTAGCTATCAATCAGATAGCAAAGTTAAGCCAGTTGACTCCTAAAAATACTTGGGATATGAGATCAGAATAAGTCGAGACAACCAAACAATCGAGCTGAAAAGAAGAATAAACCTCGCTTGGGCTGCATTTGGAAAGATGAAGGATGTTTTTAGGTCTAAGATTCCAATGTGTCTAAAACGAAAAGTATTTAATCAGTGTATTTTGCTAATGATGACTATAGGGATGATGTTAGGGATTTCTCTACGTGATAGAATACCCAATGCTGCCATACGCAAAAGATCAGGAGTAGCAGACGTTACTGAAAGGATAACAACACTAAAGTGGAACTGGGCAGGACAAGTAGCAAGATCAGTTGATGACCGGTGGACAAAAATAATTTTGGAATGGAGACCCCGAATACAAGCTAACAGAAAAAGAGGTCGATCCCCAACGAGATGGACAGATGACATAAAAAGAGTGACTACAAATTGGATTCAGATGGCGTAAAATCGGACTAAGTGGAAAAGCATGCGAGAGGCCTATATTCAGCAGTGGACGTTAGAGGCTAGTTGATGATGATGATGAACCGGTTTCAGCAATTAATTTTGATATTTCATAAGCCAGTTTTCAAGGTTTTCAGATTGAGCGTTCTGAGAAAACTTCAAAGACATAGTTTTTTTTTTGGTATTAATTCTCTCTTTTTATGTATAAAAAATTCTATTGCCTTACTTCTGTATTGCTGGTGCTTAAATTTCAAGTACCGTTTTGAAGGTTTTATGGACTCATTTGAAAGTGCTGCATAACAAATAACACATAATGGTTTGTCATAAGTAATCTTTATAAAACCGAACTGTCTCCTTAAAACTTGTACCCGACTGCAGATCACATGACGGTCTGTTTGTGCAAGTATTAGAACTTGTACTTGGTTTTATAGCTAATTTATTCATCGTCAAATTCAACGAAATCCATATGCGCGAAAAATATACGCTCTCTGGCTTGACACTAAGCTTAAACTAAATGGAATAAAAGAAGCTAGCAGTGCAGCAGACAAAAAATTGTAATTTTGTGGATGTGCTAGTGATTTAAAATAAAAGCATTGGAGGGTAGTGTAGTGATTTCTATTTTAAACACGAAATAATACATCTCGTTCCAATGAATTATTACACCCGAACGTTAAACCGGAGATACACATGCCTGTAAAGCTACAGATACACATGCCTGTTAGTAGCACAATGGCATACCAGTACCTAGCAAGCACCAGCTACTGTCCCCAAACTGGCAAGTGTGTACGTTAACTGGCATGCTAGTTCCTGGCATGCTAGCTAATCGCAAAGAATTTGATTTTTCCTGCTAGTAGCATGCTGTGAGATGCAAGGCGCGTGCGTGGGGAGTTCCATTGGCATGGGTGAACGCGCGCTTCCGCTACGGGCAGGCCAGTAGCTAGCAGGGAATTATCAGATTTGTTGTGTTGCTGATTAAAATTAATCGTTTTATTTTTAAACTTAATTTAAAAAATGTTTCGTTAAGGTGATGGAAAAACCATCAACTTTATTGCTGGATATAGAGAATTGGAGTGTCTTTTGAATTCTAAATCATCTCTATATAAAAACAAAAGAGCCCGTGACCATGCTTACACAAAAATTCAAAAGGAAATGGGTGAAAGTATTACTAAAAATGAGATAAAGGCCGAAATACAAAATTCCTCCATTTTCTCGCCTACCAATCCAATTTATCACCCAAATTTTCCTCTTTTTTGAGTTTCTTTTCGGATTTATTAATAAATTTCTAAAAATATCTATGGTAATTAGCAATATTTGCTTGTTGAATTCATTTTGAATATCTTCCATGGATCCCTTATTTTTTGTAGGAAACTTAAAAACTTTTAATTACATAACAAGTACTTTAGTTAGTGGCAGTTCTGGCATGCCAAATACTAGCAAATGTGTTTAGCAAACGGCTTTACTAGCACAATGTCATACCAATTCCTAGCAAGCTCCAGCTACTGTCCCCAAACTGGCAAGTGTGTACGTTAACTGACATACTAGCTAATCGCAAAGTATTTGATTTCTCTTGCTAGTAGCATGCTGCGACATATAAGGCGCATGCGTGGGGAGTGTCACTGGCATATGTGAACCACAAACCATATTATTATACTCTCATATGTATGTATGGTTTGTGATGTGAACGCGCTCTACCGCTACGGGATTGCCAGTAGCTAGAAGAGAATTGTCAGATTTCTTGTGTCAGATTTTATTTTAAACTTAAAAAAAATGTTTCGTTAGGGCGATGAAAAAACCATCAAATTTATTGCTATATAATAAAGAATTGAAGTGTGTTTTAAATTCTAAATCATCTCTATATAAAAATAAAATAGCACGTGACAATGTGTACACAAAAATTCAAGAGAAAATGGGTGAAGGTATTACTATAAAGGAGATAAAGGTCAAAATAAATAATTGCTCCAATATTTTCTCGCCTATATCAATCCAATTTCTCACCCAAATGTTTCTATTTTTTGAGTTCCGCTTCGATTCGTTATTAAATTTCTAACAATATTTGTGGTCATCAGCAATATTTGCTTGTTGATTTCATTCCGAATACCTTCCATGGATCCTCCTTTTCTTGTTGAAAACTTAAAAATTTTTAATTACAAAACAAATACTTTAGTTTCAGATGAAAACCACTCGATTTTTTACTAGCACTGGCACGTGTAAAATCTGCCTTGCTTTTTCGCCTTGCCAGTATAGGCAAGAGAGCTACTGGCATGCCAATTATTAGCAAATGTGTTTTGTGTTTGCCAGTTACTGGTTTATTCTAAGAGGAGAACAAGACTCACAGGCTGAGTTTAATCAAATTGCTTGCTTGCTTGGTGAGTCATTTCTCTTTAAGCATCAGCAATAAGTGTTAACTACCTGACTTGACAATATGACGGGGCTCAGCTATCTCTAATCTATCCAGTTCTTCCTTAGAACTATCACTTTCAGTCATACTTTTTTTTTGCAATCAATTAAATTAACTTGTTTAAAAAATTCACCGCTTCTAAACTTTAACAACCGAGTTCTTCAAACATTAACTCTAAGATGATTTTCTTCTCCTGGTTCCCTTATCTTTATCTTTTCTCTTCTCTCCTCCCAAAATAATTCCTAGCGCCAATCCGCTTTTTCAATTTTCTCCCCTCCAGACTTTTTCTTTCCTACATAAATTGAAAAAAAAATTCATCTGTTCAAAACATACCTCCCGCAGTCTTTCACAAAGTTTCCATGTAATTTTGCCAAATTAGAAATTTATAGAAGCCCAAACAAATGTTCTTAAAAATAATGGGTAAAACATATACATACAATCGTAGGCAAAAGATCTTCTTTCTTCCTTTCTTTCTTGGTTCTACAAGTGAGTCTTAGCCACGTTTGCTATTTTCCTCCACTCTTGGCAGACTTGTGCAGCAATCTCACATTGTTCTATCCCCATCTTATGTAGATCACTCATTACTGCATCTTTTCATCTTCTTGTTAGGCGACCAACTGATCTTCTGCCATCAGGTCTTTCCCAGAAGGTTGTATTTGGTAGTCTTTCATCATTCCATCTCAGTACACGTCCTGTCCATCTTATCCGATTTGTCTTAATATATTGTACAATGTTTTCTTCTCCATAGACTGCTTGGAGTTCCTGGTTATGTCCGTCTTCACTCTCCTGTTATCTCCTCTCTACAAGGCTCAAAGTTTGTTCTGGCCATCTTCCTTTCTAAAAAGCAATAATTTTGTTCTTTCACGCTAGTTCACTGTCCACGTCTCACTTCCGTACGATATTATGGGGTGGATTACAGTTTTATATTTTGTTTTAGCTATCTTTGAGACCAATTTTGATTTAATTAACATAGCTTGGGAATAATACGCTCTATTTCCTGCCATGATTCTAGCTGCTACATATAGATAGACAAAAGATACAATTATTAAATGTAAATCTTCCTCGAAAAAACTAATGCAAACACAAAGTTTTATTATCCGGTACATTGCGCACTGTCATTTTTTCTCCGAATCACTAATTATTGCACCTATCGAATTATACAGTAAACTTTTGGGTTTGTGCTGCCAATTTTTATCTCTAACACATTCCAACATCCATAGAATTAATATAAGAATCATGACAATATAATATATAAGCTATTTAAAATTTAATAACAATTGGATGTCTTATGCTTACACTAAGTTTTAGAATAATCCTTCGTAGGTATTTATAGAAATCGATAGAAATTTTAAAGGTTTCTTAACAGATAAATTACTTCATTTAAATACACCGACGCCCTGTCAGTACAGTTTCTAGTTTCGTTATATACTGACTTCTATAAAAATCGAAACACCCAGTAAGTGTTGATCAATTTCAATGAATTTACACAGAATGTGCGGTATAAAATGTTATGAGCCGCTATGAGTGGATCGGGCGTGGTAAATTAAATTGTTTGGTGGTTGGACTAAATTATTATTCGAGTGCGACAAATATGCCGCAAATATCACCAATTGGTAATAATTGGTGATAAATAGCAGTGTAATGTGTTTCACTACATTACATATATACTTATTCATTCAAATTTCCATTTTTCTTCTTCTTACATTAGCAGCGTGACCTGTGTTTACTGTTATGAGTAATAAAATTTGTGACTCCGATGACTAGCTTGTGATCTCTTTGGTGATCTTCGTGTTAGGAAACTTCTTACTGGCTTTCCATCTACTATAATCTTGACTATTCTAACATCTTCATATTGTGGTTAGTTTTGTTGGTTTCAGTTCCTTCTTCGTTCCTTTCCCCTTCGTAATATGTCTTGAATATTGCTTTGTTGTCTAAATCCTTGTTTCTTACTAGGTTCCACATAGTTTTTTTACTAATGGGTCTCATTTACTAACGAGCCTGTTTTTTTATTTTTATAAGTGTATCGCTTCTTTCAATTCAAATGATTGGTATATCCATTACGGATACTACTTTCCTTATCAAAATGGTTGTTTCTCTATAGATGTATCAGTGACTCGTTACATGGATTCCCAAATATCTAAACGAAATTAGCTGGTTCATGATTTCCTCTCCGTTTTCCAGATTCTTCTTTTTCCTATGCCGTCCCTATTAACCGAGGTTAGCGACCACATTTCTAAAAGTTTCTCTGTCTTTTGCAACGTGGAATAATTCGTCTACGGTCATGTTTGTCCAGTCTCTAATATTTCGCAGCCATAACTTCCTCTTTCCTATTCCCTATTCCCTTTTTGCCATCGACGCTACCCTGCATGATGACCTGCAGAAGACTATATTTATCTTTGCTCAGCTTCTTAACTATTTGCGCTTTTAACGTCCATGTTTCTACCCCGTATAATAGTTGGGACTAGACGTAACATTCAACAAACCTGAGTCTCAGCGCAGATTTCAGATTTTTGTCACCGAACAATTGCTTGAATTTTAAGAACGCTGACTTTGCCATTTCTATTCGTACCCTGATCTCTTGTTCTGGATCTAATTCTGTGTTGATGTGATAGCTCCCAGAAATTTAAATTTTGTGACTCTCTCTATTTGTTGCCATAATTACTATGTCATCTGCAAATCTCATGGTGTTAACGATTTCTCCAACAATTCTTATTTCCTCGTTTCTCTTTCCCATAAGACTTTGAATATATCCTGTGAGTACACGTTGAAAAACATCGGAGACAAGACACATCCTTGTCTGACCCCTCTCGCAATCGGTATATTATTTGTTTCCATATCGTTCACCTTTACTAATGCTTTCTGGTTCCAGTATATAGCCTTAATAAACTCAATGTCTTTTTTGTCTAAATTGATATTTTTAATTTATCGGTCAAAGGCCTTCAAAGCTTCTCTAAAGTCTATAAAGCATACATATGCAGCCTTGTTATATTCTCGACATTTCTGTAAGAGTTACCGTCAACGCAAATAATGTGTTTCTTGTACCCATGCCTCCTCTGAAGCCTAACTGCGTTTGATCTATCTGCTCCTCACATTTCTTATAAATTCAGTTTTGAACAATTTTCAAGGAAATTTTTAAAAGGTGGCACATTAGACTTATCAATCTGTAGTCATTACATGATTTGGGATTGTTGTTTCTTGGTAGAGGTAAAAATATCGATTTAAGCCATTCCTCCGGAATGTTGGCCTCTACATATATGTGGTTGAGAATTCGGGTGAGTCTCTTTATACTATCGTCATCTAAGGCTTTTAACAGTTCAACTGGAATTTGATCAGGACTCGGTGCTTTTCCTTGTTTTGCATTCTGTAGGGCATGCTTTACTTTTGAGAGCAAATTTTGTAGATATTGTTCTTCTTCACCTATATCTTGTTCATTTTCCCTCTCGTTATGGAACAGATGGATTATATATTGTTCCCATACTTCCTCTCGTATGCTTTCTTTAGTAAGTATTCCTCCATTATTATCTCTTGTAATGAGTGTTCTTCTTTGTCTGGTGTTGTCTGTAAGTTCATTTTTTTATGTAAGTTTGAGGTGCCATGTTGCTGCTGAGTTCTTTCCAGTTTTTATTCTTGATGGTTTTATATTTATTTCCATTTTTATTTTTCCAGATTGGATCTTACTTATTTCTTGAAAACAGTTAGGAATTTGGCTGTATTAGTTGAGATTATTAAATTATATTCTTCATCAATCTGGTTAAATGTGTATAACTACAGTATTGTCTTCGTAGCATAACATATTAATGTTTCTATTTCCTATGTTTTGCCAATATTCTTACTATAATCGAACAGGATTGTACTCAAGCGGCCACCTTGTATCTATTAATATTTTTTTAGTTAATCTTCCTTTAGTTCCTGTTTTACCTATATATTACGAAATTAAAGAAGAAGGTACTTAAGCAATCATCTTCTCTGGTCTAATCCCTGTGTCTTCTGTTAGTAATTCGTCAGTTTTTATTTTAGTTAAATAGCCTGTATTGTTTTTCCATAATACTTATTATTTTTGGAGATATATTTTTGTCTTTAAGTGCCTTACTACGTCGTTAAATCTTATTTTGTCGAATGCTTTTGTTAAATTCACGAAGCATATAAACGCGAGACTATTGTAATAAATAGTCTATGATTGTTTACTTGACTTGCACTCCTTAGGACCATACGAGATCTGATATCCTCTGATCAGGAGTCTTCTTGTAGCCTAATAATAAATTTTTGTGGTCCTCTTGACGGCCACTTCTCTCAGTGATGTTTACTGAAGCCTTTCTTGGATGGTTACCTATGTAACTCTTCCCTGATATGAAGATCTTTCGATGAATCTGTATGTGCGCCGTCTCGGTTGTTTTCATATTATTTCAGTGAGTTCTTATCGTTAGAATTCCTTATTGGAACTGCATACATGCTCTATCGCAATCCTGGTGTTACTGTATCTTCTTGGCCTGTAATAGAGGTCTGGTCCTGAATATATAAAGTTGGATCATTTTCTTTATCACTGATACCTTCATGTGTATTTTTGGTGAACGCAAGTCTTCTGTCGAGGTGAACTCCCATGTATTTAACGACTTCTCCTTCGATTCTGTTCCCTCTTATTCCAATTTTTTTCTTGGTGGTAACTAACCTGCTGATTGAAAATGATAAATTAGGTCTTTTCTGCGTTGATTTTTATTTCCTATTTATTCGAGAATTGTGGTATTTTTTCTCAGTGGTTTTCTAGTCTCCATATGATTCTGTTTTTGTCCTTACCTGCTGTGCAGATTGCTATGTCGTCTGCCCAAAGGGCTGTGTTGGTTCTTACATCAGTGGGCGTATCTGAAGCAAAAATGTTGTATAATAAAGAATATGAGTAATAAGGGGAGTCTTGTTCGCTCCATCTTGAATATTAATGCTTTATTTCAAATTGTGGCATAGGCTTTGTGGCTTTCTATGCTCCATATGGTCATTCCTGTTTTTCTTTTCCTGTTAAAATTAGTTTTTATATCACTGATGACTCCTGTTAGTTGCAGCTTAATTTTTACCGTTTCTGAATGGTTTCTGGTGTTGGCTAATTCTTCCTCTTACTGCTTGTGTATGAAAACTTGTAAATGTTAGTTTCCTCAATGTTTTTGTAGTGATTCCAGTAGATATATTAGTCTGTAGCTTTCTGATTAATTTCATCTTTTCTTAGATTTAGGATTGTTATCATTTTCGCATGTTTCCAGTTGTTTGGAAAGAATTAGATACATTGTCCTAGTTCATTTTATACCAATTCTAGAAACAGGGTTTGCCACTTTCACTATCCACAATGTTCCACAGATGATATTTTACACCGTGGGTGTCATTGTCCTACTCAATTCCTATCCTCACCTCCAAGAAGTGTGATCTTGATCACACGGGTAAGCCCCGGTAAACCTAAGCAACCCTATTGGAGATTGGGTAACCAACCCTAATGGAAGGTAGGGTCAGGGCGGACGAGGAAGGGAAAAAGCATAGCTTGTTCAGCAGCTATAGCCAACAGCCCTAGCACTGGATTCGGGGTGCAATAGGCCGATAACCTGTTCACCTTCAAACTCAGCTATCACGAATGCTACGATCAATGAACTAACCGGACGGACCAACCGACTACGACCAAAGCTACAGAATAAGGACTTAATGATGGATTTGTGACTGGGAACCTGGAATGTCCAAACCATGCTGCAGGCAGGCAAAATGCAAAGTATTGCACAGGAACTATTGAAGTACGAAGTAGACATAGCCGCCCTCCAAGAAATCAGATTGAAACGGCATGGTTGCACAAATAAAAAAGAATACAGTATGTACTACTGTGAAGCAGAAAGACAAGGAGACTTTGGAGTGGGTTTACGGTAAACCATAAGTGCTGTAGGTCACTTTTGGGTCTAAAATACATCTAAGGGGAAAATTTCATAATATTACAATTATTAATATCCATGCCCCAACAGAAGCAGCAGATGAACCTGCTTTCTAAAATAAAACGCACAGAAGAGAAATGCAGTTATAGTCCTGAGTGATATGAACGCGAAGCAGAAAATTAAAGTAACATTAAATGAAAGAGGAGAACAAAACAACATTGAAGAAGAATGGAATGTCATCCAAACGACAATTACAAATAAGGCAAGTAGGAATAAGGCAAGGAGTCAGCAAAAGATTGGAAAGTAGGAATCATACTTCCTATGTACAAAGGGGGAGACAAACGACTCTGAAAAAATTATGGGACATAACAGTTTTAAACATCGTCTACAAGATATTATCAGGAATTATATACAGCCGCCTGGAATCGTTTTCGAAGGAGATGATTGGTGAATACCAATGTGGCTTAGACCACAGAGGTCAACTATAGGCTAAATACATATGTTAAGAAGTATACATGAAAAATGTGTCGAATATAACATACCTATTGACAACTCGTATATCGATTTCAAACAGGCGTTTAATGGAGTAGATCGACAAAAGATGTTAAAGCAACTATGTATATTAGGAATACCCAATAAGTTGGTTCAACTTATACGAATGACTCTGGAGGGTTCCAAAGCTATGTTGAGAATAGATGGAGATATGACGCAGGCCTTTGATATTGAAAATGGAGTTAGACAAGGTGATGCTTTATCAACAACACTTTTTCATCTAACTTTAGAAGCTGTTGTTAGAAAACTGGATATAAACGGCTGTATTAATACAAGATCAATGTAAATATGCACATATGCGAATGATATTGCCATAATAAGCTGCAACAAAAGGGTATTAAGCGAAAAAGTTATAGAACTGAAACGAGAAGCTGCTATGTTTGGTCTATATATAAATGAAAGCAAAACAAAATATATGGAGTGCACAAAATCGCATCAACATCAGAATTTGAATTTAGACAACCATACTTACAAATATGCCTCCACTTTTACCTACATAGGCTCAAGAATAAATGACAACAACAACATCAGTCACGAAATACAAGCACGGATTCTTAGCCGTAATAAGTGCTTTTATACATACAAAGACTTAATGAAAAGTAAGTTACTGGATCGTGAGCCTAAGCTTAGAATCTACAAAACAGTAATTAGACCAATGGTCACATATGGATGTAAAACGTGGACCCTCTCAACCACTGATGAATCTCAACTGAGAATATTTGAGCGCAAAATACTAAGGAAGATATTTGGACCAACCCAATGCAGCGATGGTTCGTGGGGAATTAAACTGAACCACGAGCTGGATGAACTAATGCAGACCGCAGATACTGTTAGATTTGTAAAGTCACAAAGCCTAAACTGGTTTGGTCACCAAAATAATCGAGCTGTAAAAGTAGTCCAGAGATGGAAGCCCCAAGGAAACAGAACAAGAGGAAGGTTCGTAAAAGATGGATAGACGACGTAGAGAGGGATCTTAAAACCATGAACATCATACAGTGGCGAAAGAAAGTATCCGACAGGACAAAATGGAAGAGCATTGTTAAGCAGGCCAAGACTTACAAAGGGTTGTAGCGTCATTAGAAGAAGAAGAAGAAGGCTGTCATTGTGGTTTTCACCAGTATCCATGACAAGGAAGAAGTAGTATACCCAGCAACATTATATCCTAGAAGTGAGTCATCGGTTTGGCAAGTCGATCTATCTCCAGATGCACCCGCTGAGATGCACCCATGGATGTATCTTTAAGTATAGAACTCTTTAGGTTGTTATAAATGCCTCTATTAATAATTTTATTTATTTTATAATATCTTTAAAAATTGAATGACCAACTATTAAATCACGAATGTTCATTACAGTGCATAAGCCGGAACCTGCCATGCCTAGAAGAAAAAAATATCCCGATTTAGCCTACCGACACACCGAGTTCATCTCCAGTGACCGTGCAAATGATTTTAATAGTGCAGATAGAGCTAGGGTAAGTTCATAATCGTTATTAGTATAGTATTTAGATTTAATATTACTTATAGCACGCACTGCAAATTTAGTATTGTTTGGAACGCGACTGCTAAAAGTATTATACAAGGAGTTCACACCGCTAGTACCTGCTTTAAACTTACCGCATATGTTTTCCAGTTTCTTTACTATCTGGATACATAAAGTGTTTATAGTATTGATTTTAAATATATAGTATTTTTACCATCCTATATTTTCTAACGATAAAACGAAAAATCATTTTATATGTAATTAGATATAAAAATCTAAAAACTTTTAGTATGACAATATTATATTCTCTAATGTCTTTACACTACCATTTTCTAAAAGATTTGTTTCTCAAATAAAGTAACGACAACATGAAATAAGTATCTAATGACATTCCCACTATTTCTTACTTCCACCGTTACTCTAAGAAATTCACAAAACACAACTTTTTAACACAAAATACAAACATTTTGTAACGTGTGCGTGATTAAAAAAATTGCCGGAGTAGAACTATGACTTAATAGACTGGAGCCATTACTATTCTTAAAAAAACTAAGTCGTATGTCGTTTAACAAAGTTGATTGGCTTTCTGGGGACATTTTCCTTACCTTCGAAGGTGTAAGAGTAACTGCTTCTAGGAATTTGAGTTGTTTGAAAAACAATGCCTTTTTCGCAGATATGACAGTTCTCAGTGTTTGATTTGCTCACCGTATGAAGCTAATACCTAAGAGGACAGGGTTCGTTGAGAAGGGTGCCATATATGTATCTTTTTATCATTTTAAACATTTACTTTAACGGTTAAGGTTATAAATTTAAAATCAAATCTGCTTCTGTCAGTTCTGGTGTATTAAGCGACTGAGATATTGTTCTCCTTCTCGAATTTCTCTTTTTAAGTAGCTTCTAATTTATTCTAAAAAGTATTCCGGGTCTAGGAAACGTAAGTTTACTCCTTCTTTGACCAACTTCTTAGCATCCTCATTTGAATTGATTCCTATATGAGCTGTCACCTACATCCAAGGTTATCTACTTCCTTAGGAAATATTTACTTTGACTTACGAATAAAAGACTTTAAAGTTGCGTTGTCGTCTGAATGAATAT
The DNA here is from genome assembly GCA_918026665.1 of Diabrotica balteata. Lineage (NCBI taxonomy): Eukaryota > Metazoa > Arthropoda > Insecta > Coleoptera > Chrysomelidae > Diabrotica > Diabrotica balteata. Next base: position 68,931,201 of record OU898285.1, read on the forward strand.
ATACACTTGTCGTACGAATATCTTTGCTGATGTCCTCCTGGGCTCTGATGCCTATGGGGAGTGTTCCCACCTGAAAGATAGTTGGCAAGCTTCCATAAGATTTTAAGAGCTACTTCCAGACTTACTCCCACTTTTACAATTATATCTGTCTTAGATTCATCCGTATAATTTACAAATAGATATATATATATATATATATTATATATATATATATATATATACAGGGTGAGTCATGAGGAACTTTACATACTTCTACCATATGTAGAGTCCCTCAGAGAGCATATCATGTGGCCACTAAAAAATGTCAACTCCTCTTCTTTATTAATTAACAGGGTGATTTGTGTAATTGACCATTTATTTCATTTTACTGTAGTGTTTATACGGCTCATTTGATTTTTTTAATTTTTGCATGATACAGTACACTACTATCAAGCATTCGACTGGTATTAGCTAAACTAAAAAATTCCAGGACTGGCTTTGGAAAAATTAATTTAGGCATTCGTATTAAATATTACACCCTGTATATATATTTTTTAAAATGCAATAAATGATTTTCAAACTACATAAATAGCCAATGAAAACGACATATGCGACAATGTTGTCGCACTTTTATTAATTTTTTAGTGAACGATCAAATCTTACCAAAAATAAAACAACCATAATGAAGTATTAAATTATAAGGTAATTAATTTAAACAAATGTTATAAATTTCAAACATTTTAATTGAAATGATAAACTGAGTCACTGCACAACGAAAAAACAGTAACTACTAACAATAACGAAGAACAATTAAAAAAAAAACTAAAAATATGTACATAGTTATGATAAACCCATAAATTCGAACTGAAAAAAAAAAACAATAATAGTAAAAAATAAAAATAATTCAAAATAGATTTTCGAAATGGAACCCTGCAGCCTGTACACATTTTTGTTGCCGAATTATTAATTGACGTATTGAATTACGGATACTCTGGGGATCGTTTCTAATAGTATTACAACAATGTATAATTCTATCAATTAATTGTTGTCGGTTATTAATATTCACTGCGTAAACTAGTTGCTTCAATCGTCCCCAAATATGGTAATCAACGGGATTGAAATCAGGGGATCTTGAAGGCCACGAAATAGGACCTGTACGTCCTATCCACCTGTTGCCATAAACATTATTGAGATGTTGTTTCACTGCCAGTAAAAAGTGTGGGGGTGCCCCATCATGCTGAAAATACATCCCTCGGATAGCAACGTTCGCGTTGGCAAGCAAATTCGGCAAAATATTTTGTAGAAAGTTCAAATAGACCTGACCTGTTAAAGGACCATCAAAAAAGTGAGGACCTACTAATTGGTTATTTATGACACCAATCCACATGTTAACCGAAAACCTTAACTGAGAACGACGTTCTCGAATAGAATGGGGATTTTCTTCTGCCCACACATGTTAATTTCGTGAATTATTTATCCCGTCTCTGGTAAATTAGGCTTCATCTATAAATAGTGTCCTGTATAGCGTTGGTCGATTATTGTTAATCCATCTACAACTAGATTGTAATTCCAACCTATCGATCTCATCTCCAGCATGTAGTCGCTGAACCATTTGAATGTGATATGGGTATAGATTATTTTTTTGTAAGACTCTACTTACTTTTGATTGAGTAACATTGAGTTCTCGACTTACTTGTCTAGTGCTTATTGTAGGGTTCATAGTAACAGCGTCCATAATGTCATCTTCCTGAGCTTCATCTACATGTCGCTCTGTTGTTCCACTAGGAAAAGTTCCATTTTCTCGCAAATAATTAAAAACTGACCCAAATGTTGGATGACTGGGAGTTCGACGATTAGGAAATCTCCTGCGATATTCTCTACTAGCAGCCCTACCATTCCCATTATATAATCCATAAACAAATATTATGTCTGCATATTCTGTGGTCGAAAACTGATGTGGCATTTTGAACGAAAGTAACAAAAGCTCTACCAAAACTAACACAATGTACTTAACGTAGATATGACAGAAGAAATATGTATTCTTGTACACATAAATAACAATTGATAATGACAATAATGACAATGGGTATAAAATATCAAGAAACGTCAAACGGTCAACGCCAACCTTCATTTTAAACTTTTTTAGATTTATTTTTATTTAGTACAGTTCATACAATGTATTATTATTTGACATAAAATTTTAATCTTTTACAATCAACAAAAACTAACACATACAAGAGGTTTGACTTTTTAATCAATTTAATTTAATATTTATCGAAAATAATGCCCCAATACGATCTATGAGTACAGTAAAGTGACAGTAAAGATGTTAACTTTCTACGTATTAGATTATGTTGTAGGAACTCATTTTAATTAAAATGTTTGAAATTTATAACATTTGTTTAAATTAATACCTTATAATTTGATACTTCATTATGGTTGTTCTATTTTTGGTAAAATTTGATCGTTCACTAAAAATTTAATAAAAGTGCGACAACATTGTCGCATATGTCGTTTTCATTGGCTATTTATGTAGTTTGAAAATCATTTATTGCATTTTAAAAAATATATATACAGGGTGTAATATTTAATACGAATCCCTAAATTAATTTTTCCAAAGCCAGTCCTGGAATTTTTTAGTTTAGCTAATACCAGTCGAATGCTTGATAGTAGTGTACTGTATCATGCAAAAATTAAAAAATCAAATGAGCCGTATAAACACTACAGTAAAATGAAATAAATGGTCAATTACACAAATCACCCTGTTAATTAATAAAGAAGAGGAGTTGACATTTTTTAGTGGCCACATGATATGCTCCTTGAGGGACTCTACATATGGTAGAAGTATGTAAAGTTCCTCATGACTCACCCTGTATATATATATATATTTTACTTAGATGTCGATGTAGGGATTATTGTTAGAAAGTCATGTACAGAACGCTCCTTTATGCTATAGTGTTGTATCTAGGTCTGTCTTCAGTTTATTACAGATTGAAATATCTGGGATGTGTCTTGATCATCATAGCTATTCGGACTTTTGAGACGGCTGCTCTGAAAAATTTATCCGATGTACATCCGTATCACTTTCGCAGGTTGCGCAGCCATGATATTCTACGCCTCCTCATGCTTCTTTTTCCTTGGATTTTTCCCTGCATAATCAGTTGGAGCAACTTGTATTTCTCTCCACGTGTAATCTTTCCAAGATATTCCAATTTTCTTGTTTCAATTGTATTTAAAATTTTTATTTCTTTATTCATTCTTCTCAGAACCTCTTTGTTTGTGACGTGTTTTGTACAAGATATTTTCAGAATTCTTCTATAAACCCAGAGCTCGAATGATTCCAGCTTTTTCATTGATGTCGTATTTAAGGTCCAAGATTCCATTGCATAAAACAAAGTCAAAAAAACATAGCATCTCGCCAATCTAACTCTTAGTTACAATTTTAAATCCCATGTACATAGCACTCTTCTCATTTTGTTCAGCTAGACTTTTTAGGATTTCTATAGGAAGCATGTCCAGGTCTTTCCTCACTCTTCATTGATTTAAATGCGTGTAATATTTCTTCTTTTGTAATATATGGACCTATTTCTAATGACGTAAGTTCTATGTGCTCCAGATCTCCTCTTTTATTTCGTCGATATATTCTGCCCATCTTTGTACTTTCTCGTCTATCTGTGTTATAGTAGTCCCGTGTCTATCCAGAATTGCACCAGTGGGATTTTGTTTTCTTAGTCCTGCCAGTTCTTTAACTTTTTTGTGTAGGTTAAAGAGATTATATTTATTTTGAAGGTCTCCGATCTCTTTACATTTCTCTTCAAAGTATTTTCTTTTGTCTGCTTTATCATCTTCCTGATCTCGTGGTTTATCTCTCTGTATTTATTGTTGTCTTTGTTTTTAAATTGTCTTTGTTGTTCCATCATATTGAGTACCTCCTCAGTCATTTATTCGTCTTTTCTCCTTGCGGAAGTCTTTATTATTTCTTTACAGGGTTCCAGTAGACAATGATTTAGTCGATCCCAGTACTTGTCAATATCATTGGTGTTTGTGTTCAATTTGCTGCAGTTCACATGCAGTTCATGTTGGAGTCATTCTTTTACATTAGGTTCCTTAAGTTTTCTGGTGTCTGCTGTACGGATTCTTTGATGTCTTTTAATACTCTTAAGGGTAAGTCTAATCTTGGCGATAAGTGGATTGTGATCTGAGGCCACGTCTGATCCAGGATATGCCTTCACATCTTTAACAGCATTGCGGTATCTTTTATTGATCATAATGTAGTCTATCTGGTCCCTGACTACTTTCTCCGCTGCGGGCGATCGCCACGTCTGTTTGCTAACTTGAAAAATGTGCTTACAATAATCAAGTTCTGCTCTTGACAGAATTATAACAGACAGTCTCCTCTATCGTTTCGATTTCCCCAGACCATAGTTTCCTATACACTTTTCGCTTTGTCCCTTTCCAATCTTTGCATTGAGATCACCCAGAACTAACGTGATTTCTTTTGTTTTCGTTATTCTCAGTGCCTCTTCGATATCTCGGTAAAATAATTCAACTTCTCCTTCGTTAGCATTCGCCGTAGGAGTATAAACTTGGATCAAATTCAGTGTGGCATGAGATGTTACCATTTTCAGTATCATTACCCTTTCTGAGATAGGGAAATAGCATTCCACCGCTCTATTAGATTTTTTATTAACTATTACTGCCACGCCGTGTCTGTGTTGGTTATTCTCGCTACCGGAATAATATATTGTGCCTTCGTCTGTTGAAAAACAACCTAAGTTGGGCCACCTGGCTTCACTGATACCCAGTACATCGATATTTAACTTGTTCACTTCTAAAGACAATCTTTAAGCTACTTATTATTTTTGTTATTCAGAGATAGTTAATATTGATCACTTATGGTATTAAAAAATAGCATCAATTGACTTTCTCTTAATAACAACAACAATAGGTAGCTTCCAGACTGTCTTTCAAGATATATCTCACATATTTCCTAATTAAAGACCTATAGACAACAGTATAGAATAAAGAATCGTTCTGTACAGGCCTTTCTAACAACAATCCCTGCACAGGCATGTAAGTACTATTAATATACTTTCTCAAACCATACATAAGTAATATTGGCACTTTTACAACAAGCCTGATAATTTCTTTTTAGTTATGATATGTAATTGTTTTAGCATTCTAATTTAACTTTCCCGGAGAACTGAAGACTACCAGAAAATTTTAATAGTCAAACCCCGTCGTCCTAAGCTAAATAAAATAGATTTTAAGTCTAAAATTTATATCTACAACCCAGTTTTAAATCTACCTTTTATCTATAACCACGTCTGGTACTTAGAATGGTATAAGTTGGTTAGAACAAAGCTTCAAGTAAAATGTTCTCCGGCATCCCGAAGTGACCAAGTAGTTTTAAACCACTAATTGCTGGAGATAGGCTCAGTACGGGTAAAGATATTTCAGTTAATCAGCACATGTTGCAGTGGTGTGACTTCGGGAGGTTTGTTGCCATTTCCGCCGGTAAAAAATCAAGTCTAGTTGTTATCTCGTTATTTTCATAAAAGTTTTATGCTGGAGTTAGAAGACAAATGGAGTTTTAATTCTTCAAATTAGGTATATTGCTGCAGCAGTTGCCCCCTGTTATTACTACTACTGTAACGGATAACCTAAATACATTTAAGAAATTAATGCTATAATGAGGGATTACACTCATATTCATTATTACATTTAATTTTTCAATTTTTTTCAGAAAAGTGGTAGCGTTCATGACCAAGTAGATCGATATTTAGGCATTTCAATTATTTCTATCGAGTTTTTTAAAATAACTGAGCGGATACGTTGTACTTGTCATTAATTATAATAAGAAAAGTCATTAACAGTGTATTTCGCTTCTAGTATTACTCTCTTAAAACTAATATTTTCCTTTCTATTGGGTAGTTTCTGACTAATGTATCTAAAATTTTTAAATCAAAGTGGATCATATATCCACTTTATTATTATCATTTTACTAGTCGTTCTCAAAAAGCATTAGTAAGGCAAAATGTTTTCAGAATATAGTGCTGGTGACAGTATGCAACCCTGTCGAACTCCTTTTCTGACTGTGAAGATCTGGAACAGTTCATTTTAGAATCGCACTGTAGCTTTTTGTTGGAGATATAAGTTTGATATTAATCTTATATCCTTACCATTGAGTCCTGATGTTTTTAGAATATTGATTAGTTTCCCATGTGGTACTTTGTCAAATGCCTTCTCAAAATCGATGAAACATGCAAACATATCGCAACTGAACAATACTAGAGCTCTGTATTGCTCTCCTGCCTGTCTATAAAACACAGTAGAACAACATTTACATTTAGGAAAATATTAAAAACATATCAAGCATACTGCAATTGTCTTCAAATCTAGAATGAGTACTAACTACGTTGTTTTTTGAGTTAAGCTTCTGCTCAGATGCAGGCGTACACCTACATGCTTGCTTTATTGAATATCACCAAGAAATCGGTAGTGTTTATCATCACAAATTTACACAAATTAACTCAAAAAACAAAACAAAACCAGAAATGAATAAACTTTATTTTAAATTTTTGTGATGTACAAATACGAATTGTTTTCCTCTAACATAGAGAGCTTTTTCGAAAAAATCTTGGAATTTTCATAGTTGGTTCTAATCTTGATTTCAGCGGCACGAATATGATACTGATTCTAAAACATTACCCTTTTAAAGAGTTGCTTTCTGGAACCAAAACATTAACCCTTATATAGCCGACAACAAAGCAGCAAACTATGTTTTAACCAATTGAAATGTTGCTATATTTGCGGATTATTGTAATTTTCTGGAAGGTATTATTGTATATTGTAATTTTATTTCCAGAACTTTGGGTTTGTTTTTGATATGATTCCGGAAGTAGAGCTACTTTATAAAGAAAAAATATTGTTGAAAGCCCCAAATTTATCAACCAGCAGTCCAAAAAGTTCAAAGAAAGAAAAATAAGAACGAGTATTCTGCGCATCTAAATATTCTTCTTTAAGTGATGTTTATACTAATAGGTGTAAGCTATTACAGCAAAATCGTGTCTGTTCTCACATGTCCTTATTAATTCTTTAAAGTTAAATTCTGCCCAGTTCCTGATATTAAGCAACAAGGACTCTTTCTGCCTATTATATCTGTTAGTTCCATTTTTTGGAGAAAATGATGTTACGACATACCTCATACTTCTTTGTGTGGCACACAAAGCAATTCAGGTAGTTCTCTAAAGGTATTACTTACTGCAGAAATTCTGACCTTACTCTGATTTTTTGTATCCAATTTACGATGAATCCAATATCCTAATGACTTAATCTGAATTTTCTGTAGTCACCTGTATATCATAAATCACAAAATTTTATTTAAAAAAATCGTTTATAAAAGGAATATATATTTAAAAAAGACCCCTTCGGGCTATATCACAGAACGTTTTTGGACAAAAGCTCATCATCAGTGCTGTTACCATGTATACTAGGATGGAGCCACTAAATATGTGGGTAATTACCCTTTAAATTATATTAAATTTGTTATTTATTACACCGTTGTTGATAAATTCATAAGATGGTAAAGTTTAAACAGATTTATTCATGACAACGCAAGACTCTAAGTGGGGTTCCTGGCCCTGAGATGTAGTCTCTATATGGACCCTAGGTAAATTAAACAAGAAGTTAACAAGAGAATAAAGAACAACGAAAAATAACTACAAGATCTAGAGGAACTACGGTATAAATTTAAAAGCCCAGTTAACGAAATCAACACAAACAATGGTTATAAAAGTAATTTAATCAAGAAGAGTGATCGATTTGATCGGTATTTGATAATAATTCATTTTATATAACAATAAAACATTGAACGGGTATGGTTAGAGAACTGATAGAGGTGCTACTTTCATGAACTACTTAGAAGAAAAGCATCTATACGCAATGAGCTTCTTTTACAAAAAGAGGCCCCAACGAAAATGGACATGGATCAGCCCTAATGGATCCACAAAAAATAATATACTATACGACTACATACTGTCCACGGAACGATATATGATTAAAGATGTAACAGTTCTTAACAGATTAGCAGGTAGTGATCACAGAATAGTCAGAGCAAAAATTAGTATTGACGGTAACCATGAAATAAAAAGTAGGACAATATAAAGAGATATATAAGGACCTATAAAAAGAACAACTAACCCAAAAATTAGACATTCATGATAAAGATATAGACGAAATAGACAATATACTTACAGCTACGATGATTACATCAGGAAAAGAAATACCAAAAAAAGATCTAAAAAAGAACAACTATACAGGGTGAATGGGGAGGAACGCACCAAACTTTAAGACTGTGTAATATACGTAAAAAATAAGTAATAAATAACTCATATGTTGTTATTCGATTTTCATTTGTTGTCGAGTTATAGCGATAATAACACAAAGTTGTAATTTTACTGCTACTTATCACATTGCTGTAACAGGTATCTGTGATTCGTTTAATAATTAGTTAACTGTCATAATAGTGTAGTGTCAACGTGATTTAATGTCTATTTGACAGTTTGTATAAAAAAAGTTGTTGCAAAATGCCACATACTTATTCAAATAGTGATTATGCAAATATGGTGTTTGTTTATGGCTTTTGTAATGGAAACGGTAGAGATGCTGTTGAAGAATATCGTCAACGGTTTCCAAATCGGAGAACTCCAGATAAAAATGTATTTATTTGAGTTTTCAACAAACTATGCGAGACCGGAACGCTTCTAGTTATAAAATAATATCGGAACGTGCTCCCCGACAAAGTTTACAAGAAATACAAAATATTCTGGATTCAGTAGAAGATGATCCAGGGATCAGCTCACGAAGAATCGGTACTCATTTAGCCATTCCTCAAACGAGAGTAATTAACACACTTCACGAGCAAGGTTTATATCCATACCACCTACAACGTGTACAGCACCTACAACCAGAAGATTATGCCAGCCGTATGCAATTTTGTCGATGGATAAATAATAATCGTCGTGTTATATCCCGCATACTTTTTACCGATGAAGCAACATTCACCAGAGACGGTATTAATAATAGCCGCAACTCACATGTATGGTCAGATGAAAATCCACATGCAACAATTGAAGCTAGTTTTCAGCACAAATTTTCGGTAAACGTGTGGTGTGGTGTGATCGACGGTTATTTAATTGGCCCTTTCATATTTGAGAACCGCCTTACAGGAGAGGAGTACTTGAATTTTTTACAGAATGAATTGCCAGGACTCCTACAGAACATTCCACTAAATATCAGAATGCAAATGTATTATCAGCACGATGGAGCTCCTGCACATTTTGCTCGTCAGGTCAGGCAACATTTAAATACAAAATTTCCAAGGCGTTGGATTGGTCGCAATGGTCCTATTAGTTGGCCTCCGAGGTCTCCAGACCTAACACCATTAGACTATTTTTTATGGGGCTGGTTTAAAAATGAAGTTTACAAGGTAAAAGTCGACACTCGCGATGCACTAATTCGACGCATTAAAAATGTTGCAGCCACAATTAGAGCAAACCATGACGCAATCAGAAGAGCAACGTTGAATGTTCATAGACGAAGCAGAAAATGCTTACAGGTCAATGGTGGTATTTTTGAAAATTTATTATAAGAACATTTAACATTAAATTAATGTTAAGTTACAACTTTGTGTTATTATCGCTATAACTCGAAAACAAATGAAAATGTAATAACAACATATGAGTTATTTTTACTTATTTTATACCAAAAATAAATCACTTGAGAAAGGCCGAAACCGCTGAAGTGATAAGATATATTATAAATTTTGTGGAAGTTTTGAAAACGAAGTTTTCAATGTTGTATTGTTATAAAAAAGAAAATAAATGGAAGAGAGAAAATCTAAATATTCTATTCTTTTTGCGCTAAATATATTATTAAAAAAATGCTGTGGTCAAATAAAAGAAGTATTTGCATGCTTATTGAACGGCGAAAAGACATTTGATAAAGTACAGCAAAATGAATGCAGTGGCTAAAAAATATAGGAATATAGCACAAATTCATGTTATTAAAAATCTGTAAAGGAATTACACTGCTATCGCAAAAATTGGAGATAACTACACCGATGTGGGGTCCATACAACGAGGATTCAGAAGATTGAAGGAGAAGGTTACACTTTCTTAAAGGTTCAACATTGTCGAATAAAAATTAATAGGAAATTACTGAGATATGCGGAAGATACAGTTATTCTGTCAGAAAATCGTGGATCTACAAATTCTGTTTGATCATATTCACGAGGAGAGGAAATGGGCAATAAAATAAACTCCAACAAAACTAAATTTTCCGTAACACACATCCAGATGCAGAGCTTCAATTAAATGTAGTCTAAGTTGAAAAAGTTCATAAAATTAGATACATAGATCAAAATAATCTAGGGGGACAAAAAAAAAATGACAGAGAATTACAGAAATGTTTGTTAATAAAAAGTTATAAACAAGTGTCCCGAATATAGACCAAACATTTTTTCTTAGAATTATCGTAACAGCTCTTAAGAAAATTAAGATAACTAAATAAGTCACAAAGTGGTAACAGAAACTCCCAACCTAACTCAATACCCAACAAAGTAGTAGTCCTTAGGTTAATTAGTTAGTTAGTGTCATGTCTTGCTGCGGTATTCTGTTCGACTCCATTGAAAGGCACTCAAACAGTTGCTGTCTTGTAATAAACGCAATATTTTTTGTAACATACATCTCCTCGATATATTCCATATATGCTCAATTGGATTTAAATCTGACGATTGTATAGGGCATTTTTTGTGTAAATGGTACAAACAGTAAGTTCAAGAATAATATCGCAGTAGTCTGTTGCATTTAGAAACCGTTCCAGACAAACGAGATTGGTTCTTTCACATAGAGTGATGCCACCCATACAATTATACTGCCCCCTTGCTGTCTATGAACCTACTGCCACTATGACCAGCTACTATCACTACCTGTACACCTGCTACTATGAACCAACGTTCAGCATTATCATATCGTCTTCAAATTCTTGTCCGTCTTATATCTGGTACAAATCCAAATCGGGACTCATCTGTGAACAAAATAGAGGCCCATTCACGTCTAACCAATATGCGTGTTATTGTGCCCACTGAAGGCGACGAGCGCGATTTCATAGGCACTCTCACACGTCTTCGAACAGGTAACCCTACTTTATGCAGTCTATTTCTAATGGTTTGGCCAACACCTGATAGGTCCTTTGCAGTCTCACTTGTAATTGTGATGTAGTTACAGTGTAATCTTGCAAAACCTGTAACCTAATAAGATGGTTATCCTTGTAAGGCCTGTATGACGTTCAGCAACATCAACAGTTTCTGAACACCTTCACCAAAAACTGTTAATAACACTTCTATTCGTCTGGAGGACCTCAGCAACGTCTCTTTGACAGCTTGGAGCATCACATGAGCACACCACTGCATTTCGCAATTTAAATATTGTCTCTTCATTATTGGCAATTGCAAAACTAAATAAAAATCCACATAGACATAAAAAATCAAGTACCAATAAGGAATTATTACCTTTTATCTTATAAACAATTACAGCATTACTGTTCAAGATGGTACAATAATCGACAAATAACAAAACAACAAAAAAGATTAAAAATATTTAATATACATACATACAATAATTTAAATAATACAAAATTTTTGTATTTGTAACTAACATTAATTTAAAGCTATTAATATAAGTGTCCCCTAGATTATTTTAATGTATGTATTTAGGAACTGTCAACTAGATCCATACATAGAATTCACAATTTTATTGGGATTAAGCCAAAATAATAAAACAAAACAGAGATTAAACAAATGAACGAATTCTAAAGAAATTAGGAATACAATAATTATTCGAAGATGATAACAAAAATGTAACGTTTTGAATGCTATTTGTCCTGTTATTAGCATGCAAAAAATGCTTCCCGTGTTCCCAATCGGTTTTGAAACCAAACTCAGCCTCACCCGACCTCTTGTCACATGTATTATTAATGTGTCTGTGAATTACCTTTAGAAACACTTTGAATACGTGGCTCATTAAAGTAATTAGGCTGTGATTTGCTCAGCGACTGGCATTTGCTCCTTTGTAATTTCGACAGAGGTTGATTTTATCCAACCTGATTGTACTTTCTCCGGTTTGTATACCTTATTAAACACTTTGCATAGGCGTTAAATGCTAAAGCGTTTAAGTAATTTTCGCATTGATTTTAAACTTTGATAATCTTATTATTTTTTAAACTTGAGATCGCGTATCCCAAAGTTAAGTCTGTGTTTTAATTATTAGCATCTAAGTTACGATCGACCAAGAATAGATATACTACATATATATTTACCTGTCTGCACTGTTCTTTGTAATCTGATATAATGTTGTTTTTTGTTATTTTTGAGCAATTTATTTTCCTAAAGGTATTTGTTATTTAAATTTTATGGAAGTTGAAAGGAAAGTGGAATTTTTTTTAAAAAAGAAATGCACAGATAACCCCTTTTTTCGCCACGTATTAGCCACCCGTGCAAATATCATTTCTGACGTAACTCTAGATATATTTGGCGGCCCCTTTGTTTTTTTATTACTTACCTAAGTAGCATCGTCTTTGCCTTTCCTCGTTCGTTTTACTGAGCATGATGTCCCTATTGTCCTATCTATTCTCCGAAGTTAGTTACTCTTCCAGAAGAGGTTGATTTCCTGCAGGTTTCTGTGCCATCTCTCGCAGACAAAGTTTGTATGCTATTTACTTTTACATTCATTATTTGGCTTGCCTACAATTATTAGTAAATCTATATTTTGTTGTAACAATGTTGCCTAGGCTAGGTAGTGGGAAGCCCTCGTACTCAAGTCTTTGGGCATTTATTTGGATCAGATCTGTGATTTCTGTGTTTGCATATGTTACAGAATGGATATGATTTGCAACTCTTTGACTTGTGTCCTTTCTCACCATAATTCAGGCATTCATCAATTCTGTCCATACCCTCACAGCATCTTATTAGCTTTACTCCGGCTCCAATTATACAGTTGCTCCAACCAATTTTAATCTTACATATTCTGATCATGTCAATTAATCCTTACCCTTATGATCCTCAGATATATTTGGATGATTTGGGTGAGGACCGCATCTATGTTGTTTACTTAATATAGCCGTCCATGTCAGGTATTTTATCTTTTATGGCTTGTTTCAATTCTTCTGACTTCTCTTGGTCCACACATATCTATAATATTAAGACACCTTTTGCTATTCTTTAAATGTTTTTTATGGGAACATACATTTGGCTTGTGTCCACTTTCGACTTGACGTCCTTGAGTAACTTAGCTTATGGGTTACCCTCTGCCATTATATGTTGCTCTTCTTGGAAACCTGAGGATTTTTGTTGGCCCAATTCAGTTTTAGATTTTTTTATGTTCATTAAGGATCATTATCTCACGTTCTGTATCTCTACAGGCATATTCTAAGCACTTCCTTAAGAAATTTAGTTTTAGTAGTTGGCGTTCTGTTGATCTCTTGAATATTCTTGCCTCCTGTAAGTGCTTTAAAGTTTCAAACAACTTTGGGATGTCATTTACTCAACTGTTTTTACATTTATAAGGTATAAGCAAAGACGTTTTACTTTTTTCAATCGCTTTCCATTTCCAATCTGCCCTTCGGTTAGGCTTTCTTTGACAATGCTGTAAAAACCGTGTTAGTGTTTAAGAGTTTCTAATATCTCCTCACATTCTGGTCCACAATTAATACCAATTAATTTTCTCCAAATGACATCGGATTCCCAGAGCTTTGCTTAGTTATTTTATACTAATTTTTTGGTCATTCGAGATTAATTATCTTCAGAGAGGGTGTCAAAATCTCGTTTTTTTTTTTTTTAATTTGGGAAATGTGTAGGGTGGAAAATGATGCAGACCATTGCGTTTTGTAATGCAATCAATTCAGCCAGTGAAGGAGATAACTGTTAAAAAAGTAGGAAGGATCGCACAATAAAGAGCAGAGTATAAGGGGATACTACAACATAGGCAAACCTAAAAGAACAAAAGGAACTGAGCAAATAAGACAGAAAGCTGTTACACTCGATAAAGTACTCCGGAGTATGCCGTAGGAGATAGTGTTGTTTAGTGGGTAAGGTCAGGTTACTTTATCTGAAGTCTCTTACCTGAAGTCTCACACTACACTAGAGCGAAAGAAAGGGCGCTAGGGCAAGCATGATCGAGATCTTTAAAAAAAGTATACTTTACGTCCTTGCAGCATATATGCATAATATCTTTCTTTACAATTCAACATTATGATGGCCTTTTATGTTTGCCGGTTTTGCGACGGTCACAATATTTTTACTTGCAAAATTCTACATAAGAAACATTTTTGCAAATTTGCATAAACTATTCCGCCTTTACCGACTTTAATTAACCTACATCTTATTTACACTTAACGAAAAAATAAGTCTTCATCCAAATATTTTTAAAAAATCCGATTCTTTTTTCCTAGACCACTGGCTGGATTAAAATAATATTGTTTTTGTTTATAGATTCATTAATCTGAAACGAACTGAATTTTAAATTTAAACCACAGCTAAATTTTTTGCTCAAAATCAGATGTTAGGTTTAAATACATTAATTCATTATTATAGGTGATACATAATTTAATTTAAGATCTTAAATAATGTGATCAATACAACATTATCACTTATTTTATTGGTATAATAATAAAAACGATAGAAACGGAACGATGATGATGGTCAATGAGAATGGTGGCAGTCAGTAGTCATGTGTTTCCACCACCAAAATATCGAAAAATCCACGTGGCAATCACTAGACGTTCAGACAAAAAACAAATTGACCATTTACTTATTGATAGTCGATATTTCTTCCAAGTGCTCTAACTATAGAGGCATCTCCCTACTTAATACGGCGTACAAAATCTTATCGAACATCCTATTAAGTAGACTAACACCTTTTGTAGAAAATTTCATAGGGGAATACCAAGCCGGATTCAGAAAAAATAGATCGACCATAGATCAGATTTTTACTCTCAGGCAGCTGCTTGAAAAAGGATGGGAATTCAATAGAACTATTCATAATCTCTTCATAGATTTCCGACAAGCATATGACAGCATTAAAAGGGATCAGATGTGGAATGCAATGGCAGAACTTTCAGTTCCAAAAAAACTTATCCAGCTCGTTAAAGTTTGTGTAAATGGCTGTAGATCTAGAGTGCGGATAGGTAACAAGCTCTCAGAGTCGTTTGAAATAAACAGTGGACTGAAACAAGGAGACGCGCTGTCACCTCTTCTTTTTAATATAATCCTGGAAAAAGTAGTAAGAACCGCACAAATTAGAACAGAACTACTGACAGTAAATGGACCAAAATTACTACTAGCATACGCGGATGACATTGACATTGTAGGAAATACCGTCACCAATGTAAAAGAAACCTTCAATAAATTAGAGAGAGAGAGGCAAAAAATACCGCTCTAAGGGTCAATGAAGAGAAAACCAAATATATGTGCATTAACAGACAAAAGAGACGAGATAGAATAGGACAAAATGTAACAATAGACCTCTATAACTTTGAAAGAGTGGAGAGTTTTAAATATCTCGGAGCGACTATCACCACAGATAACGACATCACGGAAGAGATAAAAGGGAGAATTCAGGCAGCAAACAGGTGTATGTATAGCCTCCACAACACTATTAAATCCAAGAGCCTAACACGAACATCAAAAATCAGGATATATAAAACAGTAATTAGACCGGTGCTCATGTATGGGTGTGAGACGTGGACGCTGACAAAAGCAATGGAAAGTAAACCCAGATGCTTTGAGAGAAAAATCCTCAGAAAGATCTTCGGTCCCTATCACGATCCGAATACTAACCAATACCGAATGAGAACAAATGCCGAGGTCAAACAAATGTATAGTGCTAGCGACGTAGTCCAAGAGATTAAATCTCAACGTCTAAGATGGGCTGGCCATGTTCATAGGCTCCCTAATAACCGCCTTACCAAGTTAATCTGGGAAGAAGTCCCGACAGGGAGAAGGCCCTTAGGACGTCCACGAATGCGATGGAGAGATAATATATGGTCAGATTTGAGAACAATGGGGCTACCCACTGACAAACATCATGGACGACCGTTCGAGATGGAAGCAGGTTGTGCAGTCAGCCAAGACCCACCCCGGGTTGTAGTGCTACCAGAAGAAGAAGAAGATATTTCTTCGACGTATTTGACGTTAAGAGCATGTAGAAATGCTAATATAGACGCTGACCACTAACTTTTAAGAGCAAAGCTGATATGGAAAGGGCATGTAATCTGGCGAGAGGAAAATATAACGATTAGAAAAAATTTTGACCGAAGAGATCCGATGGCAAAACGAGTCAGAGGAACACCGAGACTTCGAGGAAGACAATTAGGACGATTTCAAATTTATTGGAGTTAGAACATGGAGAAGAGTTACGAGAGGAGTTGCCAGAGTTGCCTGTGATGTCGCTGATGAAGATGATAAACATTTTGTCTATTACGAAATTTATAAACCTTCAAAACAGCGTATTATAACATTTTCTAAATTAATTTGTTGATCCAAAAACATCAAAATAGGACAAAACAATTAATTGTATAAACCTTTTGTAAAAATTAACTTAAACTTATGTTATTGTTCTCAAAGAGGCTCTTATAGTGCTTAACAAACCCTCAAAATTTAAGAGGATGGGAGTAGGGTTTATTTTTAATATTTTAAACACATTTTAGGTGTGTTTTTTTTAATTGTTTAATATAAATTTATTTATAACATTAGTACATTATAGTACAGCATTTCAGGAGTATTATCTGAAATGTTGGTACAAATATATTAAAAATTTAGAAAATGTTAACAGTTTAAAATCAACTTTACTTTAAAAAAAGGTGTCACGCCACCAGTTTCTATAAACAACACTCCACTACCAGTTAATACCGTTCGTTAAATACTTAGGAATTCATTTGGATAGCAAATTTAATTGGGGCATCCACAACTGGAAGAAACGACTTCAACTCCTCAGCTTAATCTACAGGAAAATGTATTGATTCATGAGTCGAAAATCAAATCTTAGCCTGGAGAAAAAACTTCTGATATATAAATGTATTTTAAAACCGGTATGGCAATATGCAGCACCAATCTGGGGTACAGCAAGTAATACCAACATACAAAAACTTCAACTTCCAATGGAAAGTACTGCGCCAGATCTGCAATGCCCCGTGGTATATTACGAAATACAGATCACACCACAATTTACAGTTATCAACAGTTAGTGAAGCAATATCTGCTCTAAACTCTGTATACAAGACCAGACTATCCTGCCATCCAAATCCGCTGGCCACGGATCTGCTTAATGTTTCACACGTGAGAAGATTAAAACGACCAGACCCTTTGGACCTCTAGTAAATCTGAAGAAACAGAGCACAGAGCATAGTGTCATACAAATTTTTTTTCGATTTTTTTCAATGCATATTAAAACTAAAAGTCGCCACCTTTCACATGGTACCCGTAGAATTATTATATCTTTATTATTTTATATCATATTAAAAAAATAACTCTGAGATAACTAGTTCATAGATCAAGCTAAAAGAGCGTTTGTTAAGCACTATATACGACCCCTCTGTAAGTTAATTTTAACAGTTATCGTAAGTTATCAGTAAGTTATAAAAAATTAACGATTTTACCTTATTGTGCAGTTTTTGAAGCAACACAATAATTAAAGAAAAATTATAATACGCCATTTTAAACGATTTTATATCTCTTACTTAATAGCTAAAATTTTTAGGTATATTTAAATATAAATAGAAATAAATTCAAAAAAATCGTAATATTTCTACATTTCTTTCTTACTTTTAGTTGTAATTTGTATTAAATATCACCTCTAGTAATACAGATATAAAAATTAACAACAACACAATAGCAGTAAAAACGACTAAGACATTTTAAACTATATTATTTGTTTAGAACTTTTCGAAAATTTAATGTTTCGAGAAGTTAATAAATATTGAGGAAAAAGGTAATAATTTAAATTATAGAATTAAATAGACCATCCGTAAGGGAAAAATATGTTTTAATCTATTATTTGGAATTAGGAAAAAGCTTTTGGTAGAAAAAATTTGGATGGACTGATTTTACCATTAAATTGAACGTGATTTTTCAGTTTTTATTACCTTCACTTTCCACTTTCATTCTGGAATTTACTTTACTCGTGTATTATCACACCAAATAGTAGAGGTTTATGGCAAATATTTGGTAAAAAATTAACAGACTTTTGTGTCAGTCAGTTGTAGTGGTAACTAGCCCTGTGAATTTTAAGTAGATAAATTGGTAGTCACGTAAATTCATATCACTAAGAGAAAAACAAAATGTTAGAAAAATATATCAAATATCTGCTGAAATCAGTTGACTGAATGTTTTTCTGATGGTAAAAGACCTTGTTTTTTTAACGTCAGTAAGTTTTTGTATCCCTTAATCGATAAATATTGTCATTTGATATCAGCAGAGGTCAAGAACGAATAGTGGTTTAGAAGATAAATTCTTTTTGATATAATCAGTTCATATTTATCGGGCAGTATGAACTACGAAAAGTTGTAATGTCACACTAGTAGGTGGAGCTGATGAACCTTTTTCCAACATATTAAAATTGAATAGTTTTCACATTTATTAGACAAAAAAAGTTTTCGCATTGACTTTTGAGTAGGAATTATTTTAAATATTTAACCAAAATTTTATTGTAATACCTACAAGAAATAGTGATCGTTTTTAAACAATGGAATAATTAATTTTGTTAGGTTAATATGCAAAAATTTTTAATTCAAACTGCTGACTTTATCTACTGCCCAAAATTAACGCACCACCTTAAATGTACCATAAGTTTGAAGTTATTTTTCTTCTGAACGAATGATTGGATATTGATGATTTTTTTTTTATGTTATTTAGGTCTATTTCTAGTAAATCACTATATTAATGCTTTCTAAAAAATATCAACGTTTTATCCGTATACGTAAAAATAAAGTTGTGTTGTTTCATAGTAATTTGCAACATCCTGTGGAATTTATTAGAAAGAAACCCTACATTTTATTAATATTTTAAGATAGATTCATCCTTTCTTAATATGTACGTAAAAAAATTATCTTATATATTATAAGATTGTACAGAATTTTAAATGTGAATAAGTTTTTATTAACATTTAAAGCAAAGAAAACATTACTTACATAAATTTTGTTGACATTTATTACAAATAAAACCTAAGAAAACATAACCTTAATAATATTTAACAATTCCCTCTCCCAAAAATACTAAATAACGAGTATTTCCACCTCTACATCTGATTACTTCTTCACAGCGACAGGTATACTTAAAATCAAGCGGATGTATTTGGTATTGATCAATTGCATTCCAAACTTCTCTTACCATAACTTCTATGTCGTCAAGAGAGACAAGTGGTGGTTGTCGGCTCCTGAGTTGAGGATCAATAATATCTCACACATTTTCTATGGGATTGAGATCAGGGCTGCAGGGTGGCCAGTTCATGGTTTGTATTCCAATCTCGTCCAAATATTCACGAACCACACGTGCAACACGTGGTCGAGCGTAATCATGCATTAAAATAAAATTATGTCCTATATAAGGAGCAAATGGAACTATATGGTTAGACAAAATGTTTGTAATATACCTTTCACTTGTTAAGGAACTTCGTAAAGCAACACGACTGTAAGCTGTAAGAAATATTCCTCCCCAAACCATTACAGATCCTCCATTGAATAAAGTAATAGGTCCTATATTGCGTTTTCTTGGCCGTCGAATAACTCTCATACGTCTATCTGAGCTATATAAGCAATGCCTTGATTCATCAGTGAACAACACGTGCTCCCAGTCATTAACATTCCAGTTAAGGTGCTCTCTGGCAAATTGTTAATCTATTTCTACGATGATTTTCGCTGGTGCTCTGACTGGTATCCTTATAAAGCAGATCTGTTTCATCGAGAACGCCTTTGTATAGTGTTTCTACTAATTTGAATATTATGAACATTTGCCACTTGTATTTGTAAATGTCTCATCATGAGAAAACGTTTTCTTATAGCACGAAGCCTGATAAACTGCTCTTGTCGTGGTGTTGTGAGTCTTCCTCTTCCTTGTCCACGCCGTCTCGTATGGTCGTTTGTTTCTCGAAAACGTTGAATGACTCGAGTTATGGAAGCCGGTTCTGTTCCAGTCATCCACCTAAGAATGATGATCTAGGATTTGTGTTTTAATGAACTTTGCAATAAGATTAGTTTACATTTTTTATATTTACTTAGCTATCATTTTTACCATTGCGTTTTTAATAAGATATATTTCAGTCTGTTTATAAACTTCAAAGAAAGAACATTATAAACCTTATATAAAAATTGTCCGATCTTTTTTCGTATTTTGTCATCAATTAATAAAGTATTTATTTTTTTAAAAATAGTTTTGCCTAAGGGAAAACTATAAGTCTTGTCATATTGTAGTATGAGATACTCCTAATCTTAAGCCTATTTTACGATAACTTAACCCTACATCAGCTAAAGTAACTGCCTGAACACATTCATCTCGGCTTAGATTTCTTGAAATACGGTCAACTATAATGTCAACTATATAACATACGCAAAATAGCAAAACAATTTTTGAAATGTATATAGCATGAAATAGCAATGATATTGCCAGTTTAAAACTGGCCTGTCAAATTGTTTGACTTTTCATAGCCAATTAACTGCTTCCGTTAATGAGTATTACAATTCGATGTTATCCTTTGAAAGTACTTTTCTTTTTGATAATAAAGAAATCGATGATTGTTTACGAAAATGTTGAAAAAAATTAAGCTTTTTCGAAATATTAAGAAGATGTTTGCTTTTAATAAATTCCACAGGGTGTTGCAAAATAAGATGAAAAATCAAATTTATTTTTACGTATATGGGTGAAACGTTCATATTTCCAGAAAACATTAATACAGTAATTACTTAGAAATAGGTCTGCAGTACGAAAAAAAATCATCGAAATCCAATTAGGGATTCAAAAGAAAAATAGCTTAAAATAGTAGTAAGTAGAGTTGAGGTAGTGCGTTAATTTTGGAGAGTAGAAAATCACGTAATGCTTTGAACATACTTTCCTTTTTTGATAATAAAGATATCGAGACGTTTTTTTTTACGAAAATGTAGAGCAAGAATGAGGCAATCTCGAAATATTAATAACATGTAGCGTTTGTTTCTAATACATTCTACGGGGTGTTGCAAAATTAGATGAAAAAACACAACTTTATTTTTACACCCCGTATATAGGTAAAACGTTGATATTTCTCGAAAAACATTATTACAGTAATTAACTAGAAATATACCTATAATGTGGAAAATAAATCATCGAAATTTAATTAAGGTTTAAAAGAAATATAGTTTCAAGTTCATGGTCCATTTTAGGTGGTTCGTTAATTTTGGAGAGTAGTATGGACTATGCTTTAAGCTAGATTAATTGAATCATTTGTTAGGTTTAGCATACACTAACCCTAAGGACACCGTAGGTCACATCTTCTGACTTCTTCACGATTATACTATCAGAAACAAAACAGAATTAAGCTCCTACAACAAATCGCAGCCATCCTATATTATGGTTCCAAATGGAACCTACCTCTTTCAACCTTAGCAATTCTCTAACAATTTTAAAATAATCCCCTCAAATTTTCCAGTATTGTTGAAGTAATATATATGAGAGGTATATATGCAAAACCCGCCAAGTTACATTTTTGTAAAATTTGCGTTTGATACAGGAATTTGTTCTTTATGTGTATATACATAAGTTCAAACATAATTTAGGTGCCTGTGTTTAAATTTTACCTTAAATCGGAGTAATTTGAAGGAAAATGACGCTTAAGCTGCCTTGTCCAAAAAAATTTAATTGCAAAGACCTCCAAGTCCGACCTGACCAATAGCGAAAAGTTTGGACTGGCACGTGATGTACCCATTTCCGCGAAGTGGCAGCTTCTAACCATGTAATGTTTGTAGTGTTGTTTGGATGTTTTTCAAAGTAGGTTTACGTAAACTTCCTTTTGTTTTATTGTAATGGATAAAGTTAATATTGGTATCTCTCTAAAAAAAACGCCTGCAGAATGTAGCCAAAAAGAATCGTACAGCTTGCTTAACACAAAAGAGTATACGTTATGAAAAATAACGCATAATAAGCATAGAGAGCTAGATAAAGTTTCAATGCATCGAACTAATCATGTTTGGTTTTTAGATATTCGGCTAAAAGTTTGCCTGAAAACCCAAGATGTGTTCATAAAAATAAGTTCTTGGACGGCAATTTATTAACTATGAGCGAATTGCTATTAGTTCATGAAAGATTTTATAAAATTCCATCAAAATTAAAACAAGATGCTTATATTAAAATGTTGTGAGGCTGAGACACCATAGAGAAGAAGAAAACGAGCAGAAAGAGAAGTGAGCAGCACAATTTCTCAAAAACAGGTATCAGTCAGTAAATTATAGATTCCCAAAGCAAGGTACTCACTAGTTTGCAAAATGAGGGTCAAGCTAAAGAAGATTCGACGTAGTGTCAACCCAAAATACGACATCAGGCTACTCAAAGGCCAATGCACAGAACAGAGTGTAAAACAGTATATACATAGCAATTTGAATACCGTTATTCAAACTAATTTAATAGACCAGGAGCTTGAAAAATTGCGTAGAGTTTCACAAGACATATAAGAAAAATTCTTCAAACCACCAAAAATTAAGAAAAAATCGTGGATGACAAATGAGACTATAGATATGATGGAAGAGAGGCGAAAGGTCAAAGATCAGGACAATATATTATACAAAAGTATAGACCAAGACATCCAAAAAGCAATCAGAATGGCTAAGGACACATATCTAAGAGAACAATGTGCGGAAATACAGCTATTACAACAGAAACACGATTCATTCAATATGCACAAAAAAGTTAAAGAAGCTGCAGGCTTATACAAGCCTAGAAGAGGTTGGATGTTTGGTAGACACCAATAATCCCTACTAAGTGTGGAAGAGAGACTAGACACTTGGAAGAAATATGTGGAAGTAACATTTGCAGATGAAAGGCAGATTGCCATTGAAGACATAAAATGCCAAACAGGACCTCCGATTACCATTGAAGAAGTCACGGCAGCTATTAGAAAAACTAAAGATGGTAAAGCTGTAGGGCCTGACAAATTTTATACAGAATTCCTGAAACTTATGGACAAACAAGGAATAAAATGGATAACGACTATATTTAACAAAATATATATAACTGTAAATATTCCCCAAAGCTGGTTAAAGTCGACCTTCGTAACTATACCAAAAAAATTAAATGCAAAAACATTGCGAAGACTACAGAATAATTATTAGCCTCATAAGCCACTTACTTAAAACGTTTTTAAAAGTGATACATAATAGAATATATAAAAAATGTGAAGAACAAGTGCCATGGACACAATTTGGATTCCGCGATACCTTAGGCACCCGAGAAGCTCTATTCGCTATACAAGTGCTTATCCAGACGTGCAGGAATATCAACTGTGATGTATATATTTGTTTTATCGACTACAAAAAGGCATTTGATAGAGTAAAACATGACAGACTCATATCCATCTTGAAAAAGGCGGGCTTAGATGGTAGAGACTTGCGAATTATATATAACTTTTATTACAACTGAACTGCCAACATTAAAGTTGATGACCAGTTGACAGAGACAATCTCCATGGATAGAGGAGTGAGACAAGGATGCATTCTGTCTCCAGTGCTATTTAACATCTACTCGGAGCGTTTCTTCGAGCAAGCACTGGGACAACTAGAGAAAGACGTCTTGAATTAATAAAGTGCGTCTAAACAACATAAAATATACTGACGACGCAGTAGTTTTTGCGGATAGTCTACATGGTTTACAAACAATAATGTCGCGCCTATAAGTCGAGAATATGGGCTGGATCTCAACACTAACAAAACGAATTACGTGATAGTTAGTAAGCGCAAAATATTAACTATACATATTTTAGTAAAGCAACAGCCAATTGACAGGGTAAATAGCTATACATATCTTGGTACTAACATAAACAGTCAGGAGTCACGATTTACCACTTAGTACCAAAATCTTTATCATCAGCTACTATGTATTTTCTGCATTATAATACAGAGTAGAGGCATGGATGCTCTCGGAAGCTTCTTTAGGAAAGCTCGAGGCCTTCGAAATGTAGTGTTACAGGCACATCTTACGAATTTTATGGAAGGATCGTGTGACTAATATTAAGGTTCTACGTAGAATGGGCAAGGAATGTGAATTACTAATACAATCAAAGAGCGCAAATTATAATATCTTGGTCATGTTATGAGAAATTAACAGAGTATTTGATATTTGGAAAGAGAGGACCAGAAAGAAGAAGAATATCTTGGCTTTAAAAGCTAAGGAAGTGGTTCAATACGTCCACAACCGGACTATTTCGAAAAGCTGCAAATAAAGTTAGAAATCAAAAGACTGATATTTTTTGTACACACTTATGACAAGTCGAAAGAAAATGCAAAAAAGTATTTTTGAAGTGTGTATATTTTAGGCAATTCCTAGCTGAGCGCTTTCGGCTTTACAAAGCCATCATCAGAGCTATGTC
The DNA here is from genome assembly GCA_918026665.1 of Diabrotica balteata. NCBI lineage: Eukaryota > Metazoa > Arthropoda > Insecta > Coleoptera > Chrysomelidae > Diabrotica > Diabrotica balteata. The sequence continues at coordinate 68,955,836 of OU898285.1, forward strand.
ATAAAATGTTCTTATAAGTACTAATTGGTAAAGATTATAATTTTTAACTTACGTCAATTTTTTAAATAGCACTACAAAGGAGAGATCTCATTTCCTTATATTTCAAAATTATGATTTTTTTAGTTGTTGAAATTTGTTAAAACATATAAAAAACATTCAAAAGCCGATACTGGATTTCACAAACACGTTAAAAAATTGAAAAGAAATTTTTGTCATGGTACGGGTGTAAGAACCCGACCATTGATTGATGTGAGGATGTAGATAGAATAATAGAACTAATGAAATCAAATGTCGGTCCTTTTAAACGATTTTTCAAAAGTGACAGTTGACAAATGTCATATATAAGAAATAGAGATTGTTTTTTTAAATTCTTACAAACAATTATTTAATAGTTTGGAATTACTAATAGTCATCAAAGACTTTCTAAAAATTAAGTTTTTAAATTAAATTTTATGTGTTCATCACATCATACAGAATGACATTAGTTTGTAAATTCACTCAAGTCATTGCCCAAGGTCAATGTATGTTCAATCTGACAGCTATCCTTAAGAAACAAGGGCTCAATTGATTTTCTCTGTTAGCTCTGATTGCTTGTCCTAGACAGATATACTCATTTACCTGTTCTATTTTTTCTGTTTGTATTTTTATTGCCTCTTGATCTTCCGTGTTTGACATTACTTTTGTTTTGTTGAAGTTAATTTTTATGCCTTTTTGCAGTGATTTTTCATGCTGAATGAACTTCATGAAAAAAATCGCAAAACATAACATTACTTAAAAAATTTGGATCATTCTGATTGTAACATTTTTCATCACTATGGCTGCACACTCTTCACGTTTATTGAAATTATCATCTGACAACTCTTGAGGTAATCTTATTTTATATGGATGGAATTTATTTTCATTACGGATGTTTGCGAAATCTTAAGTTCCCTGGATATTTGTCTAGTACTCAAGTATAAATTGTCTTCTAACAGAAAACAAAGATCTAAAGATTTGTTTTCAGTTATTTGTACGCCTTGATCTGGATAAATCTTTTACTGAATCAGTTTCGTTAAGCTTTTTTAATAATTTACTGAAAGTAGACCGTGTTATGGGATTTTAATTAGGGTAGAAATTATTAAAGATATTACATGTTTCGTGTTGACTTCTAGGCATATTACCATACCTATCCTAATATTAAAATCTCAATTCGTTCTTTTTCAGATAAACGATCCAAGTCACATTAAAAGAAACATTAACAATACTAATTTGCTGAAACGTCAATTATTGAGTATTTCTTAAGGACTTCAAACAAAGGGCAAAAATATATAGGGTGATCTATTTGAAATAAGAAAGTTCATTAAATTTAAAAAAAAATGGAAGATCTGACAACATTATAAATATCACAAGAGCCTTAGACACTAAAATCTTAAAAATCGTGCAAGCAATCGTTTGTGTTTTGCATCCTTTGTTTTCCTGTTATTATCTGTATTAATACTTTCTCTTTTCTTTCTGTTCTTAGTTCTTATATATTTTAAGATTTCTTATGAAAAGGCACATAAATTTTATTGATGGCGTATTCCCATAGAAGAAAATTATATGAAGTTATGCAAAAAACCTTCAGAGATGGCCACTATAACGTTCCGTTGGTCAGTATTATTCGCCGAGGAAAATTTGTATTGACAAAATCCGCAACAATGGCACAGTACAGCCTTTCCTTTAAAACGAAATGTTACTAAGATTTAGTACCAAATTTTGAAGGGTAGGAACAACATTATTCTGTAGTAAAAAATAAAATAAAGCTTTAAGTAAAAAATGTGTTTTTAAATGATCACATACCAGACATTGTGATAGTACATCGATTCATTCTTAAATGCTTTTTCTCTATTCAACAATAAACTAATGAACTACATTAATTTGTCATTTTAACTGCTTGCTTGTGGTTCATTAATTACAACAGTAGCACAAAGTGCAACATATCGTTGCAGCCAGGTACAGACTTTGTCTAGGAAGGACATATTTATCTATACGTAAACACTAAGTACGTTATATAACTATGTATATATAATTTAGTTCCCCAGACCTAGAAGGCCCATGACTTGGTTTTCTATTCTTTTCTATTCTTTCCTCTTTGCTGCTCTATTATTCCAATTTGAAATTTTAATTTCTTTTATGTCTTTTTCATCATATTTCTTCCACCTGATTTTTGACCTGTCTTTCTTCTTCTTTCCTCGCATTCCTCCCGTTATTATTCATTTGGGTAATCTTGTGTTTGGCATCCTTTGAAGATGTCCCAACCATCTCAGTCTCCATACATTTTTTCTAGTTCTATATGTGGCCTTTTCATCCACATTCCATAGCTTTCCGCCAAATATTTTCCTGAGCATTCTTTTCCACACTTTGAGCACGACTTAATTGGAGTCGTTAATCGTCCATGGCATATAATGTTATAGGTATTATGACTTATGTTATATATTCTTATCTTAGCCCTTCTAGATGTTTTACTTTTACTTAAACAACTTAATAAGTTGTTTTGGGCAAGGATACAAATATTACTTGCCATAATTCTCGCTTGGATTTCTTCTTCCATATTTGGTCTTCTGGTGGATGTCGCTCCTAGGTATTGGAATTTTTTCTAATTCTTCAAATTTATATTTTTTCCTCCTGTGGATTGACAAGTATTGTCTTTGTATGTATTCGGTCTTTTCTTTGTTTATGTATATCACAAACATATATGAATAACAAAAGAATGTACAAAAATATTCAGAGACAAATAAGAACCGAAATACGAAAGGCCAAAGGAAATTGGTTAAAAACACAGTGTAAAGAGATAGAGTGGTTTGAACAAAAACACGATACATCTAATATGCATAAAAGGGTAAGACAAGTAGCTGATCTTCAAAAATCCAACATAGTTAGCAAACTGCAAGATCAACATTGTAACATCTTCACAGATAAACATCAAGAAATATACATATGGACCAAATACATACAAGAACTCTTGGATGATAATAGGTCCGAATAATCCTCCGTCCTACATATGTAATGATCACTGACCAATCACTCTCTGAATGCTGAACTCCTAAAGCTATTTAACACTGAAGGTACTTAACGACAAAAAAAATATTCAATGACATATATTTAAACAGAATAATACCAAGATCATGGCTGAAGTCATCGTTTATTGCTCTACCAAAGAAAGCAAAATCCGTTTCCTGTTATGATATCCGGACCATCAGCTTAATGATTCACATTTTAAAGTTATTTCTAAAAATCATACATCAGATCATATATAGAATATGCGAAGAAAAAATCAGTCCCATCTTACATTTGTGGACCTACAAAAAGCATATGATACAGTCTCAGTATCGAGACTGTGGAAGGTATTAGAACAAACGAACATCAATAACAACTATATAGCTGCACTTAAAGAACTGCATGAAAATTCACAATCAAGAATTAAGATAGGTAAAAAACTCACAGATGCCTAATAGTGTAGGAGAGATAGGACATCCCTGACTACGTCAGGGATGTCCTATCTCTCCTACACTATTCAAAATATATGTAGCAGCGGCACTTAAGAACTGGAAAAGGAAAATACACGGAATGGGTATAGAGATAGATGACAGATACCTGTTTACTCTTCAGTTTGCAGATGATCAGGTCATAGTGGCCAATGACAAAGACGACATGCAATATATGATTAGAAAGCTGATAGAAGAGTATGAGGAATGGGGCTTGACAGTTAACGTAAATAAAACGAAATATCTATGTGTAGGCTCTCAGAGCGAAAATTTGGAGTTGGACAACGGTCAAGAAATTCTGCAATGTCAAGAATATGAATATTTAGGTATCACATTCGACAATACCGGAATAGATGTGAAAGAGATAGAAAAACGAATAGTTACAGCTAAAAAGATAATAGGATGTCTGAATGGCATCTTGTGGAGCAAGGAGATAACAAAAAGGAGAAAATTTAATATATACGAGACAATGGTTAAGAGCAGCCTATTGTATGGAGCGGAAACATGGAGAATTCCAGACAGACAAAAAAGAAGGTAGAGGCAGTCGAAATGGACGCGATAAGAAGATCTATGCGAGTCTCACGAAGAGAAAGAATGAGGAATGACCATATAAAACAACGAATGGGAATAGAAGGTACGATAATTCAGGATATCGAAAAGAAACAACTTACCTGGTACGGACACGTAGAGCGAATGCAAAATACTAGATGGCCCAAAAAAATACTGAACTGGACCCCAATAGGGAATAGAAAGCGAGGAAGACCCAAACTAGAGTGGCAGCAAAACATAAAAAGTCAATGAGCGAACGGAATCTATCAACGAAGATTGCCACGATAGAAGAGGATGGAAGTTAGGTGTCGGACAACGGAGAAGGACGTTCTAAACCGGCGCATATATTATATATATAATATATATAATATATATAATATATATATATAATATATATATATATATATAATCAGTCGTACACAGTTTGGTTTTCTGAACGCGGTGGGTACGAAAGAGGCTCTCTTTAGCATACAAGAGCTATTTTAACGATGCAGAGATGCGAATCGCGATGTCTATGTCTGCTTCATTGATTACCATAAAACGAATTCGAATTAACGGAGAATGTATCGATAACATCAGATATGCGGATGACACAGTAGTATTCACTGACAATTATGAAGACCTTCAAGATTTAATGAATAGAAACACAGAAATAAGTCAGAGATATGGACTTTAACTAAACATTAATAAAATAAAATGAATGATGATTTTTAAGAAGGAGCAGTAAAGTGAAAGAATCAGCGTGAATGGTCAACCGATAGAAAAGAGTGAAAACATACACCTACCTTGGTACGAACGTCAATGAAAATTTGGATCATTCCCTAGAAATAAAATGTAGGAAAGAGAAGACCTGCATTTCAAAAAATGGCTAAGCTATTCATATGCTATGATTTATCAGTATGTACTCATAAAAATTACTACGATGTTACATCTTTCCTATACTGTTGTACACAGTTGAGTCGTGGACTCTCACAGACACTATCTGCAAGAAAATTGAGGCTTTCGAAATGTGGCTTTATCGTCGAAGAATTCAAAAAGAAAAAGAGTTGTTAACCACAGCAAAAACAGCTAAAATCGAATACCTCGATCACATCATGAGGAACAGCGAAATATATGGGTTGCTACAATTAATTCTACAAGAGAAAGTAGAAGGAAAACGAGGACCGGAAAGGCGAAGGATATCCTGGCTGAAAAATCTACATGCTTGGTTCAACACAACAACTACATCTTTTTAGAGCAGCATTTTGCAAAATACAGATTGCCATGATGGTCGCTAACATCCGAAACGGATAGGCACTACAAGAAGAAGATGTACATCCCGCTCTTTCTCGCTTTCGTGTCTAGTCTGTTTAGTATTTATTTTAATTCCTGTTTACTTACTGGCTATCAGTATTATATCATCAGCGAATGTTAGACATTGGTATTTTCATTGATATGATGACAGTGGGTACCTTTTTCGCACCCCTCACTTACTTCAAACTTGTCTATTTCTTTTCTATTTATTTTAAGTAAATTTTCTGTTTTTCTTTTAAAAAGAAGAAGAAAGAAATTAAAAGTGTTTAGTTTTAATTTTTCTTACTAATTTTTCACTAATTCTCATTTCACGTATTGCCTTGTATGTTTCTTTCCGTTTTTGTTTAAAATCGATGAATGAGGCTACTGTAGATTTCTTATATGCATAACGTATGTATTTCACAAATCAGGAAAAATTTATCTACTATGCTGTGTCCTCTTCTGAATCCACATATATATATTCTTCTATGTCATCTATTTTTTGTGATATCTAATCTTTTATATATATATAGTTGCCAACAAATTATTGTAGAAAACCTTATCTTAAGCTTATTACAAAGTCATTTGTATTTGAGTGGTGTCGTTAAGTTTCGAGAAGTATCTATCATAAACAAATAATTCAGTCATAGGTGAACGCAATGCTACTGCTACCTGCTTTTGTTAGTAATCCCATCAAAGAGAAACGAGCTTCAAATGGCATTCAGAGATTCAGATAATAAATTCTACAATAGTTTGGTAGCGACTGTACTGCAACTATTTTATATGCAACATTTACTAATCTATTCCCCTGTAATTATGGCACAAAATTTTGTCGCCTTTTTTGTGAATTAGCCACGGTGTGGCTTCAGTCTATTCTTTCGTTATGTGTTCTTATTCCCATATTTCTTGCAGCAACCAAATACCTAATTAGTACTGGTCGTCCATATTTGAACATTTCAGCTGTTGCTTTATCCTTTCCATGGCTCTTATTTTGCTTTAATTTTTCTATTATTTCTTTTACTTATTTTTCATTAGGCGGTCTTTTTTCTTTTCGTTATTGATCAGTATTTTCCCATTAGTTCTTCTTCTTTTATTTTGTTGTGGGATATTTCACTTAGAATCTCTTTGAAGTATTCTTTCCATCTGTTTAGTATTTCCTCGTCACTTACCAAATTCAATCATTTTTGCTTTTTTAATTTACAGGTTTTTCTTTGGTAACCCTTTTTCTCAATTTTTACTCCGTGATATAAGTTTCTATTTCTCTACTTTTAAAACTTTCTTCGATGGATTTTAATTTACCTTCATTGTATTTTCTTTTCTTTGATTTTATGATTTTTTGGCTCGTTTTCTCTGGTAATTTTTTTTTGCATTATATGAATATTATTAAATTTCGTTTATCTAGTTCCATTTTACATTTGTCATCGAATCATTCTTTATATTGACGTTTTCATCTTTCTTGGCGTGTGCGTGTAAAAACACTTGCAATAAGTTGTTTCATCTGTCTTTCCTTGTCTAAGCTCGATTCGTTTACCTCCTCCAGTGGCTGCTATCTGTATTCGTAAAGAGGCCGAACTTATCACCGACACCGTATCGGCCAAACGCATCGGTGTTATTGCTATAATACTGGGAGACGTGAGTGGTCTCTACATTCCCTTCTCATCGCACTTTACCATGACGAACGTGACTCGCACAATTGAATTACGCATCTGTGTATCAGAGAGAGACGAATATTAAAAATTCCGTAGTAGCTTATTTCAGGCACACGCCCAAGAACGATGAAACCGAGTTTATTCATATTATATTTATATTGGCTTGCGCCACCTTTTGTTTAATATTTCCATTTTCTGCATTATTATCTAAATTTCTACCGACTATTCTTTCATATTTTCTTTGTTCTTCTGAAAGTGGTCTAATAGGTTTAATTTCATTTTTAGTTGATTTCTAAGAACTGGTATAATCTGCTTCATTTGTATTTCGACTATAAAGTAATATGTGCCTGCATTTGGTTTTCTGTATGTTCTTATGTGCTTTATTCATATTTCCATATCTTTTTCGACGAGCACATGATCTATTTGGTTTACAGTTTTCCCATGTGGTGATCTCCACGTTCCTTGGTATATTCTTTTGTGTTGGAAGTACGTTCTCATAATGATCATATTTCTTACTTTTGCTAGATGTATTAAGAAGCGACCATTTTATTTCGTTACTTTATGCAGCCTAATCTGCCTGGGGGTTACGAGCCCGAGGACTGGGTGTATTGAGTAGCTAAGAAGCCGCGTTCATGCCCACAGCCGGTCCCAGGCCTGAATAAAAGAGGAGGCTTGATGGGCCAGATTAGCATCCTACCCATTGTAAAAGAAAACAAGGCTCAAAGAATCCATATAAAGTCTCGGAACCAGACGGAATCTAAGATGATGAACCACGCAAAGAAAGGAAAACGAGAAGGAAAAATAAGCCCACAATCAGATTGGCAACATGGAAAATTACTTTTTTAAACAACAAAGATCAAGAAATAATAGAAGAACTGATACACGGAGAAAACATAAACATTTGTGCAATCCAAAACCCAAGGTAAAGGCCAAAAATATTATAACCAATATTTTCTAGTATACAGTGGAGTTAAGAAAGAAGAACGAGCACGAGCAGACGTAGTATACTTGTCCATAAAAAATTTAAAGACAACATAAAAAGACATCATAATGGACTATCAAAAATTAAATGTTATATCTATATATAACCCCGAGGACTGCACACCTAAGGAGGAACGAGAGATATTCTACGAACGGTTGCAAATTATCCTGGATGAAATACCTCATGAAGAACCCTTAATTCTCATAGGTGACTTTAATGCACGAATCGGAAATGACATAGTTCCAGGAGTAAAACAAAGATTTAACGAAAACTATGTCAACGAAATAAAAACCAAATACATGAAGGCCAGCAAATCGACAGGCCAAAGAAACCTACAGAATCTGACAATAGGAGCCTATAACATCAAAAGCGAGAAAATTTTTACATATGTAGGTTCACTAGTTACCGCAGATAACAATGTCAGTAAAAGCGATGAGAACCTATTAGGTAAGTTTGAACGAAAAATCCTTAGACACATATATAAGGTGGTGAAGGAAAATGACATATGGCCCAGAAGATATAATTTTGAACTATACACAGCATACAATGAACCCGAGGTCATAACATCCATAAAGATCAGACCTCTGCGCTGGATGGGCCATGTTGAACAGATGTTGGAGACTGAAACACCAAAACATATAATGAGGCAAACACCAGTAGGGAGAAGGTCAAAGGGAAGACCCAAACTTAGATACATGGAACAAGTGAAACAAGATCTGAAAACACTTAAGATTACCAACTGGAAAAACAAAGCAAGGAACAGAACAGAATGGAGGAAAATCCTAGGACAAGCCAGGACCCAGAAAGGGTTATCGAGCTACTGACGACGATGTCAACGCAAATTGAAGCACTCATGGCTAATCTCTGTGCTTTTAACGCACTATGAATCAATACTACATTTTTCGACCATAAGCTCCAGTATAAATATACATTTGAAAACTCCATAGGGCACAAACCTATGCTTTATTTTATCGTCACCAATAGAAAAATCTACCCTAAGCAGATTCGATATATATATATATATATATATATATATATTATATATATATATATATATAAGGTGTTAGGTAAATACAATACAATAATACAATTACAGGTTACATATATACATTACATCTCAAATCCAATGAAAATATTTATTCTATTCTGTGCACGAATTTTGTCCATTCTTTCTTGTTTTTTGCCTTATTTTGAGCTTCTGACCATTCCAATCCCCTACTTTTCAAAATCTGCCCTACTTCGTCATCCCAGGTTTTCCGTGGTCTGCCTCTGGTTTTAAACCTTTTCACTTTAGCCTTCCAGACTTGCTTAATGGGTCGGTTGTCGCTCATTCTGCACAAACGACCAAACATCTTTATTTCTTATTTTGTCTCGTCGTGTTATTCTTTTGACTCGTCTTAGATATTTCATATCAATGGCTTGTATCTTGTTTTTTAATTGCTTTGTTAAAACCCAGCTCTCGCTTCCATATATCAAGATTGGTCGGAACACTGTCCTATAAACTGTCATTTTGGTTCTTGTGCTAATTTCCGGTTTACTTATGAATGCTCTACTAAGATTATGGTACACTTTTGAAGCACTACTTATTCTTTCTGTTATTTCATTCTGCATGGTACCTTCTCTGTCTGTTGTAACCCCTAGGTATTTGAATGCATCTACTTGTTCTATGAGTTGTTTGTTAATTTCTATGTTAACATTTCGGTTAGTTTTCGCTATTAGCATCATCTTGGTTTTCCTAACATTAATCTTCATGTTTCTGATTGCCAGCTCATTATTCCAGCTATCTGTATTTTTCTGGAGGTCCCTTTCGTTGGAAGCGCATAACATGAGATCATCTGCGAATGCACACTCAGCTATATCAACCGGTCGTAGTTTACTATATCCGATATGTACTTTCTGTATACTTGCTTTTGTTTCCTTAATTATGTCGTCAATAATCAATATAAATAGTGTGGGGCTCATAACACCTCCTTGTCTCAGACCCTCGTTTATTGCAAACATCTCTGATTCCAAGTTATCCTTACGTACATAACTCTTGTTATTTTGATACAGACTTTTGATAGCACCTGTTAGTTGATGGTCAATATTTCTATTTTGCAGACTTTTCCAGACTGCTTCCTGGACACTCTGTCAAATGCTTTCTCAATATCTAGAAAAGCCATATATATTTCTGTGTTCTTTATTCTAGCTTTCTCAATTATTTGTTTCAACGTAAATATATGGTCTTGCGTACTGTGTCCCTTCCTAAAGCCACTTTATACTTCATCCAGATGTGGTTCAACGATATGTCTTAATTTCTTTTCTAGGATGCTTTCATATATTTTGGAGACGATACTAAGTAGATTAATTCCTCTATAATTTTCACAAGAACTTGGGTCTCCTTTCTTAAAGATTGGTAGTATTATGCCAATCCTCCAATCTTCGGGGACTGTACATCGGTTCCAAGCCATGTTCATAATTTTGGTAAAAAAATCAATTACTTTCGGTCCCATTGACTTTAACATTTCTGCAGTGATTTTGTCATGACCAGCCGATTTACCTCTCTTTGTGTTGTTAATTGCTTCTTTAACTTCTTCTATTTGAATATAATTTTCTTGTCCATGTTCTCCTTCTACTTCTATCATTACAGTTTCCTTTTTCGGATGTCTTGGTGTTAGGAGTTTGCTGAAGTATTGTCTCCATCTTTTCATAATCTCATTTGGTCTGGTAATCAGTGTGCCGTCTTTACTTTTCACCTATGTCATCGTTGATTCTTTACCTTTTCTTAGCGTCTTTAGTGTCTTGTAAAACAATTTTTGGTTACCCCGGCTATCTGCCTCCATCTTCATTCCAAACTCATCCAGGCTTCTTTCTTTTCTTCAGCACCATTTCTTTCACAACCTTTCTTTGTCGTTTATATTCTTCGTAACTATTTTCTGTTCTCTTGTTTAAATATATTTTTCATTTCTGTTTTTTATATTTTATTTGGGCTTTTAATTGATCGTCCCACCATCGTGTTTGCTTCTTATTTCTGTTTACATGGTTTATTCCACACGTTTCTTTTGCTGTCGTCACGATGGTTTCTTTAAATTGTTTCCAAATTTCTTGTAAGTTGTCAGTACTATGTGCATTAGTTAATTTGGCTAGTTTTTCTTCTATTTTACTTTTGAACATGGCCGCGACTTTTTGGTCATTTAGTTTTATAGTTTTGGATATTCTCGTTCACTTTATTATTTTTCGTTCTTTGTTTAGTGGTTTTAGGGGTTTTTTGGGGTAATCTTATCTTTGCCACTACCAGATAGTGGTCACTATAGATTTCCGGGCCTCTTCTAACTCTAGCATCAGTGACCTCTTTCCTAAATTCTCTATTAATGAGAACGTAATCCAGAATTGATTTTTCATTTCTGCTCCTGACTTCTCTCGTGAACTTGTCTATATCTTTGTGTTCAAAAAATGTGTTGGTGATAATAAAATTATTCTCCATGCAAAAGTCTATCATCCTTCTTTTATTATAGTTTCTTGTATCTTCCCCTGCATACCCAAAATATCTATGTTATCATCGTCTCTTTTACCAACTCTACTATTCATATCGCCTAGAATGGCTATTCTACCTTTCATATTTTCTATGGCATCATTGAGCTCTTCTCAATATTCTCCTTTAACTTTCAATGGTTCGTCATCATTAGGTCCATATGTGACTAATATAGTTGTTATTTCTGATTTATCCAGTGTTATCTCTATCTTTAAATTTCTTTGTGATATACATTTCCAATTTTTAATACATGACATATAGCTTGCTCTCATTCTACACCTTCTGCCGCTCTACTATCGTTACTGACTCCGCTGTACAAAAATACATGTTCTTTATCCAATTCATCCATTCCTTGCCCCTTCTTTTTAGTTTCCGTGATAGCCAAAAAATCTAATTGTGCTTTATCAAATTCATCTATTAATTCTCTCTCTTTTCCATTGAGTCTTCTGACGTTCCACATAGCCATTTTTATGTACGTTTGTAGTCTATTTGCACCTTGATCTTGTATTATATTTTCTTTTTTGTCCAATTCAATTATATCGTTAAACCTTATTCTCGCCTTGTTTGGTATTCCATGTTGATCAGTTCTATTTGGCCGATGGTCTGCTATTTTTTCCTGGCTTTATTGAGAGCCTTCATCTCCCTGTTCCACGTCCATACTTCTCCATTTATTATAAGTTTTTGAAACCCCATTTGGACTGTATTCCCTTTACTCTTTTCTTCTTTAGCTTTAGCTCTAAATTCTTTTTGAATAATTCTTTGCTGTTCGCTCATATCATCATTTATATATACTTTGTATTCTCTAATATTTCTTAGTTTGGCTTTATTGTTCATTCCAGATATCCGAACTTTAAACTCAGAAGACGCAGGGAGTAAACAAGCTAGTACTAGTAAAAATAAGAATGAAAATAACACCAAAACATTTTCTACAGGAAATTAATAAGGAAAAATTCAATGTAGAATCACCGTGGAATGACTCTACAAGAGAAATGTACCAAAGGAGGCTAGCACACAAGATGCAGCTGAAACAAATAGACATCGAAGGTATAAACGCGAGCTGAAAGAAAATTAAAAGCGACATTGAAGAAGCAGCAACAGAAGCTCTAAAAAAACGCAAAGTCATATTGAACAAAAGAAACAACAACAATACACATTGGTTCAGAAGAGAAATCTGAAGAGAAGCGAGAGGCCTACACGAAGTATAAAACATCAAATACTCCAGAATCCCGAGACACCTATAGAAGAATAGGAAATGAAATAAAGCAGTTAGTAAGAAGAATAAAAAATGAACACTGGGAACAGTTTACAAAAAGGACGGAAACCGACTTCTACGGTACACAAAAATAAATATGGAGATTCATAAGAAACCAACAGAAAGAAATGGCAGAATATTATCATCACCTGGTACTATTTTTAGATCATATTGGAATATTTTTAAATAATGTACCTATTTAATTATAGAAGGCTTTCTTTTTTTTTCTTTTCAGTCGGTGCATCTATGTTTATAAATGTTATTTTTTGGTTTTCCCCTTATTCTTAATACGCATATTCTCTCTGAAATTGGTTTAAACTGTTCTGTCTCTTTGTCTCTTTAGCATAGTAAATTTCTAGTGTGCACCGTTCGAAATGTTTGAAATGTGTTCCCACTACAGAGAAGACATATAATACATTTAATATTGCAAAAATCATCTTTGTAGATTTACAGGATTGGCGCAATTACTGTTCACAAAAATGAGAAAAAGAAACTGAGACACAGATAAATACTTTAATAAACGCTACATCGTTTTAATCATCATCAAAGTCAATGCACTCCTATTCACAAATAATATAACGAGTAAAGTTTGTAAGTTTTTATAATATGTATAATTATTATATAAAAGTTTTTTGGAAAGGTTCATAAACTCCACATCCACATGTGACGTCTGTTTTTTATTAGTCCATTCGCTTTAGTGTTTTATTAATATTTTAGCGGCAATTTTAATTAATATTTATCGCATTAGTTTTGTCTAAATTTTAGAGTAATAAATCTATTAATATATAAATGAAGTGTAGTTAAAGTCAAGGGTTCTTCCAGGGCATTGGCACGATTCCTTTTCCTTATTTCGCATCCACACTCAGATAAATCATTGGAAAAGTTTTATTTTACAAAATAAATCCAGTAGAACGAAAGATACAAAAATAAGTTAGTTCCTCTCAGATTTTCATTTAATTTCAGTCAATCTTATCAATAGTATTCTATCCTTTTTTCTCTTATTTAGGCACTAAATACGTTTCTTATACGTTTTTTATGTTTGGTCCAATATTCAGAAAATCTTTAGATCAAAAAATTTCTAGAAATCATACTTTAGAATTAGATTTTCATACTGTTTTCATTAGTTCCATTGCTCTATCATTTATGTATGTATTCTATATACTTGTATATGTATACAGTGCTTTTCAGATAAAACTATCCACCTTAAATAACTTTTGAACTTCTAATTTTTTGGAAAAACGCAAAAACACTTTAATTAATATCTGAAGGGGGAGGCATAATATCATATTTATATGGTTCATATCATATTTAAGGTTGCTGGAAAATGCACCCTCTCACCCTCTGTATCAACCCTTTATTTTTTTAAATTACTTCTCCCTTTTTTTATTTCATATTTGGATTCTCCCTTTTGTACTGATTTCAGAAATGTATAATACTTGAAGTGATTAGTTTATGAGAAAAGTAAATACAAAAGCAAGAAAATTGGATTGAAAAAAAATATATTTTTTAATAATTTTATTACACACATTTAGAACAAACATTTCACTACTAAAAATTTTTACAATAATTGTTCAAAATGACTGCCTTTCACTTCCATACAATAGTACAATCTATTTTGAAATTCTTCTCTGACATTGCTTAACACGTCTGCATTTAATTGTCGACATTCATCCTCTATTCTTTGTTGTAAATTATCTAGATATTCTGGTTGAGTAGCATAATTTTTGTTTTTAAATACTCCCATAAGAAGAAGTCTAGGGTTGTTCAATCCGGTGACCTAGGTGGCCAATCGATCATCTGTTGTCTTTTACCTATCCAAGGACCGGGAAACGTTTCGTTTAAAAATTATCGCACAGGTAAAGCAAAGTGTGGAGAAGCTCCATCATGTTGAAATACAACCAAATCATCGGAAAGGTTATCATCATTTTCTACTATTGTTCTAACGATCAACCACTTGCCTATATAATTCAAGATACGATGCACCATTTAAGTTTCCAGTGATAAAGAAGGGTCCGATAATATGATTACGTAGGATACCACACCACATACGTTTAACCTTTGAGGATGCTGTGTGTGAAATTCGCGTACAATATGTGGATCACTCTCAGCCCAGTATCGGCAATTATATCTGTTCACCAAACCGTTTAATGAGAATGAGCATTCATCCGAGAAGCAAATATTGTTTAACAATTGTGGATTGTTAATGATGCATTGTATCATTATTTCGCAACATTCGGGACGACGATCAAAATCTTCTTCATTTAACTCTTGTACTAATTTAATTTTATATGGATAAAACTTAAATTTATGGAGGACTCGGAAGGCTGTAGAAGATGAAACACCGATTGCTCTGCTTATTGTTGACAGTGACTGTGATTGTTAAGAGTCTAAGTTAACTTGTCCTAAAACAGCTACTTGGATTGCTTTTTTATTTACAAGTTCCTGTCGGTTATGTTTTTTATTGCAAACTGACCCTCTTGCTCTAATTTTTTCTGCATCAGTTCAATCACACACTTATGAGTTGCATGTCTATTGTGGTGTGTTTCATTAAAAATTCTAGCGCAGCTCTTGCAGCACAATTATTATTTTTGTAGTATAAACCTACAATTTCGATTCTTTCTTGCAAAGTGTACACCATTTCAGCGATCAAATTGCACACGTATCAAAATAAGCTGTTACTTACAAGTTATAACAAATTGGCGCTATTAACCGATTAAAACAAATGTAAAAATGATATCGAAAACCTTTGATAAAACTTGAATAAAAAGTGAATTTTTTTGTTTCTTGGTTTTTGAAGGTACTACAAATAGTACGGTTAAATATTTAAAGAGTTTAAATTATGCTACAACCTATTTTGTTAGAGTCAATTAAGGTGAGGGAGATACTGTCTTGTTAACAGGAAAATTGTCTATCTGATAAACTAATCACTTCAAGCCAAAGGTATTATACATTTTTGAAATCAGTACAAAAAGGAGAATCCAAATATAAAATAAAAAAGGGGGAAGTAATTTAAAAAAATAAAGGGTTGATACAGGGGGTGAGAGGGTGCATTTTCCAGCAACCTTTAATATGATATTATGTCTCCCCCTTCAGATATTAATGGACGTGTTTTTTGCGTTTTTCCAAAAAATTAGAGGTTCAAAAGTTATTTAAGGTGGATAGTTTTATCTGAAAAGCACTGTATATATCATATATTATATATATATATATATATATATATATATATATATATATATATATACATTAGGTAAAATTACCTTTGTAGGGAAAGGATTGCTGATACATTGTGTACTGATAAAGATCAATAAGTCAGAAATACTAATTTACGGTTGCCTTCAATCCTTTATACCTTTATTTGCATCTTCGTTGCGAATTCTCCAGAACTTCTTTAGCCAGAAGTTGTCATCTTTCATGTAGTCCAGGGAATTTCCAGTTATGAAGCTTCCATTATTGCTGCTATTATTATTTCTATTGATGGCGACTTTCAGTTCTAGACGTTTAGATCAGTTGCAGTTATACAGTTCAAATTCTCAGATTTTAGTTCAAATGATTTTTATAGATAAGCCTTGTATATATATATATAATATATATATATATATATATATATATATATATATATATATATATATATATATATATTAATATTTTTACTTCTCGACCCACTTTTCTAGGGGGCCTCCGCTAATTTTTACCAAATTTTAGTATATCATTGTACCTTAAAAAGTAGTCTATAGCTATTTTTTAGCACTGTAGGTGTCCCTGGGCTGGAGATATGCCCCTCGAGAGGGTCAAAAATATCCTTTTTACCCTGTATTTAAAGAGCTATATCATTGAGTCCTTTGTAACGATTTTAACTCACCAGCTCTCATTTTTTTTTTGTTATGTCAAGTTTTTGATGAAATAATTTACAAAACCGCAAAAGATAAGTTTTATTTTATAGGTCAAGAACAACGAAAAGAAAACCTACAAAATTTTATGATTTTTAATTAATTGTCAAAATTTAACTAAATAAGGAAACAATTGTAAAAACAGATATATTAAAGTAATTTTAGATACCTTTCAAACGAGCATTGGCAAATTAAAATCCATTTAGTAGATACGAAGATACAGCTGCTGTTTAAAAATTAGTCAGTTTTTAGAGAATCGCATTTTTTATCATTTTTAAACTGATCTTTTGCGGTTTTGTAAATTATTTCATCAAAAACTTATCATTATAACAAAAAAAAAGTAAGACTTTGTGAATTAAAATCGGTTTACTGAGCTCAGAGATTATAGCTCTTCAAGTATAGAGCAAAAAGCGCTATTTTTGACCATTTCGATGGGCATATCTCACGCACAGGCCACCTGGTTAGAAAATTTGGTAAAAATCCACGGAGCCCCCCTTACAGAAGTGGTCGAAAAGTAAAAATATTGCTCATATATATACATGTACAGAGTATCCAGAAACTCTCCTTACAAACAAAGACCGGAAATTCCTCAGATAGTTTTAAGACAATTTAACCCAATTCACCTAGTCCAGAATTGCTTCCTGAGAGAGCTAGAGCACTTTGAAGATCGCGCCTTGTAATTAGGTTTTTTTTTAAATACCTCCAGAACCTCCAGGTCAACGGTTATTTTAACGCATAGCTTTTTTGATCTACCTTTTAAGCATTTATGAAACTAGATTATTAAATTTTCAGGTATTCTAGTACTAAAAGGTACTCTTACTCATATAGATATGCCGTTTTCTAGAAAAATCGATTTGAAAATTTTTCGATTTTTCTTCGTGAACGTTGGATGAATATTTTTTGCACTAGTTGGACGTGGACCTGGCAACATAGGTATAACCTACGTTTTTCATTGTCAAATTGTGGTCAGTTTGCAAAGTTTATGTTTTAGTTTTTTACTTTGTGGCATTTAAATATAACAATTTCAATTTAACAAAAATGGTTTTTACTAGAGGAATATGCTGATATACTTTATTTTATCGCGAAATTAATTATAATGGTCGAGCCCCACAACGTAGATACCCAGAAAAATTTCCCAATCGTGATTCCACGCACTTATCATTTACAGCTCTTTATCAACGATTAAGAGAAACAGGTTCAATGGTCACAAAAAATAATGAAAGAAGGAGACATGATAATGTAACAGCAGCACATGAAGATGTTATTGTAAGTTGAGGAAAATCCAGAAATTAGCTTTTGAAGACTATCTGCCATGGATCCCACAATTTTAAACTCTTCCGTAGGAAATATCTTACACAACGAAAATTTATATCTTGTTCATTTTACAAAGGTACAAGCACTGCTGCAAGGGAATGCTGCTGTGAAAAATTCACTAAATGGTTACAAAATCAGAACAATCAAAATTAATATTTTTTCAGATACATTTTGTTTTGCGACAAAGCCACATTAATGTGCATATTGTTTCCAAAGCTATTTTTTGTGGCATTTTAGATTAATTACTATTTAAATGGGAATAAGCCACAATTAAAGGTTAAAGTACATTTATTGACGTTTCAATTTCAACTTCGGATATCGTTCTCAAAATATAAACATTAGTAAATTAAACAAATTTTGTTTTTTTGTTACTTGCTGAAAATGTCTTCTAATTTAATTTTATCTGACCCATTTATATTGGCATTTCAGACATACATTATGCATTTTAAAGTAGATGGCTTTAAAATGATATTGCCAATATTGTTGAGTTGCGTTCCTGGGGCGACTTTACTTGTAAGATGTATAATGTATGTCTGAATTGCCAATACATTTGTATTGGCATTGAGTCAGATAAAATTAAATTAGAAAAATTTTTCACCACGTAACAAAAATTTTTTTTTTTAAATTTACTAATATTTGTATTGTGAGAACGATTTCCAAAGGGGAAATTGAAACGTCAATAAACTGACTTTAACCTTTAATTGTGGCTTATTTCCATTTAAATAGTTACTTTGTATAACGAATGCTCAAAAGTTAAAGACAAAAAATTTATGCGATAAAATAACATTTAATAAAAATAATAACAAGTTATAGTTTTTTTTAACTAGAAGCGTTCTACAGGAATTAAAGAAAACTAATTACAAGGAACCGTCTTCAAAGAGCTCTAGCTCCCTTAGGAAGCATTTTTGGATATTGAATTGAGTTAAATTGTCTTAAAATTATGAGGAATCTCAGGTCTTTGTTTGTCAGGAGAGTTTCCGGACACCCTGTATAACCCTTTTGAAAATGAAATGTGTCGGTCATTCATTCTATTTTCTGTATAACAAGTAGTCTTCGGAATTTTTTTCCTCTTTTTTATTCATGTAGAAGTTCTGCAGATTTTCATCCATTTACGGCATGTAGCTTTATTTGTGTTCTTTAAGCCTTAACTTAGTTTTTAAAGTACCACATGTATTCAATGGCAGGGATCAACAATAATGGTAAGCATGAATACATAGTAACGCATAAATGCAATCTGAAAGTAAATGTCGAATACAATGATTTGCCCATTTTAAAAATGTAATGTTTTATGTGTTTGGGTTAAGAATAGCAAATAGCGTTAGACAAATGGAGTTTTTGCAAAAAAATATTATAAAAAGATTTAAATTTTTATATTTAGTTGACTAAACTATCATTAAACCTAACCAAATAAAGTTGGAATACTTAAGTAAGATATGAACTACTTTTTCGATATATACCTAACTGTGACATTGAAAATGCAACATCCATAAAGCATCAAAATATTTTCATATATTTTTAATATGTTTATTGAAAATGTTATATATAGGTATGTTGAGCTTTATAAAGCAGCTATGGTGGAAGAATTGTCCCATTGACAGCAACAGCAAACATTACCGAAATCGAATCCAATCCTCGTCGAGTTATAACCAGGGCCCGGATCATCATTAGTCCGATTCTTCTCATCGTGACCAATAGTATTGTTTGGTTTTATATTTTTCGACTCAGTCTCAAAATGGTTAAAATATTCATCGATTATTTCTGGATTTAGGGTCTCTCTGGACTGTTTAATCTTCTGATACAAACGAGCTCACAACTTCTTCTTGTGTCCTATTATAAAGCTTTCCACGTATTTTTTTTTACAATAATTTGAGCAGGGGTCTCAAAACCCATATTCCCATGTGAATACAATGTTATATAGTGTGCAAATAAATGGTTACATTACAATAGTTACTTATTAAGCACTAACCAACTAAATAAATATACAAAAACATAGGTAATAGCAAGTGTTTAGTACAAATTAAATGTTCAACTATGGAGCAAATGGTCATCCAGTTTATTTTTGAAAATATTGACAGATGGAGCATCTATAATCTCAGCCGGAAGGCTATTTCATATCGAGAACACTCGACTACAGAGATAAAATTGTTTGTGATCACGAAGACGATTGTCATTGTCTAGTATAAACATTTCCCCCACATTTCCAAAGTTGTATTTTACTATCCGAAACGTAATAATTAACTCACTTCGAAGTCGACGTTGTTCAAATGTAGTGAAATTGGCCATATTCAGTATTTCTGTATACGTAGATCTTAAGCGACCAAAAGACATCCTAGTGCACTGCCGCTGTACGTTTTCGAGAATATTACGATCGCGCACTAATACGGGACACCAAACAGTTCCGCAATATTCCAGAACTGGACGAATGTACAGTTTATACAAATGAACTGAGCTCATAAATGACACTTTCGCAAACGTTTTATTTAGTAGATATAATTTACTGTTAGTTTTTTTAGAAATATGCAAAATATGTTCCGACCAACTTGGATTGTTAATAATTATAACACCTAGATCATTATATGTGATTTTACTATTTTTAACACGCATCCATTAATAGAGTAAGGAAGATTATTTTTACCCATGTGAAGAACTACACATTTGTCCACATTAAGAGGCAGCATCCAAGTAGAGCACCATTCCGATATGCAATCAAGGTCATCTGGAATCATAACTGGAAATTTACGGAGGGATCGGAAAATAGCTTCGTGTCATCTGCATAGAAAGCTTTGTTGCATTTACTGTGAAATTGTAGATCACTTGAGTATGCTATGAATAAAAGTGGGACCAAAACTGATCCTTGCGGTACTCCACTTAAAACCGTTCTCTCAACTGAGAAAGAGTCCCCAACTCTAACACAAAACTTTCTATCTGGTAAATACGCGTCGATCCATTTCAGTAATTGACCACGGATATCAAGGTGTTCCAATCTATGTAATAGTCTTCGCTTTGGAACTCGATCAGAAGCTTTAGCAAAATCGAGGTAAATAATGTTTACCGGGGCTTTTCTGTCTAATGCTCTTGACCATTCATTGACACACCACAGAAGATTTGTCATTGTAGAACGTTCTTTGACAAAACCATGCTGCTGTTCTGGTATAACCAGTTCATTTTGCAGCAAATCAGAAATTGTCTCGGCAATAATAGATTCCATTATCTTGGATATTATAAGTGTTAAGCTGATAGGACTATAGTTATTAGGATCCAATTTCTTCCCTTTTTTAATAATCGGTGTTACAAATGCGGTTTTCAGTTATCAGTTAGTTAAAAGTATTGTACTATTGTAGGTGTTGAATAAAGTTATTTTACAAGAAGTGTAACAATATCGTACACAAATTATGAAACAATAAATAAATAATGCGGTCCTAAAATAGCAATCCTATAAATAAAATAAAGCACCATCAAGTTTATTTTTAAAGATGTTAACACTAGTTCCTGGTATGATGTCTTCATACAAATTGTTCCAGATATCAAATATTCTATTAAGCAAGAAGTTCACCCTGGACCTTGTAGTAGTTTGTTCCCTCTTTAATTTTTAACGATGGCCTATTAATCTTTTGTCTTGATTTAAAGTGAATATGATGTTAAGGTTCCCAAAATTGTTTTAAAATACGGAAGGACATAATTAGGTCACCTCGAAGACGTCGCTACTCGAATGTCGTGAAATGAACCATGGATTAGTCTATCTTCATAATTAGGTCTTACACGACCGTATGCCAGTATTGTGGCTTTGTGCTGAACATTTTCAAGTAAGATTTTATTGTGACTGAGATCTGGATTCCACACTGGCCCAGCAAACTCAAGAATAGCTCTAACGTATATTGAGTAAAGTTTATTAACAGAGATTAGAGATATACGTGTAAAACATTTACGGATCAAAAACAATTTCGAGTTTACACGTTTACACACCGACACTATGTGATCAGACCAATTTAAGTCACTAATAATTATCACTCCAAAATCGTTGTGTGAGGTTACCGAGTTTAAGGGACATCCATTAATAAAGTAATGGGTTATGTCGTAATGGGTTATTTTTGCCGATATGTGAAACAACGTACTTTTCAATGTTAAGCAGAAGTAACCATTCTGAGGACCATTTAAATATTGCATCAAGATCGTGTCATGCCACCGATGTTGTTTAATGCCTACACTGAATCAGTTTTTGAAATAGCGTTAAATAATCGCTGCGAAGGGGTTAAGATCGGTGGTGAAATTATTAATAACATTAGATACGCCGATGACACCGCAATAATGGCAGAAAGTCTAGAAGATCTTCAAACCCTGTTGAATGCTGTAAACAACGAATGCACTGAAAAGGGCTTAACAATCAACGCAAAAAAAAAACAAAATGGATGGTGATCGGAAAAATTAATATCGAAGACTCAGTACTAAGATTATATAACAAAATCCTGGAAAGGGTGGAACACTTTAGATATCTGGGTAGCTGAACTGACTGCAGGGTGAAAGTGACGAGGAAATTTCGACCAGAATAAAACTCGCACGGAAAAACTTTATTAACTGACGTTCTGTATTATGCAGAAGAAGTTTGTCGTTGACCATACGTCTAAGAGTATTGAAGTGCTACGTCTGGTCCACTTTGTTCTTGGATGTGAAACCTGGACAACAAAAATAAAAAATCTTAACAAATTAGAAGCATTTGAGTTATGGTGTTACCGTCGCATGCTCAGAATCCCGTGAACAGCACATATATGTATCGAACGTGTGCTAAAGACCGTGCACAAAGAGCAAGAATTGATCAACATCATCAAAATGAGAAAGGTCCAATACTTCGGTCATATAATGAGAGGACCTAAATATCGCTTACTCCGGTTAATCATTCAGAGCAAAATCGAAGGAAAACGTTAGGTCGGAAGAACACAACTGTCCTGTCATCATTTCATCAGCTTGTCAATATGACGATAGCCAACGCTTGAATACAAGCACGGCACACAAAGAAGAAGATCAAGATCGTCTTGAAAAACATGTTGGTTAATAGTTGGATTTACAAACAATTTCGTATCATCAATGTAAAGGGAAACATTACTGGATACAATGAGCGGAAGATCACTAGTGTAGATACAAAAAAGTAGCGGTCCAAGTACTGATCCTTGTGGGACTTCACTTTTGACTGGCTTGTCTAGTGAGTGGGCGTCCCCTGCCTCGGGGAAATGAACACGAACCCCGAAGTATTTGTCGGATAGAAAATCCTGAATCCAAATGTATAACTTTCCGCGGATACCATAGTGATCCAATTTAGCTGGTAATCGACGTTTTGGAACACGGTCGAAAGCTTTGGAGAAGTCTAACTATACTTAATTTGAAGCAATTAATCGTACGAATTTGAGGCACTGTCACTTTTGCCTTAATAAAACAGTGCAATTGACAGATTAATTTAAATGGCTTACCTTGGTTTGTAGACAACAATTTTTCAAATCGAATGGTATGTATCAACAAAAAAGTTTTCAAGTTTTTATTGAAACAAATGGAATAACAATGATGTGTTCCTTAGACATTTTTTATGTTTGTATATTTAATTTACTGTTATATCCACCTGAGAAATATAGATTGGTAACAATAAGTAGTATAATTAGTTTTTTTATAGAAAACAAAACCCGTATTCTGCAGTTTTTTTATACTTTTTGTAGGAAATATAGATGTTTAAAACCATTAATGTCTTTTAAGCTTGGTAATACGATTGACGTGATTTATAATTACATAATATAAAATAATGAAGTTAAATTATAATGAGAAAATTTCATTAACAAGACTGACTAATGGCACAATTTATATGCTTATTACCCAATTTACATCTTAATGCTCTATTAAAGTAATTGTATTTCATGTTTTTAAATTCCTATGATTTATAATGAGATGAAAATTATTTGCGATATACCGCGATATACATTTATAGAAAGAGGAATGATTGGGCTAAGCTCGCACACAATGGACGGAGAAAAAAAATACGCACACACAAAAGATATAGGGCAAGCGTAAATATATATTTCTGACTTATTGATTTTATATTATTTTTGTCACTATAACACAGTAAATTCAGAATAAATAAAACTATTTTCAGAACATAAAACTACAAAATTAATGCAGTATATTTCACGAGTTTACGACTATTTTGGATTAGGAATAAAAGCTTTGACTTAAACGTCCCAGTGTGCGGAAAAAGTTAAGTTAATCCCCATTGAGTTAAATTAAACCAAAATATTTATTATTTTTTAAAGATTTGTAGTTTTTTCAAAAATGCCTGTTGCCATATGGCAACGCTAGGCGCTAGGCGTTTATGAGAGCACAGACTATTTCAGAAAGTATAAAAACCCTAATAGAGAAAGCAGTGGAATACAATAAACCTCTAGTTCTAATATTTATCGATTTTCACAAAGCCTTTGACACAGTTGAGCTAAGCAAAATATTACAGCCGCTTAAAGAATGCAGGCTAGATTATAGATATACTAAATTATTATATAAAATATACCTGCAGGTAACAACCACTGTCAAATTACATACTAACAGTAATCGCATAAAAATAGAACGGGGGTTAGACAAGGAGACTCGATGTCATCTAAACTTTTTAATACGGTGCTAGAACATGCTTTTAAGAATTTGGATTGGATGACAAAGGGAATAAAAATAGATGGAGAATATCTAAACAACTTAAGTTTCGCCGATGATATACTTATAATAGCTGAAGATCCAGGTATGGCAAGAGAGATGGTACAGGAACTCGTTGTGGTTACAGAAAATGTAGGTTTAAATATAAATATCTCGAAAACAAAAATCATGATCAATTTGGTGCCCAACCAGAACATCAGTATTGGTGGGAAAGAAATAGAACTCGTAGATAGATATAAATACCTGGACATGAAATTATGATTGGCAGAGATAATCAGACATCGAGAGATAACAAACGAAGACATCAGGAGAAGAACCGGAGTGACTGACATCATCGAGAAGATAGCCAGACTAAAATGGAGATGGGCAGGACACATAGCGAGAATGACAGATGGGCGATGGACAAAGAGGTTATTGGAATGGAGGCCAAGGGAAGACAAGAGAAGCGTCGGTTGACCACCTACAAGATGGACTGACGATTTAAGAAGACTCAATAAAAACTGGATAAGAGCGGCGCAAGATAGACGGGGTTGGAAACATGAGGAAGAGGCCTATGTTCAGCAGTGGACTCTTGAGGCTGGATGATAATGATTTCAGAAAGTTACTAAAAACTCATGTTAAAAACATTTATTCAGGTTTGTTATTCATTTTTGATCTAATATAAAATTACGTTCCAAACATAGCCCGATAATACATCTTTTGAACATTGTACGAATAATTAACAAACATTCTACACCTGCATATCTCTTCTTTTCTTCTATGAAGTGAGTATTTAAAGGTGATATCTTCCATCATATCTCAAATCATCCTTAATTAAGTTCAAGGAAATACTATTTCTTGATGTAGCTGGTCTTCCATCCCCTTGAAGCGCAGTTCCATATTGAGATATATTAATTGAAGCATACTATTTTGAAAGAAGTTCTCAAACTAGTTTGCTTTAGCAGAAACCTCATGGCTAATGAGCATGAATCATATTTAAAATAAGAGACTTTGGAGATTTTTCGAGATCTATCATGTTTTTATGGATCTTTCAGTATGCATTATTGTTGATGTTCAATATTTTCCGTATAACATTGTTTTGCCTATAGAAATTTGATTTCTATGTGGATTAAAATTTAGAGCAGCGTAAGTACAGTACTTTTTATGCACCAATTGATTGTCTACTTTATGGGCATAGAAACTGTGCCACGATAATGCACAGTGCTCTGTTGTAGAAAAGGCGAGACTTAAGGTCGAAGTACTAGAGTCTGCTCCGTAGGTCGATCCACCAATTTTCTGTAGGATAGTATTCCGGATGTATCAGGTGTTATACGAAATCGTGCAGTCCAAGGTGACATCTAAATATTTTGCAGTAGGATTGGAAGAACATGTTCTTAAAAAAACCTCTCTAAAATATATAAAGGGGGAAGAGTTAAAATCCCGTGACTGGGCAAATTGGGCAGATGTAATAGAACCCCGAAATGGAAGACCATATCGAAGATGAGACTCGAACAAAGAAAAATATGTCATTTTGGAATATGCTAAATTGATTTCCTTCGAAACAGATCTTATTGCATAGCAGGCTATGGCTAGTTTTTTACTTAACACATCGATATAAAGGGACCATTTAAGGTTACTTTCTATAAAAAAAATACCAGAAAATTTTACAGAATCAACGATACTGATCTGGCTGTTATTAAGAAGCAAGGGTTGAAGAGCTCCTTTATAGGATAATGCTACTGTCTTATCCACATTAAAAGAGAGTAAATTAGAGTCGAATCAGGTTGTTATTTTAAGCAGATCAGAAGTTATAGTTGCAATATTAGAGTTGGTACAGGTGATACTATTATCATCAAAAAAGAAAAAACTTTTTCCATTGATTTTTAAGCTAGTGATGTCATTTATAAAGATAAGGAAAAGTAGGGGACCCAATACTGAACCTTGTGGTACTCTACATACAAGGTTTTTATGAGTAGAGTATCATTTGCTATAACTAGTTGTTTCCTAATCTAATCTTTAACTAAGATTAGAACCAATTCAAAAAAATACCTCGAATTCCGTAGAAATTTAGTTTTTTTTATTAAAATATGTGATTTACACAATAAAAGCTTTGGCGTAATCACAAAACAGTGGCAGTATAAAGATTATTGTTTAGTGCTTGATAGACCTCATGTAATACAGAAAACATAGCATTACTGGTACATTTATTAAATAAAAAGCTGAAATGACTTTGTGATAAATGTTGTTTTTAACATAAGTCGGGCTTTTACAAGTCTCTTAATAATTTTGGATAGGACCGGTAGTAAAGCCACGTTTACACGATGACAATTGTCTCGCCAATGGTCATTGGACAATTGTCATCACGTGGTTGCGGATTATCGGAGGCCAGTCCAGTTGAACGATAAGATATTTATACGGGGCCAACTATTGCCAAGGCAGTAGACAGCTACAAATAATACAAACCACGTGTATGTTTTGACTGACACAAGAGAACTAGAGAGAACTGGTAAAATACAAGACAGCACTACTGGCCTACACCGTTCACACGGCGCCAATTGTCGCGACAATTGTGATTTCGACTAGTGGGGGGCTCACTGGAGACAACTGAATTTTGGGCCAATTGTGAGGGCAGTTGGAAAGGCAATTGGCATGCAGACATTCGATTTTTCACCACCCTTATGAAGAGGAATAATAATGGCTGTTTTTAGGCACTCTGCAAATATACCTTTTTCAAAGGAGTCATTAATTAGTGAGACCAGGACTTCCAACAATTTTTTGTAAGATTTAAGAAAAAATTTTAAAAGTTATCAAATCAGTTTAAACATTGCAATGCGACATGGACACTCAGTAGCGCCATATGTTGGAGAATTAAATTTATAAAAAAAAAAATAAAAAAGGTCCTAGGTCTTTTTATTTACCAAATAAATATAAAAATATTTTGATGTTTATTGAGATACTTGCTTACACTTTATCCCATGAGTAATTCACTAACCTATAAAGCAACAAATATAGAAGAGAACCCAATATCTCAAACTAATAGTAATCATTTTAGTTTTGTTATAAATGTGTGTGCTCTTACTATTATTATCATTAAATATTTTCGCTTACTAAAGTTACATAATTCAGTTTATATTTCTACGGTAATCTGAGACCGAGGGATTGTTGCGAATAGGAAATGAATACTATAATGAAAAATACTCGTAATATCTACTATTAGAATTGGTCGACAAATTTTATTATTATTAAACAACAGTATGTAGTTGAATGAAGTTAAATATGGTTTCAAAACAAATTTCTCCAAATGTCGATATATTTTAGGCTCAATTAAGTTTCCCAAGTCGATATATAAAATTATCGTTATTTCTTCAGTTGATATGACATTAATAGCCGACATTTATGTATTTTGATAATATATGTTGGAGAAAATGCTTTAGATTTATGGGAATAATTTATACCGTAAAACAATCGAACCCTTCCAGTACATCTGAAATGAAAATGTTAAACAATAAGTCGTAGTATGAGACGAGATATCATTAATAAATATACCTAAAAGCAGTGGCGGCTGGTTGTGGTAAAATTTTGGGTAGGCCAAGCACCAAATTACATATAGCTATGTCTAATGACTGGCGGACCAGAGGAAGGGTCACGGGGTCATGACCCACCCTTAAAAATATTTGAAAATCCACTTATCCTATTGGTGGTAAGACTAAAAATAACTTTGCATCAGAGAAAAGTAATCACCCTCAAGATCCATGATTTTCTTTTACATACATGCAAATATAAATTTATTTTTATTTATAAAAATACTTAAAATTATAAGGTAACTGTAACAGACTTACATTTAATTATGTTATTTGTAAACTATTTGTTTATAAATAAAATTATGAACTAAAACATACACGTAGATTACAAAAACATTTTATTATTTATAGAGCAGGTTTATTCTTATCTCTTTGCTTTGTGCAAATTTGTCAATTACTCGTTCATAAAATGTGTCGCCCGTTTCCATTAATCGAGCAAGAACATCTTTCTAGATTGATACAGTAGCCATTGATGAAACCCGATTTTGCGTCATTGTATTTCGAAGAGATGACTTTATTCGCTTTAAAGTGGAGAACGTTCTTTCAACTGAAGCGCTTGTTGCAGGTACTGTAGCAAGTAAACAAAATAACTTATAGCTTTCAGGAAGAATTTCATTGGTTTCGTTATCAAACATACTTTTAATTAGTTCTAACAAACTCTTATCGTGAAAATTTTCACGATGAATAGCAGAAAAAATCATTTCCAGTTCTGTTTTTAATAAAGATTTATTAAAAAGTGGTTCATATGTATTCATCAATGAGTCCAAAGCTTTTTGTGGAAATTTAGCTCCATATTCTGTGAATCTTTTATTATCGCCCAATTCCAGAAATTGAAACTTTGCGTAATCCGAGAAACGTTGCTCTAATGAGTAATAATATTGTCCAAAATCTCAAAAAAGACCCTTCTAAATTTAGTTTTAGCTTTCTCCAAAAAACTTTGATCTCCTTTATTAGATACACTACCAGGTAAAATATCAAGTTCACTATGACTTAAGATGGGTTCCGAATGTGTTTCGCTAACAGAAATGTTAAAATGGTTAGAAAATGTAAGGTCATTTCTCCAGCTCTTTAACATTGCAACACATCTGGACACTGAATTGGCACACAATTGGACATCATTATTTTTCTTCTGCAATATGTTGTATAAGAGCTCAGTTTGTTGAAATATATCACTAAAAACATTTAATAAAAATACAAATTCCAAGTCCTCCAATTTACATTTAAAACCATCTGCCTGCCTAATTGATTTTGCATTTGATTCTGGGCAATTTATTATGTCCTGGAAGACTTGTAACAATTTCTTTCTTTCTTGTGACACAGCATAAATAACTTTTGCATTTGAATTCCATCTTACTTCACTATTTGTGGGAATTCGTTTTCCAAGTATTTTATTTAAAAAATAGGATCGTTTGGACGATTGGTGAAAATAAGCTGGTATACCTTGAAGCGTTGAGAAAAATATTTTGACTGTTGTAATGTTGGAGCAACTTTGCTGTAAAACTAAGTTGAGGCGGTGAGCGAAACAATGGGTAAATATTGCCAATGGTGCAGAATCTCTCACTAATTTTTGAAGTCCATTAAGTTGTCCCGACATAACACTAGCTCCATCGTAGGTTTGAGCAATTAATTTAGCTTTACAGTCAAATTTACCGATTACACTAAACAGTAAGTCACGTAACGCTGGAGCACTTCGGTCTTCCCCGAGATCAAAAAAACCTAAGAAATATTTTTGAACAACGCCTTTTGTGTCCACTAGTCTGCATACTATTGAACATTGTGTCCTTTCAGTAATATAGGTTGTTTCATCAACAATGCATGCAAAAAATGTGTAGTTGTTTATGGCATTCTCGATAAAAATATGAATTTCGTCTTTCACTAGATCGGTTAGTTCGTTTTGTATCGTTTTTGAGATACCTCTGAAATATATTTTTTTCTGCCAGTGATGATTTAGTTCTGGAGTTGATTTTAATATTAATTCCCAAATCGCTTTAAAATTTCCAGGATTTAGGGAACCATCGGATTCGTCGTGGCCACGGAAAGCCAGTTCCTGTTTCGCTAAAGTACAAGTTAAAGAAACTAATTTTTTAATGATTTCTCTGTTTATTTTAACTTCTGCATTGTATCTAATTTTTGCGATTTTTGATTTTTCATCTAGCAAATCGCGAACAGAAAACGCCCTCTTCTGCACATCCTTAAAGGACAGGAAATTACTTAAATGTTCCTTGCAACTGGAATGTTTTTTAAGGAGGCAGACATATTTTTTAAATCAAAGTATCCTTCACAATTCCATACACATTTCTTGTTAGAAAATAACAAACACGGCCAACAATATAGTCTATTTTTTGTAATACTTCCAGACAACCATTTATAGACATCATACCAAGAACAATTAAAAGTACGCACCTTTTTCCCATCTTTTTGGTCAATACGCAATGTTGGAGTAGGCCTTTCATTCATAATAATTTTTTTTCTATCAACTTCAGTTCTTCTAGATAATGGCAATTCCAATAGTGAAACAACAATGTCCAAACACTCACTATCAACATTACTATTACTGCAACCTTGTAAAGCGTCAGAAAAACTCATTTTTATGTATCAGTTATAAAACGATCTCACTATTCCAAGAAAAATTTTTAAAAATCAACCTTGATCGACCAAACAACTAGTGCAACTAGTAATAACAGATAACAGTGAAAATTGAACTAATGCCAGTGTTGCCATATATAAGTTGCATACAATCAGAAGATATAGAAATCATGCAAATGTGATTTTTTTTTAGAATTTTACGAATTTTTTAAAATTTATTTATGCAACCGTGAACTTGTTTGCAATTGTGTTGTTTGTTTAAAAATATGTTACAATTATAGATTATGTTACATATTTTTTTATCATAATTTAAAAGAAAATTTATATTACAATTCGATCATTACGTTACAAGTGACAACGATGGTCGACGCTAGGCCCGATCGTCTGGTGCCTACACAGCGAGCATAAACACGCCAATATAAATCGTTGTCCGGCAAACTGCTTAACTTCAAACGCTTTTTGTACGGGGATCTTATGTGTGCTGGGTCGGCCAATTACTATCGGGCCTATTAATGATATTTAAAATGCCTGAATACGATTTGATACTTTCTATGGTAATATAATAACATAGTTGTTTTAGCGGACGCTAATGTATTGAGTGATTTAGTACATTTAAAAGTTATTTACATGCATTAACATAATTTTTGAATATATATTTTTCAATTTTAAAGCTCTTAAAATTATTGGGTAGGCCCGGCCTATCCTGCCTACCCCCAAAAGCCGCCACTGCCTAAAAGCAATAATAACGTAAATCAGTAGATATGTATCGGTGTCATGTCTGAGTTGCAATTATCAGACTAAATAATTCATTTTGCAATATAATTTTGATATATTCATTAAATTTTCAACGAACGCAACGAAAACGGGTCACATCTGTTAATATCATTAACAAAATATTTGATTAAGTTGCTTCAATGTTAAAACAACAACCGTGTTTATTGTTGTAGGCCAATCCAGGAGCATTTTAATATTCACGAGTAAAGGTTTATTGAGCAGAGTGGATTTTCTAAATAGTATATAAATCTATGAAATTTTATCTTCTTAATTATTTTGTGTAAAGTAACCATAGGTTGTCGTTTAAATATTATTTGTATTATGCAATTATTTGTATTATGCAATACCTACACAATACTCAAAAAACTCATAAAATTCTCATAATTCTATTCTTCTTCTTAACTTGCCCTATCAAGTCCCCTTGACGTTGGCGATTAACATGGCGAAACTGTCTCTGTCTCGAGCTATTCTAAAGAGTTGCTCAGCTTTCCTTATTCCTGTCCACTCCCTGATATTCTTCAACCAAGAGGCCTGCTTTCTACCAATTCCTCTGCGTCCTTCGATTTTACCCATCATAATAAGTTGAAGAATATTATATCGGTCTCCTCTTACTACGTGTCCAAAATAGGCCATCTTTCTACATTTGATGTTATCAAGCAGCTCGCGAGCAGCATTTGCTCTCTCAAGGACTGCCACATTTGTCAGCATAGCCGTCCATGGAATTTTTAGTATACGTCTGTGCAGCCACATTTCAAAGGCCTCTAGACGATTAATGGTGGATATTTTTAATGTCCATGCTTCGACACCGTATAAACTGACCAAATGTAACATTTAACCATGCGCTTTTGAAGTTGAAGTTGCAAGTTATCATTACCGAAGAATGACCTTATTTTTAAAAATGTCGTGCGGGCTATCTTGGTTCTACATTTTATCTCTTGATCTGGATCTAGTTGTTCAGTAATATGGCAACCAAGATAATTAAAACTGGACACTCTTTGAATTATATGACCATCAACATATAATCGTGCATCTTGATGTGCTAAACGGCTAAACACCATGTGTTTTTTTTTGAACAGTTTATGTTTAGGCCAAACTCTCTTCCCACTGTATCAATGGCATTTAAAAGGCATTGTAGTCCATTCATGTCATCACTTAAAATAACTGTATGGTCTGCATATCTGATTGTATTTATCAGAATTCCATTAACTTTTACGCCCCATTCCAAATTATGCAGCGCTTCTTTAAATATTCTATCTGAATATAAATTAAATAACAGTGGGGATAGTATACAACCCTGTCTGACACCTCTTTGTATTTTACATATTTTTGTTGATTTTCCGTTTATGCAAGCTGTCGCTGTTTGACGCCAGTATAACTTTTCTATGAATCGTATGTCTTGACTATCAACTCCTTTATCTTTTAATATTCTAATTAATTTGTGATGCTGTATTCGATCAAAGGCCTTTTTATAATCAATAAATACAGCAAAGACGTCTTTCCTTTGTTCTCGAAATTTCTGCAGTAATACATTTATTGCAAAGAGGGCCAGTCCATTTCTGAAGCCAAATTTTGTTTCATCCTGGTCTTCTTCACATTTATCTCTGATTCTACTGTGGATGATGCGTAGAAATATTTTCAAAGTGTGGCTCATAAGGCTTATCATTCTATAATCGCTACAGTTTTTCGGACGTTGTTTTTTTGGTAGTGTTATGAAGTCGGATTTTAACCAATCTTCAGGAATATCACCAGTTGATATAATTATATGCTTTTATTAAATTACGATCTGGTCAATTAAACTAATTAGCAAATTTTAATCGCCTTAAAATTCTAGAATTTATCACTTAATTAATGCTAGGTTTATTTTTGTAATCCTTTCAACTCCAATTTATTGCACTATTTATTAGTATTCACGTACTAGTTTTGTCACCTCTACTCCTTCTTTCTCACATGCTCTATTCACTACCAACGTTAGTTGTCAATACAGCTAGTTAAACTTTATTTGCTACATATCCGAATAATTAGACTGATGTCAGTTCATACCACTATCGTAAGTTGTGGAGTCACGAATATCTTCTTTCTCCGGGTCCACGTTTGCCCCTGGATTATTAGTGCGGTAAACGGTATTTGTCATGTCTCATTAGATGTCTAAATATTCAAGCTTCCTCGTTTTGATAGTGAATGAGATTTCTGTTTTCCTTTTAAACTCGGCGTAGTACTTCCATGTTTGTAATGTGTTCACAGATATTCAAGATATTCTAAGACTGCGTCGGTACATCCACATTTCAAATGCCTCCAGCATTTTTATCAATATTTTCGTTAATGTTCACGATTCTGCTTGTACAGCTAAACAGGAAATATATAGCATTCACTTAGCTTTATTTTTACTGAAAGAGATGACGACTATTTATACTTCCATAAAACACTCGATGAAATAACGAAAGCCTTCAGATAAAGTAACATCATAACAGATTACAACGAAGTATGGAAACTCTGGAAAATATAATATCATTAATGTTGCTATATTCTTATTGATATTGTTCTGAAGCTATTTTCTTGTGGCATTGTAAATTAATTACTATTTATAACTGGGAATAAGCCACAATTAAAGATAAAAATACGTTTATTGACGTTTCAATTTCCACTTCGGAAATCGTTCTCAAAATACAAACAGTAAATTAAACAAATTTTGTTTTTTGTTACATAGTGAAAAAATTCTTCTAATAATTTAATTTTATCTGACTCATTTATATTGACAATTCAGACATACATTATGCATTTTAAAGTAGACGACTTTAAAATGATAGAGCCAAAATTACTTGTTCTAACGAAAATTCGTTCTTGGAGGAGAAGCATTTGTTAACATCTGTTTTATTAAAAAATGATTATCCTTTATCGTTTATAAATAAGGAATTTTCAACAATCGATCGAATAGAACAGAACAACTTAGAACGAGATCCTACAGCATACACAAGGAATAATATGAGGAAAATAACAATACCGTACATAAAAGGATTATCAGAAAAACTTAAAAGGATAGGAAATAAATTCAACACTTCAACAACATTCAAAACAACAAACACGTTGAGATCTATTTTTTCCAAAACCAAACCTAACAATGAAAAGAAAGGACAAAGAATTGCATTTATAAAATACCTTGTGAATGCGATCAGTTTTATTTAGGTGAATCATCAAAGCCATTAAATGTTAGAATAAGTGAACATCAATCTTATATTAAAAATAGAGAATTTGATAGATCTCAAATATGTAAACACGCATGGGATAATGAACATAGGGTTCAATGGAATAATTCAAATATAGTCCTAAAAGAAACGGATGGTAAAAAAAGAAAAATCAAAGAAGCGGCTCTAATTATGCTAAATGAGTCCAATTGTGTCGCAAATTCCTCGGCAGAATGTAGTAGGATCTGGTTACCAATAATGAAAGAGGAAGTTATTAATAAGAAAATACCAGTATTAGTAAGTCAGTAACATATAGAGGATACATCATTTATGTTTTTTAAATAACGTAACATATAAAATCAGAATTTTGATGTTTGTTGAAGGTAAACTAAATTCACGAACAAATACTTACAATGTCGCGATAGTATTATGAGGTTTTTTTCCTGGTTTTTCCCTCATAATTTACTATGGAATCACTAACAGGAGAATTTTACTGTCAACATGTCATTGTGTTTGTCTTTTTAAAGACGAATTACATGCTATGATTTTTTTCTGACGGATATTCTCAAGTTAAAGTTGATTTCATGTAATCGAATGAACTATCTTATAAGTAAAGTCGTCCCAGGAGCGCAACTCAACAATATTGGCAATATCATTTTAAAGTCGTCTACTTTAAAATGCATAATGTATGTCTGAATTGTCAATATAAATGAGTCAGATAAAATTAAATTATTAGAAGAATTTTTTCACTATGTAACAAAAAACAAAATTTGATTAATTTACTGTTTGTATTTTGAGAACGATTTCCGAAGTGGAAATTGAAACGTCAAGAAACGTATTTTTATCTTTAATTGTGGCTTATTCCCAGTTATAAATAGTAATTAATTCTTATTGATGATTTCTTCTGTCAGTTTTTATGAGTATGCTACACATTGTCTTTACATAATATGACGAGGGCTCCTTTGATGTTTCTCTGTCCGCTATCTGTTTCTTTTATAACTATTGATGAATCTTTCCATTTTACTCTGTGGTCATTATCCCAGGCGTAGGATCTGTCAAAGTCTCTGGTGTTAATGCTCATTTGCATTCATGCTCATGCATGAGTCATGCTTATCTTGAGGCTCCTCCCAGATAAAAATTGTGTCATTCGCAAAGTATTTTATAAATGAAATTATTTGATCTCTATTAAACCTAGAGCTAAAATTAATACTTATATAAGAATTAATATCAAACTCAACAGCCTTACAAATTCAACCTCGTTGATTATCATTGTGCTGGGCTTTCGACATCATCTTTGATGTCTTCTTCAGGGCTTTCGAGATCTCAGTCTCCCGAGCCCCCAGACACTACTATACTAATCACTGTAATGCATTGGACTAATGCTTACTAGTAATGCATTGGACTCCAAAAACAATTCCTCGTATGAAATTCCAAAGAAAAACTAAAATTATTATATACAAAACACTGCTGAGATCGGTCCTTATATACAAGACGGAAATATGGACTCTAACGCAGAAGGATGAAAGACTTCTGGGAATATTCGAGCGTAAGATACTCCGCAAAATATTTGGAGCTAGAAAGGATCAAGGGCAGTGGCGCAAAAGATACAATTTCGAATTATAACAAATCTTTAATGAACAAGATGTTATAATGTATATTAAAACACAGCGACTTAGATAAGCTGGACACATAATACGAATGCCTAACAATATGATTGCTAACGACAGGAATACCTATAGGAAAAAGCAACAAAGGCCTACCACGCGAATTAGGTGGTTAGATGGAGTTCAGACCGACTTAGGGATACTACAACTCAGAAGATGACAACATGTTGCCAGAAATCGAACAGAATGGCGATAAATCTTAGAACAGGCCAGGATCTACAGAGGATTGTCGAGCCAAAGATGATGATGATGATGGTAGCAGACGTAATCCTTAATGGTCATATTGTTCTGCTAAATAATCAGCAATGTATTTAGTAGGTTGCTTGTTTCTAAAAATAAATATTAATAATCTGAACTAAACTCTCATTAGCTGTACTTTCTGCCCCACAATCTGATAAGCTCGTTTTTCAACATTGTCTCATTAAACGACAGTTTATTGTTAGTAAAACAATATTTTATTTTAGTTTTGGTTAAACACATGTTTGGTGCTTTCTCTAACAACATGTTATGGTATGGAGCATTATCCATTATAATTAGGGATGGTTCGGATATACTTTTTAATAGTTGATTTTAAAACTACGATAAAAAATTTTGCTTAATTCATTTTCCTATTTTATCCCATTAAAGGCGATTTACTACGCGACTTGCTATTATTTACAACTTAAATATTTTGTGTTGGTATCATCCAGCCGAATTTTACATCCATTGTTGGATATAGGCCTCCTCCAAACGTCTCCAGTTCTCTCTATCTCTAGCTGCTGCAATCCAGTTTGTTTCTATTCTCTTTAGGTCGTCGGTCCAT
Source organism: Diabrotica balteata (assembly GCA_918026665.1). Lineage (NCBI taxonomy): Eukaryota > Metazoa > Arthropoda > Insecta > Coleoptera > Chrysomelidae > Diabrotica > Diabrotica balteata. The sequence goes on from OU898285.1 coordinate 68,992,995, forward strand.
CGGGTGGGTGGTCTGCCTCGACTTCGCTTGTCGGCTCTTGGTCTCCACTCTAATAATCTCTAATCTCTTCGTCCATCTTCCGTCTTCCATTCTAGCAACATGTCCAGCCTACCTCCACTTTTTTTTATTGATTCGCAGTATAATATCTACTACACGGCAGAAATCAAAGTCAGAATCGAAAAAGCACGTTCTAATTTTATAAAAATGAAAAAGGTCCTATGTGGCAAAGATCTAACATTAGCTCTTAAAGTACGCCTAACAAAATGTTACGTATACAGTCTACTATATTATGGAGTGGAATCATGGACGTTAAATCTAGATACCATGAGACGACTTAACGCCTTTGAAATGTGGACCTATAGAAGAATTATGAGGGTTTCCTGGGTAGATAGAGTTACAAACAATGAAATACTGAGAAGAATAGGCAAAGAGAAGGAAATTGAACTTACAATTAAAGAAAGAAAGCTACAGTATCTCGGACATGTGATGCGGGGCGATAAGTATGGCATCTTGCGACTCATAATGCAAGGAAAAATAGATGGCAGAAGAAGCATCGGAAGAAGACGAATTTCATGGCTGAAGAACCTGAGAGAATGGTTTGGATGCAGCTCAAAACAACTATTTAGAGCTACTACCTCAAAAATTAAGATAGCTATGATGATTGCCAACCTCCGTAGCGGAGATGGCACCTGAAGAAGAAGAAGTATAATATCGTCTACGCCAGTTCGTCGGCGTATCTCCTCATTTCTTACGCGATCTTTCAACGTCAGGCCCAGCATTGATCTCTCCATTCGCCTTTGTGTTACCCTCAGTTTTTTGGCAGTAGCTTTCGTTAAAGTTAAGGTCTCTGCTCCGTAGGTCAAGACTAGTAAGATGCATTGGTTAAATGCCTTCCTTTTCAGGTGAATTGGGATATTTGTTTTAAAAATGTCTCTCATCCGTCCATATTCCGCCCATCCCAACGTGATTCGTCTATTTAGCTCGCAGATTTGGTTGTGTCTGGTTATTCTAATTTCATGACCCAAGTATGTGTATTTATCGATTAATTCTACCTTGTTGTTATTGATCTGTATCTCTTCGCTGGGAACCATATTGGTCATCATTTTGGTTTTCTCAAAATTTATCTCCAGCCCAGTTTCTTGTAGTATGTCATTCAGTTCTTGGAGCATGTCTTTGATCTCTCCCAGATTATCTGACAGAAGCACGATATCGTCCGCAAAACGTAGATGGTTTAATCTTTCTCCATCGATGGATATTCCTTTCTGTTGCCATGTTAGTCTTTTAAATGCATACCCGAGAACGGTAATGAACAGCTTTGGTGACATGGTATCACCTTGCCTGACTCCCCTTTTTATCTTTATTTTATTAGTTGCAGAATATAGACTTATGGTTGTTGTGGCATTTTCATATATATTTTTAATTATATTACAATATCTGTGGTCGATCCTGCAATCTTGTAGTGCTCTTAAGATGGACGGTAGTTCCACTGTATCAAACGCCTTTTTAAAGTCTACAAATATCAATGCCAAGGGACGGTTATATTCGTTAGTTTTTTTCTATTAGGCAATTATATATATATACATATATATATATATATATATATATATATATATATATATAATATATATATATATATATATATTATAATACATCTAATCCACAACTCCAGCGAGTGGCCAAATAATCAAATAACACGGCACGATCGAACAAATATTTACTGCTCTATAAATTATTTGACGATTTCTACGTCAGGAATTCATTTATTATTTGTGGAGTAAACAGATACCGTACAGTAATTAATTAAATTGACCTTGAGATACATTCTATTGCCATTCTGAGTTATGTTCGGGGTCCATATGATATATTTTTCTAATCGATAAGAACTTTTAGAGAACTGTTATTCTTATTAGTATTTCAATCGTTTTGAAAATTTTAAGTAATTATGAAATATAGTCATATAGAAGTTTTGATCAGTCATGTGTATTCATATTCTATGGAAAACCATAACTTCTTTAAAATCGTAGAATCACACTGTCAACTATACGTTAATAAAGAAATTGTTGTTACTAGGACAAAAGAAGTAAGAGATACTTTATTTAAATGTGCCATTAAAGCAATGGTTCCACAACAACAAAGATTGAATGATATCAACATTGCAGAAGACAATGCTAGTTCCCTGCTGCAGCTGTATCCTGAGCAATGGAGACATTAAGATGTGAAACATGTGCAAGAAAAGCTCAAGAGTAAGCTTAAGATAAATGTCAAGCTTGAAAGATACGCATGGGAACCCTGCATTTATGGTAAAGCTCACTGTCTTGGTACAAGAGATGCTATAACTTCACCTGGAGAATTAATGTCAACTGATATCTGTGGTCCATTTGAAATGTCTTATAAAAAACTTAGGTATTTGATTGTATTTAAAGATTTTTAACCAAATTCCGTTATGGTTATCTGTTACGCCAAAAATCAGGAGCGAAAATTGTTTATAATACTATGATTGCCCATGCTAAAACTCAAGGACATAAGATTAAGGAACTACTTAGTGATAATGGTGCAAAATTCGACAATAAAGACGTCAGAACTATTTTAAGAGAACACGAAATTACTCAGAGATTAACCGCTCCGTACACACCTGAGCAAAATGGTTCTAGTGAACGAAAAAATCGGACCATTGTTGAAATGGCCAGAATATATACGTACTCTAATTCTTAAGTACAGTTTTCTGAATCTTAATGGGCAGAACTAGTTGGTACAGCAATTTATATCCTGAATCGACCAGGAAAGTCAATGGTGAAAGGTAAAATTCCACATGAGCTATGGATAGATAAGAAACCTAGAATAAATTACCTAAGAATCATAGCTACAGCCTGTTATGCACATATTTTTTAGTGCAAACAAGAAAGGAAATGGACAAAAAGGCAATCAAATCTATTTGATTGGTAATGACGGATAAGAAATATACAGAATTTGGGTTAAGAAAGAGAATAAGGTTATCTTGTCAAGAGATGTTAAATTTTGGACAAACCAACTGATTGTCAGGAACGAGTTCAATTGCCTCTACAAGATAATACCTCCCTATATATCCCAGAAAATTCTAAAAATGACAATGATGATATAGCTATTTCTCAATTAGAATAAAATCAAATCGATGATGAAAGAATCTCACAGAATGGTGAACAAGATGATAAAGGAATCTCACAGAATGGTGAAGATGTAGATGAAGATGAAGTCACAGAATAAGCAGAAAGATATACCCTAAGAAATCGTCATCAAATGCCTTTACATCTCAGCAATGATTATATATTAGTAGCTGAAGATATTCTGTATTCCATCAAAACACCTCGAAGAAGCTTTAAACAGTAAAGAAAGATCAGACTGGATAAAATCTATGGATTTAGAAATAAATTCTTTTGACTAGAACCTGTAAAGAAGTTGAGTTATCTAATAATACAAAGGTATTGCCATGTAAATGGGTGTACAAGCTCAAAACTAATCCTGTGGGTTCCATTGATGGTTACAAATCTAGACTAGTCATTAAAGGCTTCTACCAATGAGAGATCATTGACTTTACTGAAATATTCAGTAAACTGAAATATTGAACAGATCATCAATCTAGTGAATCATCTGAAGACACAGATCACGATGGCATTGAACTTCCTGTTACATGGACTGCTGTAACGGGAAAAAATCTAAAGGTATTTGATTTCAATGCAGTACATCCTGGCATTTCACCTGAAGTTGCATCGCTATTAGCGCAAAAAGAACCCTATGATTTCTTTAAATTTCTTCTAACAGATGATATCATTGACTATATTGTAACTGAAACAAACAGATATGCTGAGCAGATCAAACAAAATGAAAACCTCTAACAAATTCAGAATTTGAAATCTTCCTGGGCATAATTATGTGGATGGGTTTAAATAAAAAACCTCGACTATCCGATTATTGGTCGAAGAATATCCTGTACGTCAATGATATCAAAAAGCGTATGTCACGAAATCGTTTCGAACTAATATTACAGAATTTTTCTAATAAACATTTTAAAAACATTACATTTTTCTAATAGTACAGAATGTCCAAGAGGTGATCGACTTTTCAAAATTCAACCCTTAATTGATCGTTTACTGGCCAAATTTCAAACTGCCAGAATTCCGAACAAAAACGTATGCATTGATGAGACTCTAGTACCGTTCCGTGGACGGCTGGCTTTCAAACAATATATCAAAAATAAAAAAATAAACATAAATTTGGGATAAAACTCTACAAAATATGCACAGAAAATGGGTATACTTTTAATATGAAAGTTTACTGCGGAAGAGACGTTTTGGAGTCAGGGATTTCAGCATCATCTTCAGTTGTTATGTAGCTGATGGACGGTCTCCTAGATTGTGGTAGAATACTGTACACAGATAATTCTATACTAGTATTCACTTGGCTCACCAACTTTTAGATAGATCAACACATCTCATAGGCACACTCAGATCGGACAGAAAATTAAACCCCCAAGAGGTTGTGAAAGCAAAGTTGAAAAGAAATAAAATTATTGCACGAGAAAGTAAAATAGGAGTAGTTGTAATAAAATGGAAAGATAAAAGAGATGTATTAATGCTTAGTACAGTACACATAGACAACAAAGTAGAGGTTATGAGTAAAAACAACAAAATGGTAGAAAAACCACAAGCAGTTATCGATTATAATAACTGTAAAGCGTTTATTGACCTTTCATATCAAATGAAGTCATATCCGAATTCACTACGAAGAGGAGTAAAATGGTACCATAAACTAGCAGTCGAACTTCTCACTGGATCAGTTATTACAAATGCCTACATTATGTATAAAAGTATTTTTAAAAATAAAATACAAATTACTGCCTTCAGAGAAGAAATAACAAAAAAACTATTAGAGGAACAAGTGCCGTAAGAACAAGTCATACAACAAGAAATTTTACAAACTTGTCGACTGAAAAAAATGGAATCAGCAAGAAGAAGGTGTACAGTTTGTTATGAGAATTTGAAACCAGAACATGGAAGAGACTATGCTATGAAAAAATGAAAGCAGACTCCATACAAATGTGATATTTGTGAGACATTTTTCTGTGTGTCGTGTTTTTTTGTGAAACATAAGACTGTAAAAATTTAATTTATAAAGAACTAAAGAGTTTGTCACTTTCACAAATGTCTACTTAATTTGATTGTTTTTTTGGTAATACATAATTTACAGTAAAATATGCATCTTGTTTTCTACGGCTATTACAATAGTATTTTTCACGCAAACTATTGGGCTAACTTCAGTAATCTGACCCCTTGGCCATGTACAAATGCTTTGTATATGAATAAAGTGTAAACTGTGAACGATATTTGTATCACAGACCATAGAACCAAACCTGTCGTTGGAATTATATTTAACTCACAGAACGTCTGGTCAAAACGGAGCGTGAGTTAAATACAACTCACATGGCGGTTAATGTGTTAAAATTACGTTTGGTAAAAGCAAAATTATTTAACATTCTTTGATAACAATCACTTTCACTTATTTTATTATGTCGATCAGAACTTATATGGTACTGCAGAAAATATCTCAATCCTGAAATGAACCACTGTGAAAAAACTCCAAATAAAAAATATAATTACGCTGACTAAATAAATTTTAGATGCGAAATGAATTACTCAATATAAAAGATAAAAGAGTAAGTAGTTTGTGAAATATTCAAACGTTGAGAATTGAATTTCTAAAATTAGAAGAATTGTTAGTATGATAAATTTTATATACTACTTTTAGGTCACAGTTATTTACTATAGGAATATTAACGAGATAAAAATTGATTTTCTTGAAGTTGCTAAAAATAAAAGTGTAATATTGACCAATATCGCTGACAAAATTAGTAGATAAAATCATTAAACAAACACTATTTTAGTGTTTTATATTGAGTCATTTTATATAGGGAACAGTCAATTCTCCAAATAAGCCATTTTTTGTTTTTTTTTTTTGATAAAATTCAAACTGTTATATGATTTGAATTATTTTGTTATTGCTATTTTAGGCTTTAATTACAACTTTATATTTATCACAAATTATATAATTGTAGTAATTTAATCGAAAGTATCATAAAAGATTTTCTGACGTATACAGTAAGCAATTATCTAAGCTATTAAATAAGCTTCTTGATAGGTACATCAGAGATGAAGTGCTAAAAGATAATCCTCTAAGCAATCGTCAATATGCATACCAACCTGGTAAATCTACGGACTCTGCGTTGGATGATCTAAATAGGCTTATCTCAAAGTCAATGGAAGACAAAGAGATAGCAATGGCCGCTTTTTTAGATATAGAAGGGGAATTTAATAATGTTACCACCAGCTCTTTGATAATATGCAGATGGATAAGGGCATCCCTGGAGAATAGGATAGTAATGTCCACTCTGGGTATGGCAACCATCAAAGCAAAAGTAGTTGGAGGCTGTCCACAAGGAGTTCTGTCCCCTCTACTTTGTGCAAACTTGGTAGATGATCTCCTCAGAAATTTGTCCACAGAAGGATTCTATTGTCTAGGATATGCTGACGATATAGCAATCTTCGTCAGGGGCAGGTTTGCTCAGGCGGTGTCTGTGAGAATGCAAGCAGTCCTAAATATAGTTGACGACTGGTGTAAACAAGAGAGACTGATAGTCAATGCTAAGAAAACACAAATCGTCAACTACACCAATAAAATAGCACTACAAGGCCTAAAACCACCGGTACTGGGGAGAACAGAGATTTCATTTGCCAAAGAAATAAAATACCTCGGGGTATATTTTGGTCATAGGCTTACATGGAATACTCACATTCTAAAAACCACACAGAAAGCTACTATGTCCCTGGGCAGATGTAGAAGAATGTGCGGTAAGAATTGAGGACTTAACCCCAAAATGACTCTATGGTTATACACAAGGGTTATTAGACCCATGACCTATGGCTCGGTGACGTGGTGGACAAAGACGCAGCAAGTGGGAGCAATATGGTTGCTAGGTAATACACAAAGGCTAGCATGCCTGTGTATTACGGGGGCCATAAAAACAACTCCTACTGCATCGTTGGAAGTCCTGTTGAATTTACCACCACTTTATATCTTTATACAGGGCGAAGCCAGATCAGTGATGCACAGATTAATCCATAGTCAGCGACATATAAGCCAGATGCATGGTACTGAACACAGAAAAACTAATCGAGGAGCTAAACGCCGATATTCCTCGTGATGAGGAAACCTATCGATGCAATAGCTACGAGATATAGCTTTAACAATAAATTCACAATTAAGATACCAGGCAGGGAAGACTGGAATAAAGGTGTACCCATAAACGCTGCTGCTACCTGGTAGACGGATGGCTCAAAAACATCGGAGGGTGTTGGAGCCGGCATAGTAGGGACAAATCAAGGGATACATTTCCCAGTAAGTCTATCTAAGGATGTGACAGTTTTCCAGGTGGAAATAACTGCAATCCATCACTGCGTGGAAGAAATGAAAGGCAGGAAAGAACGTTTTGTTCAGTTGCCATCTTCACAGATAGTTAGACAGCGCTTAAGGCACTCAATTCTGTAGAGGTAAATTCTAAGCTAGTATGGGATTGCGTGTGTGCCCTAAATAAACTAGGAGACCATAGCAAGGTTACGGTAGCCTGGGCACGATGGTCATAAGGGCAATGAAAAAGCAGATGAAATGGAAAAACAAGGCTCATCAATGCCATTCATTGGAATGTTATTTTTACTGACTTTGTATTGCAACGCAAGTAACAAGAACGGCTATAAAGAAGTGGGTAGCTAACAAATCTCTGGAATGGTGGAGGAATTCACCAGGACAAAGACAGGCGAAACAATTCATTACAGAACATTCGTCAAAATTTACGGCAGACCTAATAAGCAAAGACAGGAAAACAGTCAAAGCCATAGTAGGTCTTCTAACAGGGCACGGTAAGCTGAATAGGCACTTAAAGCTGATGGGATTATCAGATGATGACCTGTGCAGATTCTGTCACCTCGAAGAAGAAACAGCAGAGCATATTTTATGTCAGTGTGGCAGTCTGGCAAATGTGCGGTTTTGTGCATTAGGAGAAGAAATCCACCGGCAAATAGCTACATGGAAGGTACAGTCTCGAGGCTACTAGACTTAATAAAAAGGATCAGGGGCTAGAGAATTTTATCTAGGACTAGAGGACCACAATAGATTTGAAAAGGTCGCAGTGGAATAGGCCGAAAAGCCACCTCTCTTAATCTAATCTAAGCTATTAGCTTATTATTACTTATTATCATTAATTATTCATTACCCCCCCCCCACTTTTATCATGGCGAATAATAAAAAAAAAGGAAATGGTTCCCAGGTAGGTAAGAAAATTTCTGAATCCCACACTTCAAAGGTCTGCCTCACGGTATCTGGGGGAGGCAATAATTCACTTTTGATATATAAAAACAAAAACCCACTAAGACGACCACAACATAAATCAAAAAAATTCGTCAACTTGTCAATAGGAACATACAATATTCAATAATAAAGAAAAATCATTCAGATTTAATCCATACGGCTCTCTCTTTCTCTAAATGAAAAATTGACATATCGCAAATACTTACAGTATGCAAAGAATTGAGCTCTGGGGGACTTTTTCCATGTTATCGAGACCTAGACGACCTCATGTCGGAGTATCTCTCAAAAATTATCCATCTGAACGTCGCAATCAGTACTACTTTTTGCATGCTCTTACTCGTATAGAACATATGTAGTTGTTTTATCAAGATCACTTTCATCCACTCGCATACGGTGGCTCACCATCTTAGACGGTTTATTTTAATGGTTTTCACTATATCTGCATCATTTACATTCGTTTATGGTTACCTTTGGTGTATTAAAAAAAAAACAATCAAATGATATATCAACCGATATTTTATTTGGCTATATAGAGTTGTACTTTGATTTGTCATATTATGCTCTGCACTTCACGTGACAAGAATCATTTAACTCTTCATATACTCAATATAATCGAAGTCAACCCTTTATCCCAAACAGATAAGGGTTGAAAAATTATACTATTTCTCTGTAATATTTAAATAGAATAATCATTGATTCACACATACATATGTAGAATGTTATGAGGAGAACGATTTTAATCACGTTTTCCGTATAAGTACAACATTTTTCCGCCTTTCAGTATGGTTTATCTTGAATCATCGAATCAAAAAATAGTTTATGATTATCTGAATAAGTTTATCTCTATCAGATTATCTGCAATCCCTAAAATCAGAAATGGCTAGACAAATAAGAATTCTTTATTGAAATGCTAATGAACTTCTACAACACCAACAAGAGTTGCAGACAGTTCTCGATATGAAAAAAAAATGTGCCTCACTGCTGAAACTTATTTCACTAAGGACCCATTCAACAGATTTATTGGATTAAATCACGATATGAAATCATATTCACTTCATTGTGGTGTTGTTCTGTCTCTGATTGGTTTTTCTTTTCTTTTGATGTGTTTCTGTTTTGTTTTGTTGGATGTCGGCTCTGGGCCGCTGTGTTATGTCTCACTGGTGATTTGCATGTTGTGGATGTTGTTTCTACGGAGGAGTTAGATGTCCAGGGTGGTCGGAGGTGAAAAGGTTGGAGCTAAAACGGTCCTTTTCAGAAACTATTAGTATATTAAATAATGAATGATATGGATGAATGAGTACATATAAAATGTAATGAGTCGCGATGAGGGCAGCTGTTGCTGTTACCTCCCTAGGGAGAAATATAATTGTGCAATGGGATCGGGAAACCACAAAAAACCGATCTCTTCCTGTCCGTAGCAAAGTTCGAAGTGAGCTATTTAATTAATTGCGGTAATAAAGTGGAGTTGCCTCCAGGATGTCTATGTATTTATCAGGGAATTCGCTAAGGTCAGCAATTTAGTGGGGAGGAAGGGGAGTTTTCTTTTAGGATGTCTGATGAATACATTGCCAAAGGATGAGCAGGTAGTTTTTATTATGTTTTGGGCTCTGAAATTTTGGCGTTTGATGGTTTTGATAACTGATATAACTCCTGTTCAGAAAGGAGAGCCTCTCATTTATGAGCTGGATGTTCGTAGTTGATGTATTAGGGCGGACGGATAGTTGTGTCGTTTGTAATTTATTTTACGCAGGATTCTCTTTTCCATTCCTAACAGTTGTTTTGTAAGGTCGCGACTGAACATGGCATATATATTAGCCCTATATTAAATCACGGGCCTGATGTATGTTTTGTATGTGTGTATGAATGTACGTGAATGTGTCCGTCCAAATCTACCATAAAGAGCGTTCAGTAGATCAACTCTCCAGTGTAGTGCCTCTGAAAACACCACTCCTAGGTATTCGATCCGGTCACGAATCTGGAGTCGATCCCCCCATAGTCTAAGGTCAATTATTTCGGCAACATTGTGAATTATGTGTCTGCATATATATATATATATATATATATATATAATATATATATATATATATATATATATAACAAAGAGGGATCGTAAAAGAATTGAATGGATACGGAGGCAAACCCAGGTGACTGATGTAATCCAAAGAATAAAATCCCTGAAACAGCAATGGGCAGGACATATAGCAAGACAAACAGAAAATAGATGGACCACTAGAACAACTATGTGGTATCCCAGGAACGCTAAGAGACCAAAGAGGCGCCCCAATCTCAGATGGGATTATGATATAAGAAAATTAACAGGAACAACGTGGTCTCGAATAGCACAAGATAGAAAAATATGGACGCAAATGAGCGCAAATTACAAGAACAACCGCATAACTAAGACATCGTCGAATACTAATAAGAACATAGAATAACATTGAAATAAGGGAGGCTGCACCGTAATTGGAAACGGTCGACAAAGCTGCACATCATGATGATGATGATATATATTATTGTGATATTTCAAGTCTTGGTGCGCCAAGCAATTAATTAGCTAATTAATTAATTAATTAATTAAAATTATTTAAATGATATGATTATGACTCTATCACACTTTTTTATTCTCTTATCTCAGGGTTAAATTCGTGCTTCAATATCTATGCTATTACATGTGAAAGGTAAGGTCCAAAGAATACCGGAATAATAAAAAACACATACGATATAACACTATATATTGAAATAAAATTAATGAAATAATTTACACTCAAATGTTTCAATAAACAAATTCTCATATAATGATTCTCAAAATTTTGTTCTACGTACGTGAACCTTCAAAATTAATGGTACAAACAATATTAGTTGAAATCTCAAAATCCAAATATTATTCTAAATCTCCTAATCAAAATATTTATATCCTTTCTAAATTAAGTGTAAAAATTGTGTTATCAATGAAAAAAAAAACTGCAGAAAACAAAACTATCTCTCTCTGATGATGAGTGGTCCAAATCCTTGTTATTTGTAGACTATATTATTTACTCGTGGCCGCTCCCTAGGTAATCAGCAATCTTACAACAAATTATTGCAAGTATATCGTCCTTAATGATCTCCTTCAAATGCACGAATCGTTCAAATTATGCTAGCTTCTTCTTCTCTCAATAAACTGAATCTCTCGTTGGCCTGAGTGAAAAATGACTCTTGGAATATCTTTTCTTTACGATAAACTGAATCTCTCGTTGGCCTGAACAGTGACTCTTGGAATATAAGTAGAAAAATATGACTTACAATATTTTACTGGATCAGCTTCTGTCAGATACACTAACTACACGAAAACTCACAAACTTTCACTGTTACTGCTTCCTACCTCTGGGAAACTACCCGAGAACAACGGCCGTTCGCCTTGCACCCTTGGAAACTAACTGACTATCTTTTCTCACTCAAAAATTTAGCTAAACTTTCATTCCTACATACCTATCCCACCTTTTTCAATCTCCGCCAATCAAAGCTCGTCACAATTCCCCCATTTTTTCATTTCGATAACAAACAAATTTTTACCTATAATTATAAAATTTCCTAAAACTTATTTACAAATAATATTTTTCTACAATACTTAAAAACTAACAAAAACCTCTTTCTAAATTCTATTCTATTGACCTTAATCACTGCATTAATGTATTTGGAAAAACCCGGTTCAATTGTCTTTGGATTTCACTTAAAATTATGCGGGTCACTCAAGTATAGTATAACAAAGGAAATAATTTATGCATAGCTTACATTTTGTTTAATACAGGTAATCCAAAAATCTAAAAACTTCTTCGAAATGTTTGTTGGTTATTATCCTACTTATCTGAATTATCCTAATGTTTTTGAACTTTGAAATATTTTAATCAAACCAATATTTTTCTCGATTTTACATATCATAACAATATATATATATATATATATATATATATATATATATATATATATATATATATATATATATATATATATTATATATATATATAAGTCGAAACAATAACCTCTGCCACATGTGCACAGACCCATTACTGCTACATAAAATTAACGTCATTAGTCGGGAATAATTTGTGCGAAACACGCAACACAATTTAAGATTTAAACCACATCTTTCGTTACTGTTTAAAATAAAGACCTGTTAGGATTTTTTATATTTATGTTTCAACCGCGAAATATCGGCGACTGACGCCACCGTCTTCCGAATTTGAGTGATTTGAGATGCTATGTCTGCTGGGGATAAGTCGAGAATCACAGTCAAGAGAAACACAACTGAGAAATAATGTTTCCGAAATCGATATGTATATCCTTCATGATATTCTCTGTGGCTATCCATATAGTCATATTTCTACTTCTTATTACTATTTTGAAAGGCATGTGCATATAGCGTTACGCTAAACGTAGCGTCTGTATGGTTTATATATTAAATAAAGCGGGAAATTCACGTTCCGATATTTAGTCTGACTTGTGGTCCAACCTCCGAAGTTTGATTCGATATTGGACCATGAGTGAGCTTGCTAAATTGTTGGAAATCTAGTTGTACCAGTCGGAATATTTAGAGGGGCGATTCGAAGGTAAAAATAAGCCGACTGGCGACGGAGTGGAAGCGTGAATGGAGGAGTCAGAAGTTATATCAAAACTTTCCTCAGTAAACGCTTGACCTAGGATCGCTACTGCACTGCAGTGAAGGAATATCTAAATTTATTGATATTTACAAAAATTGTCTCTACTATTAAAGTGAAAATCAATTTTTTGATTTTTCCTTTCCTCAGTAAACGCTTGACCTAGGATCGCTACTGCACTGCAGTGAAGGAATATCTAAATTTATTGATATTTACAAAAATTGTCTCTACTGTTAAAGTGAAAATCAATTTGTAAAAAGAGTGAAAATTAAAGTTTCAAATGAAAACATATTACCTTAAAGTGTAATCAAGAATTAGATCCCTAATCATAATGACTGTCGTCAGTATCTTCATTTGAATTGTAAAAAATGACTGCGTTAACTACTTCGATGCGATTTTCACATATCCAACATTCTTCTATTAAGTTTCACATTTCCGCACACTTTTTTCCCAATTTGCAGGAGTATTAGTATTCAATGCTTCTTGTCATGTTTCCAAAACTTCTGCTTAACTGTAACTACTACGTCCAATATAGCTATCATAGTAAATTTTGCATAATCCCCAAAAATGTTCTTCTTCTTCCTATGCCGTCCCTATTAACGGAGGTTGGCGACCACATTTTTAAAAGCTTCTCTGTCTTTTGCAACGTGGAATAATTCGTCTACAGTCATGTTTGTCCAGTCTCGAATATTTCGCAGCCATGACTTCCTCTTTCTACCTATTCCCTTTTTGCCATCGATTCTACCCTGCATGATGACCTGCAGAAGACTATATTTATTATTTCTTAGTATGTGTCCAAGGTATGCAGTCTTGCGTACTTTTATCGTTCTCAACAATTTTTTGACTCGACCCATTCTTCTCAGCACTTCCTCATTGGTGACCCTGGCAGTCCATGGGATTCTCAACATTCTCCGGTATATCCAAAGTTCAAAGGCTTCAATCTTTTTAACTATTTGCGCTTTTAGTGTCCATGTTTCTACCCCGTACAATAATTGCGACCAGACGTAACATTCAACAAACCTCAGTCTCGCGCAATATTCAGATTTTTGTCAGAGAACAATTGTTTGAATTTTAAGAACGCTGCCCTTGCCATTTCTATTCGTACCCGGATCTCTTGGTCTGGATCTAATTCTGTGTTGATGTAAGCTCCCAGATATTTATATTTTGTCACTCTCTCTATTTGCTGTCCACCAAGAGTTAGTTGTTCATTATTTATTGGACTCCTTGATACTATCATAAATTTGGTCTTATCTGTGTTGATGTCAAGTCCCATTTGAATGCATTCACTATTTATTGCATCTAGTAAAGTTTGTAGATCTTCTATACTCTCAGCCATAATTACCGTGTCATCTGCAAATCTCATGGTGTTTATGATTTCTCCACCAATTCTTATTCCCTCTTTTTTTTCCCATAAAACTTTTCTGAATATGACCTGTGAGTACACGTTGAAAAGCGTCGGAGACAAGACGAATACTTGCCTAACCCCTCTCGTAATCGGTATATTATTTGTTTCTATATCGTTCACCTTTACTACTGCTTTCTGGTTCCAGTATATAGCCTTAATAAACTCAATGTCTTTTTTGTCTAAATTGATGTTTTTTTAATTCATCTATTAACTTTATATGCTGCACTCAGTCAAAGGTCTTCCTAAAGTCTATAAAGCATACATATGCACTCTTCTTATATTCCCGACATTTCTGCAAGAGTACCGTCAACGCAAATAATGTCTCTCTTGTACCCATGCCTCCTCTGAAGTCAAACTGAGTTTCATCTATCTGTTCCTCACATTTCTTATAAATTCGGTTTTGAACAATTTTCAAAAGAATCTTTAAAGGGTGGCACATTAGGCTTATCAATCTATAGTCATTACATGATTTGGGATTGTTGTTTTTTGGTAGAGGTAAAAATATCGATTTAAGCCATTCTTCCGGGATGTTGCCCTCTACATATATGTGGTTGAGAATTCGGGTGAGTCTCTTTATATTATCGCCATCTAAGGCTTTTAACAGTTCAACTGGAATTTGATAAGGACCCGGTGCTTTTCCTTGTTTTGCATTCTGTAGGGCATTCTTTACTTCTGAGGGTAAAATTTGTAGGTATTGTTTTTCTTCACCTATATCTTGTTCATTTTCTCTCTCATCATGGAAAAGATGGATTATATATTGTTCCCATACTTCCTTTATTTTGCTCTCTTCAGTAAGTATTTCTCCATTATTATCTCCTGTTATGAGTGTTCTTCTTTGTCTGGTGTTGCCTGTAAGTTTCTTAAATTTTTTTATGTAAGTTTGAGGTGTCATGTTTGTTGCTGAGTTCTTCCAATTCCTGGCATTCTTTGTTCATCCATTCCTCCTTAGCCTTTCTGATTTCATATTTGATTTTATTCTTGATGGTTTTATATTAATTTTCATCTTTATTTTTGTATTTTCTTTTTTCAGTTATTAGCTCAACTATTTCCGGTGTCATCCAGTCTTTTTTAGTTATTTTCTCTTCTTCGCCTAGGACCTCCTTTCCCGCTTTTAGTATGGCTTTTTTCATATCTGCCCATTCAACGCTTCCTTCAGTTAATTTATTTATCTCTGCGTTTAGTTGCTGTTGGCAGTTGTCGTCTTTTAGGTTTTTGATGTTAATTTTGGTGGTTTTAACTTTTTTCTCCGGTTTCCTGAGTTTAATGTTGACGTTTGCTAGTAATAGATTATGATCCGTATCTGCATCAGCGCTTGGATAGGTTTTTGCACTTTGTACTCCATTACGAAACCTTTTGTTAATCGTTATAAAATCTATTTGGTTTCTGATTATATTGTTGGTGTTATCTTTTGGAGAAGTCCACGTGTATAATCTTCGTAGGGGTAGGTCGTAGTATGTATTTGTTATGACTAATTCTTTCTCCTGGCAGTACTGGACTAGTCTGTCTCCTCTTTCGTTTCTTTTACCTAAACCCAAAATTTCCTACTATATTTCCAGTTTTTCCTCGACCGACTTTAATGTTTAAAAATGTTCAATGTGATTGAAATGCAGTCTTAACACATTATGTTCAAAACTATGTATAATCTCGTTTACTAGGTACTTTAAATATTTTTGGTTTTTTATTCCTTTTGGCTAACTGTAGAAATTGTGGTTTGAAAGAATCATGAAGAAATTATATCAAGTCTCTACAGAAAATTTTTATTTAAAATCCTTTATAAAAAGCATATAATAAAATACCCAAAACGGGCTATATCACAATTACACAAGGTTTTCAGGATGTAAATTCCATCAGTATACATGCTTTGAGCCACTAAAATATATGGGTAAAAACCCGTTAAATGTTGTTAATTTATATATTTTTTTAATTTATATATTCTTAAAAGTTAAGATGTTTAAGTTACCTGTGGAATGGGTAACATGGCGACGTATGACTCTACATAAGGTTACTTGGTCCTGAGACAGCAGGCTCAAAGCATGTATACTTAGTTACACTGATGATGGAATTTACATTCCGAAAACGTTCTGTAGTTGTAATATAGACCGTTTGGGTATTTTATTATATACATTTTATAAAGGATTTTAAATAAACATTTTTTGTGATAAATGGTATACAGCCAGCTACAGGAACTTAGTTTCCTAGTGGATCTCTACAGAAACATGTTCTTTCTTTTCACGCGTTTTATGTATAATGTCTCGATCTTTAAACTGACAACCCTCAGGAAAATATTATTTAGACTTAGGTTGTAGTCTAGGATTGCATTATGTGACCTCTACTTCATTATTTACGAATTGAGTGGTCGCAAATGGCCTAAGTTGACTTTTTCACCAGTAAAAGAAGCATGCAAATTGAATATTAATCGATTTATACATAAAACACGTCTCGCTATTTTTGCTGTCAATACACAAACTATTAACTGGAGACAAATTCGATACAGAATAGAGCTCGGTCTGGTAGACCCCGAGTTACCAATGAGCAACACAATAGATATATCAGAATTTTCATTTGGATAAATATTTCTATGTCTGTACCAGCCCTCCAATAAGACTTGAGGCATGCTACAGGAGTCAGAGTATCGCTGGCTACAATAAGGATAAAAATTTTAGAGACAAGTTTGAAGAGTCGTCGTCCAATAAGAGTTCCTCAGCTATAACGTCAACATGTTGTGCACTGCCTCCAGTGGGCTCAAGAACACATACAGCTCTCTCAACAGTTTCGGAATTTTGAGCTTTATTTGTCAAGAGCCAAGAAGAACTACCCAGCTTGCATATGCCGTTACAGACTTTCTTTTGCTGGTAGTATTGCTATATTTTGGGCAGG
>OU898285.1:69015301-69106300 GCA_918026665.1 Diabrotica balteata
TGTTCGAGCTTTGTATAGGGCATGCCGATCATCCGCGATCTGTTTAATTTTCTCTATGTGTTCTGCAGCGCCTCTGCGTGTTGAGGGTTCTGCAAAACCCGCTGCTCTATATAGATTTGAAAGTGGCGTTGGTTTCATGCACCCCGTTACTATCCTGCATGTCTCATTTAGCGCAGTATCAACTTGTTTGGTGTGGGCAGATCTGCTCCAAACGGGGCACGCATATTCAGCAGTTGAGAAACACAGTGCCTGTGCCGTTGCTTAAAACGCCAGAACGTGCGCCCCATTTACTTCCCGTTGGCTTTCTGAGTATGCTGTTCCTAGTTGTTACTTTCCTCTTGTTTTTATGCAATGTTGTCTGTAGGTGAGGGACCGGTCCAGAGTTACTCCAAGATATATAGGTTGATTTGTGTGTTCTAATGCATTACCATTCCACACAAATTGGAGTGTTCGCTTGGCTTTCTTTGTGCGAAGGTGGAAAGCGCAGACTTGGGTTTTAGAGGGATTGGGTCTCAGAGAATTCTGCAGGTAGTACGCTGTCATTGGTTTTAAGGCAGTTTCGAGTTTCTCCTTCACTTCTTCAAAACTATTTCCTTGAGCACATATTGCAAGATCGTCAGCATAGAGGAAGTGCTTGGTTTCAGTCGGAGTAGGTTGGTCGTTTGTGTATATATTGAAGAGCATTGGTGCTAAAACACTTCCCTGTGGGAGGCCGTTTTTTTTAACTTTCCACCTACTTACTTTATCCTCCAGCATAACGAAAAAACATCTATTTTGCAGTAAGGAATATGTATATATTTGATGTCTTTCCCCAACAATACTTAAGCTGACGAAATTCCTGTCTCATACTTTCTCTGTTACCTTTATAGTCCAATTCTTCTACAAATTTCCGATGAATCTTCTAAACAGTGGGAACCTGTTGTTTGGTAAGATGTTTGTTTGATTCAATTACTTGACATGTTATACTGGTTATAATATTTAGAATACTTGTTTAAAAAAACAAACTTAAAATAATAGATATAATTTTTTCTTTGCTAAACATTTTTAAACATTCAATGAACTTACATTTTAAAGTTGCTACCCGTTCTTCTATCCTAAGTAACTCAATATGGAGTGTATTTCCTTCTGCTTCCTCCTGTGCAAATTTTAAAACATTGTGTATAATTTCACAGGATTGTGCTTTTAGTGTCTTATTTGTGTAGTTACTGATGTAATCAAAATCGGAGGCACTTGCCTACTTCTTCTTAGTCGTTAACCTGATGCAGGTATCGTGATATCATGAAGCTGTTAGGTAATTTTTCCAATGTTCCTCCACGTTTTTCTATCTTCTGCCAATCTAGCACATTCTGACAATGGAGCGCCAATGGTAGCAACAATATGGTCCGTGTATCGTGTAGGAGATCTACCTCTACTTCTTTTGCCTTCTACTTTTCCCTGGATGGTAAGTTTTTCAAGACCATTTCTTCGAAGCACATGTCCAAAATAGCTTATTATCTGTTCTGTTATTTGTGTTCTTAGTCTTTTCTTTATGTTTAGCTGGACCAGCATGGATTCATTTGTTCTTCGGGCCACCCGCCACTTGCCTACTTAAGAAAATAAAAAACCTTTTTAACGTGTGCCTTTTGGACAGTAATATATTCAACAAATGGCACAATACGGAGGTAATTCTATTGTACAAAAAAGAAGATCCCATGAATTAGAAAACTACAGATCTATAAGTCTTCTTAGTCACCTATACAAACTCCTTACAAGAACAGTAACGACTCGTCTTGAGAAAAAACTTGATTTCTACCAGCCAATAGAGCAAGCGGGATTTCGTACCGGATTTGGAACAAATGATCACCTACAAAGCATTGAAACGGTATAAGTAAAGACTATCGAATACAATGGAACACTCGTTCTGGCTTTTGTAGATTTACATAAAATCTTTGACACGGTAGAATTTGACAAAATCCTGGATGCACTACAAGCATGCCGTATTGACTACCGATGTACAAGGTACGCAAAGAACGCAACTATGTCGGTGAAACTACATGAAAACACGGATCCTATCCGAATCGGCAGAGGAGTGCGGCAGGGTGATACTTTATCGCCTAAACTGTTTACCGCAGTATTAGAATATGCTTGTAAAAAACTTAACTGGGAAGAAAAAGGCCTGAACATTCACGGTAGAAGATTAACAAATTTGAAATTCGCAGACGTGTGCGAATGAACACGTTCCTCTTCTACATGAACTTCAGTAAGTGTGTACCAGTGTTGGTCTTAAAATAAACATCTACAAAACAAAATTCATGACAAACCTAGTACCTAGCGGAAATATCAATATTGGAGACAACGCAGTAGAGCTGGAAAAATACATATATCTTGGACACGAAATCGTGTCAAATCGTGTTAAAGTCGACGAAAGTAGTCTAAGCATAGTTGAATCAGTGCCCTGAGGTTTTTTCCTAAATGGAAAATCTGCAAATAGAAGCACGTCTGCAGAGCTAAGGTCTCTGCTTACTTGCGTTTTGTGTATGAGTGCAAGTGGGAATTATGTGCACCCTTTGCTTATATTCCCTCGCAAGAATGTCAGCGAATTTTTAAAGAAATCAGCTCCACCTTGAAGTATTTTTCCCTTCCATCCATCAGGGTAGATTTAATCCGACATTTTCACGCAATGGTGCAATGACTACATCGATTATGTTAAACCAAATGCCGAAAAACCTATACTTTTGATTTTAGACGGGCATCACTCACACCCGAGAAACCTAGATGTTATTAACGCTCCTAGAGAAAACCACGTAGCTGTATTGTATTTACGGCCTCACACTACACACAAGATGGAATTGCTCGACAAATCCGTAATGGGGACTTTGAAAAGTTTCTTCTTCTTCTTCAAGTGCCCTGTCCGTTGCGAACGTTGGCTATTAACATGGCAATTCTGATCTTGTTTGCGGCGCTTCTGAATAGTTCGACCGATGTGAGCCCTAACCACTTCCGCAGATTTTAGAGCCACGAGTGCCTTCTCCTGCCTGGCCCTCGCTTACTGTCTATTTTTCCCTGGACAATCAGTTGTAGCAGACGGTACTTATCGTGTCTCAGAATTTTCGCAAAATAATCGCTTAATATCTCATTTTGACTTCAGTTCCAGACCAAACTCGCGAAAGGGCAGCCAATGGTTTCGACAAACGGGAATCTTTCCAGTAATTAGACATATTTTTTCTGAAGAGAATTTTCGAGTGAAAGCACACAAGAATAAAGCAGCACCCATTGGACATGAAAGCCAAATAAATTTGTCTTGTGACCAGGAAGATGCCGATGAAGGGACAAATAGACAACCAGTTTTACCACAACACATACTTCTTATTCACTTTCTTAAAAAACGACAAGTCAGAAGAAGCCGAAAATCCGAAACAGCCAAAATTTTGACTACAAACCCAAACAAAAATGAATTGGAAGAGTCAATTGTATCGAAAATTGAAAAAAATAAAATTAAAAGAAAAGTTGGGTTCGACGGAAAGAAAAAGCCAACCGACGATGCAAAACCTGGTAGCAGAAAAATGAATGTTGTGGCAACAGGTTCAAGTTGTGTTGGAAAAAGCGAGAAAGGAACTGTACACATCTTCAGATGATTTAAATAAAACTATTCCACCACTAGATGACCCAAATGGTGAGGAAGAACACCCGAATATGGACCCAAAATATAATGCAGGACGTTTTACGGCTGATTTAAGGGGAGAAATGTGGGTACACTGCTTAAGATGCGAGGCTCTGGGCATACGAGTTATGCGCTGATGCCAAAAGCGTTTGCTATATTTGCCATTTTTGTCGTTAGAAGAATATTTCATAGTATTCCATATTACCTCATATAGGTATTTTATATTACACGATCATTTTTCGGCAAACAAAAATGTACTTTTTTTTAATAACACAAAATATATTTTTATGTATGTATTTTTAAGTTAGTTATAATAATTTGGTATAATAAACCTTTTGGCCATGCCTTTACCATTTTTATTTATATTTATTGCAATAATTTTCGAAATAATTTGAAAAATAAAATTGGTATTTCATAATTCCCGACTTCATCTAATTATATTACATGTCATTATGCAAAAAACAAACCTTATTAAAAATAAAGATGTTTGCAATTATCGCGCTCAATTGCTATGTATTATAATTTAGACTTGCAAATTAAAGAACTTTTTAAGATCTACAACTTTTATTTAAAACATTTTTCTCTAAAAAGTATAACTAAGAAACTTTTTATAGTCAAAAAATTAACTTTTTATGATTGTTTAAAGAAACAAAGCATAATCAGCTGTATTATTCATGGTTTTCTCAGCTATCCCTTATGTACCTTTTAGAACCTTCAAAATCCCGTATATTTTTTTCTTTACTGGCCTAAGTTACCTGAAATGTGAACCGTAAAAAAAAGTAGTTCAGCTATTTAAAAGGTGCCACCTTACTAAGTTGCAGCGTTTATCTCATCCTGGGACGGACCCCAGGGCTAGTTTATCATAAATGTCTTTGCTACCTAATTTGCTACCAATTTGTGAAAATTGTTTATAATGGATTCTTTCAAATAACTTTTTTTAAAGTAACAATTACTTAACATTTCTAAATTAGTCTCTCCTTTTATTCCCTTATTTATGCTCAATTTGTTTCTAAAGAGATTTTGGATCCTTACTTTGACTTCTGTAGTGTAAGTATATGCAGAGAGATTATGATGTATATCCTTAAATTTTATAGAGTGATATTGATTGTAGCGTTATAATTAGACTTCGGAAATATGCAAATAAAAATGTAGAAAATATGCGCATAAATATGCACGTGTTTACCCGAAAATATGCAAATATTTTACAAAATATGCATACAAATAAATAAAAAAATCGTAAAATAGTAACAATTTTATTTAAAAAAAAAGTGTACATAACTAAATATTTCCTACTATTCATTAAGATTTACATTTATTTTAAGTAACTACATCATTTTTAAGTATGAATAAACTTATTTAGAATTATGGTAACAATAAATGACCAAGTGGTGTTCAAAATTTTCTAACAAAAACTTGTGGCTTCTGTCTGAGTACATATATTTATATATGGAAAAACTTCGTTCAACATCAACTGATGTAACGGGAGCATTTTTCAAACTAACCAAAACATTTGGTTCTAAATTAATTGTTTCCGAAATATTTCCAGCTAGAACACTGACTACTTCAGAAAGAATATGGTAACCTTTATTTTTTTCCATAGTAGCTTCAAATTTTTTTAAAATATCTTTTCCAATATTACCTCTAACGTTCCGACAACATGACGCAAATTCTTTTATTAATGCTGTACTTTCGAACAATGACAGTTTTGGTGATTCTAACTGAGTAATTGTTTTTTGAACAAAACTAAAATTTGATTTTATAAATGAAAGTTCTTGTTGAAGCAAGTTACTCTGAAAAGTTTGTTTAGAATCCAAAAGAGATTGGGAACTTTCATCTGTTAACGTATCAATTATGTTCTTTATTTTAACAAAATGATCTGCATAAAAATTAGCTGCTTCTAACCATGTTCCCCATCGCGTTAAAATAGGTTGTGGTGGAAGAGGAATGTTAGGTAGCATTTCTTTATAAAGTTGAATTCTTATAGGAGATTTAAGAAATACTTTTTTGACACTGGATATCATGGTATTTACAAGAGGAAACTTTTTTCGTATTTCCTCTGCAACTCTGTTTAATCCATGCGCTACACAAGTAACATGTATTAAATGTGGGAAAAATATTTTTAAATTTTGTCCTGCTTTCACCATATAAGGAGCAGCATCCGATAAAATAAGCAGTAATTTATTAGAAGGAATAGTTGTCGGAAGAAAAAAAGTTGCTAATGTTTCTTGTATAAAACGCGAAATTGTTAAAGCATTTGTTTTCTCAAGTTGCTGGCATGAAATAAGATGAGATTTTGGTAAGGTATCTTCTTTAAGAACACCAATCAATAAATGAGCAATATACTTTCCTGAGGAATCAGTGGTTTCGTCTACAGATATGTAAAAATAATTATCTGCAATTTCTTCCTTAATATTAATTAACACCGACGAGTATAGCCCGTTCACATTATTTCTTCTTAGAGACCGATCACTTGGAACATTAAGTTTGCAATATTTTTTTAGAAACGAACTAAAATTTACATTTGCTAATTTTGAAAGCGGTATGTTTGCAGACACTAATGCGCGACACAAGTCTTCATTAAAAGTTTCTTGCTCATCTAATTTTTTTGAAGTAGATTGGAAACATTTAGCCATTGAAGTTTGATGTTTTCCTCCTATTTTTCCTTTTTTTGCAATGTGTGAAGCAGTTCTCACATGTTGGTCTATCTGAAATTTCTTCTCACATGCTATCTATAAATAAAAATAAAAACCTTTATTTTAACCCAACCTTTAAAATATAAAAATATACAAGGTGTTTTTGGTTAATCAAATAACTGGTTTGGAAAAAAAACACTCGCTAAGTGTTTTAAATGCAGTATTAATCCACAAATTAGTTTTTGTTACTAACCATTAGTACATCATATAACTTATTTTAAAATTCAACAAAAGTTTTTTTTTGTTAATTCAATTACAATAAAAATAATTGTGTTTTAGAATAGCTGACTTCATAAAAAAAGTAAAGGTGAAAAATTTTTCTAAATACACACCATTGTATTGTACCATGGACAATTTTTTCTCACTAAAGGAAGCTATTTTTCATTTAAAAACAACCTACGAGTACTAAATTTCAAGTAAATACGTTTATTGGTTTTAAAGTTATTGTTGTTATTAACTAAAAGAATTTAATTTTTTTTAATTTTAACACCCTGTATCTCGAAAAGTAAATAAGTTTGACCCCTCATTAACTATATCGTTTTGTTCAATTTTTCGAGAAGTATCTACAGTCAAACGTTGTAAGTGTCATTTGGAAACACCCTGTATGTATGAAATATTAGATATTTAATAGAAAATATTAGATACTTACAATTTTGCCACAGACTGAACAGTAGATTTTTCCCATATCCATAGACAGCTCTTTATAAGGTTTAATCAAGTTGAAGCACTGGTTGTTTTAGGCATTATAAAATCACAATCTTCCTTTTTGTTACGCACAACGAGTGTTTACGCTTTGAATATCAAAACAAAAATGATTTACAAATCTGAGCATCAAATTAGAAATGTTTAGGTACCTAATTCAATAAACTGGGAGATTTTGGAAAATCCCTAAATTAGGAACAAAACTATTAGCCGTTTACCTGCTGTTAAGATACAATAAATTGTAGATAGATTTGGGATTAGATCATAAAATGCAAATGAGCGAACCCTTAGCGATTATCCAATAACTGAATGCCTCAGTGACCGAGACTTTCTAAGAATGTTGAGGGCTACTTAAATTGATCTTCTTTGAAATTGTAAATGTTTTGTACCTGTAGAGATTACGTACTTAGATCATTTCTTGATTAAAATGACTACAAAATTTTATACAAGAATTGAAATAAATTGGTATGTTTAAAAATTTTCAAATACAGTATAAAAATCTGAACTTTTATGCACTTTATGCAAACTTTTATACAAATATGCCAAAATATGAAATATTTGCATAAAATATGCACAATATGCAAAATATGCAATATGCATATTTGCCGAAGTCTAGTTATAATATTTGCAGCATTTATACCACATATTTCTTATGAGGTAGTTTTGTTTACCAATTAATACCTCCTACAGTTTCTCATGTTCGCTTTAATGGAACTTTTAATCCTGGTAATAATGAATATTATAAAACACTGAAGTCTTTTATTTGGATTCAGTGTTATATGTAATAAAGAAAACAAGTTAGAAAATTATTGACTCCAATCCTGGACAAAACTGCATTAATTTTTTTTGTAATTTAATTTGCTGGCTTCTCGAAACATCGGCGATTTTGTATGATTATCTAATTAAAATGGCTACGTTTCTGCAGGTAGATGCGAACAAATTATTAAGAAATATGCCAAGTGGATACCTCATTTCAGTTTCCTTTTCACCACCACTAATTAAATTCGCCTATACACATTTTCAAAAGTCGAACAAATTACATTCTTAGTACCTGGATGCCAAAAGTGCAGGTAAATTAATGGCTTTGGCCAATATATCTTCGAGAAAAATATGTTTGACAATTAGCACCATAAGTTTTGGTTGGTTCTTTTAATAA
Source organism: Diabrotica balteata (assembly GCA_918026665.1). Taxonomy (NCBI): domain Eukaryota; kingdom Metazoa; phylum Arthropoda; class Insecta; order Coleoptera; family Chrysomelidae; genus Diabrotica; species Diabrotica balteata. The sequence goes on from OU898285.1 coordinate 69,023,493, forward strand.
TATGGAAGAGCTTTGTAAAAAGCAATTTACAATTAAAATTTCTATAATTAGAATACACGACAAAATTAAAAATATGTAGGGACGAACAATAAATGTACATAGGGTATCCACAAAATGCTCTTTACAAAAGAAAACTGTAAAACTTACTGTAAAAATTATTTTGATATCGTAAAATAAAGTGAAAAACCTATGTTAGCAAAAAAGCTAACAACCAAGGTTAGTGGTTATATCTTCTCCCCTTCCCATCCCGCTCTCTCTCTCCTCTCTCTCTCTCTCTCTCTCTCTCTCTCTCTCTTTCTCTCTCTCTCTCTCTCTCTCTCTCTCTCTCTCTCTCTGTTATATATATATATATATATATATATATATATATATATATATATATAAAGGACTACGACCGTCAAACAATTATTCAATGAGTAAGTTCCAAAAGAACTAAATCTCTGTTCATGAGAATATCGGTCAAAGGAGAAATAATAAAAGGAAATCACAGTTCCATTCCTATATTTGAAGACGTTCGCTTATTGTATTTACAAGCTTCATCAGTTCAATCTAAAAGAATACAATGGTGGTAGGCAAAAATATATAAACATGGAAAAAGAACTTACGAATGGTGAGTGAAGAATGATAAGGTGTAAAACGAACACACCATTCTCTTGGTAACCGTGGTCAAAATATTAAAATGGTGGCGTTAACATAGTAGCTTTTCAGATCAGTTGGTAGTGACGTCAGGTCAGTTGGTAAAGTATTCTCTAAAACCAAAACTCCTCTAAACTCGTTAGAAAAGATCAATGAGGTTTATAACATCCCCTGTATGGATTGTAACCTATGTTACATTGGCCAGACTCGTAGATCCCTTAAAGGTTCGACTAATTTCTCACAAGAGTGATATTAGATGCCAAAAACATTCCACATAACACATTCTTACGTCTGACCACCGACCAGATTAAGAACAGGTCAAAATTCTTTGTACAGTTTGTTTCTTTCTTCCTAGAAATGTGCCACGTTTTCCTCAATCCTTCCACCATGAATAAACGTACTGACATCGACAACCTCAGTTTATTATACCATTCTCTTCTTTCCAACATCAAATGAGGAATTTTTCGACGTTCCTTTGCCTCCAGACTGTTTCATCTCCGTTTCCTTTGATCATTTATCATCACATCCTAGCTACCTATCAACCTTCTTTTTATTCCCCAATAGTACTTCCTTATATATCTAACCTTTATACATTTATAATGATTCATTTCTAATTTATATCTAAACCTTTACTTATTTTATAATCCATATTATCCTTCCTTGACTAAATCGCCATAATCAATTTCAGATTTCAACCGTTCTTCACTACATATAGGTTTTGTAGACATTTCCACTCAAAAATTTTATTTTCTTCAGCTTCCTCTGCGTTGTTGTTTGCGGTTTGTGTACCGCCTGCTGGTTCACACTCAATAAGTTATTCAACACACCATAATGAGACAACTACTTCAACGAAAATGCGTACTTGACTCGTTTGGCGCTTCTTTTTTACCTTCCTAACATGGCCAGCTCGTGGAATTGCTTCTTTATTTTACTAATTGTCCCTTGAGATATGTGCGGCAAATTAGGAAATACTTCGTGTAATAAAGACTTATCTCCATAGCCAATCATCTGTACAATTGTAATTTTGTGCATTTCTGTTAAAAATGAACCATTTTCTGGCTTGTAATTAATGAAATTCAAACGACTATAACTATAGTACTGACAACTACTTCTGTCTTGGAACAATAAAACATTGGCGTTTTAAACCAAAGTAAACAATTTTTTGTTTTTTTTTAACATATCAATAAAAAGGAATGCTTAAATAGTTTTTGCTTACTTTATCATTCTTCTTCTTCTCGTGCCACTCTCGTGGAGATTGGAAATCATCATGGCCACTGCGACTTTGTTAGCAGCGCGCCTAAAAATGTGCCCCAAGTATTCCATCTTTCTAGTTTTTATCTCATCTAGAATTTCGCATCTTTTGTCTAAAGTTTGGAGTACTTGCGTGTTAGTGACGCGGTCCATCCATGATATTCTGAGAATGCGCCTATAGCACCACATCTCGAAAGCTTCGATGTTTTTTATGGACAACTGTTTTAGTGTCCAAGCCTCAACTCCATATAACAGGGTAGAAAAGACATAACACTGCAGCATTCGTATTCGTAACTTTATATTGATATCACGATTGCAAAAGAGTTTGCGCATTCTATTAAAGACTGATCTAGCGATTTCTATTCTACATCTAATCTCTTTTGTTTCATCAGTATTGTCTGTGATCCAAGCAACTAGATATTTATAACAGGGCACACGCTCAATCGTTGTATTGTCTATTACAAGATTAGCTCTGATGTTCTTTGATTTCGTGATTACCATAAATTTAGTTTTTTTCAAATTAATTTTTAAGCCGTAACTGTTACAGTATATATTGAGACTTTGAACGAGATGTTGTAGTTCTACTAGCGTTCCCGTTAGGAGAACTGTATCGTCAGCATATCTTATATTGTTGATCGTCTCACCATTTATTATCAGACCAAGATCTTCTTCCTCGAGTGCTTGTTCACAGATAGCTTCACTATACAGATTAAATCTATCACTATTATATTATATATTATATTATATATAAATTATCTATTAACTTTATCATTACCAAGACCTAAATGGGCAAGAAGTATTAAGACAGTGGTAGCGATTTTCGACAAATAAATAATTTTCTTTTCTAAATGTGAATTTTTGCATTTTACTTAATATTTCCGAAACAGTCAAAGATATGACATTGTATTCGAAAAATGTCTAAAATGATCTGAGGAATGTAAAAATTAATTAATATACAGGGTGTTCTATTTAAAATAAGCAAGTTGGTATTGGCCACCGTTATCTGAAACACCCCGTATAAAAAGTTTTTATGGAAAATACTCCGTATTTTCCATTTTTCGAATACTCCCTCATTTATTTATTAGCTAATTTATTCCTTTTTTGTTGATTATCTCGGCCTTGCGGTAATCGAGTAATCAATATTGGACAATCTCACACGTCAATTTTAACCTAACTTCGTTTATTTATGTTTGAATAATAAAATAATTTTTTTCAGTTCACTTCCAATATATATTACATTACAATAAAAAAAAGGACGTTTTTTACATTTGGTCCCATGTATATATATTTAAATATCGGGTGATCCAGTTTTATAGATCTCTTAAGTCTATGGTATTTAATTATAATTTAGAGAATATTTTGATCGGGAGATCACTCTCAGATTTTTAGACCATTCTTGTACGTAATTAATAGAAAGTTGAATAATGTTTGATGCCATATTAAGATTTTTATGAGAAATATAGATTACTTGGTCATCTGCATATAGAATTGCTTTAACAGGGTTTCGGATACTGTTCTCGATGTCTTTAATTGCAACTAAAACGAGTGTTGCGCTTAGTGTAGATCCTTGTGGTATGCCATTTTCTTGTGTATAGTATTCTGAAAGTTCCTGATTTGATTTAACTCAGAAATTTATGTCATCTAGAAAATTTTTGAAGAATGCTAGAAAATTTCCATCTATGCCCCAATGCTGTAATTTAACAATAACGTCATATATCCATATAGTATCATAAGCTTTAATTATAGCAAAGAAGAAGACTTGTCGATTAGTTGCAAATGCCTCATTAAACTGCCGATTTTAGCGACACTAAATTGTCAGTTGTGCTTCTATTTTTCCTAAAGCCGAAACTATTAGATTTATTTATTCTAAAAGAATTGTAACCGTCTACTTAGAATTTTTTCTAGTAATTTACATAAGGAAGATGTTAAGGATATTGGTCTATAACAGGGGTCTCCAAACTACGGCCCGAGGGCCACATCCGGCCCGCAGACAGATTTTGTCCGGCCCGCGGAGACATACTTGAAAACTCCTTTTAGAGAACAAATATTTTTTATAGCAAATAAAATGTTTGTGATAAGTTGGATAAAGAAACACAGAATGGTAATGAGTAAAGACATGTATAATTTATGCAGTAAATTTAACTTCAGCATATAATAACTAACAAATTATTGAAATGAATCCAACTAACATTTTATACATTGTAAGTAATGAACAACACATACCTTATAACAAACATGACATATGAAATGCTAATGAGATGTATGTAATTGAGATTTTCCACCGACAATAGTTTGTAGTTGTGGACTAATTTTACTTGTACCAATTATTAAAAGAGATTTAAGATGCTCGTCAGTTAATTTAGATCTGTATACATTTTTTGTGTACTTCATTTTGGAGAAGGTTTTCTCACACAAATAAGTAGTACCAAAAACGGAAAACAGCCCACGAGCAAATTTATGCAAATTATCAAATTGTGTCAGTGGAAGACTCTTATAAAATTCCAACAAAGATGAGTTTTCATATTTGTTCTTAATTATATCACTGCACTGAAGATCAATCATTTCCATTTGAAGTTCCGGGGCTAGGGTTTCAATGTCAGCATCAAAAGGATTCTGAAAAATCTTAATTTGATTCGCAATGGCATCAAAGTCCGAGAAACGAGTATCAAAATTTATCTTCAAAGCACTCAAAGTTTCGATTGCAAAATCGATAGGAAACTCAGTCTCAGTAGTGTGGCTGAATATTTCACATGTTTTAAAATGTGAAAAACATTTACTTCGTAGTTGTGATTGAAACAGTATCAATTTCATCCGGAATGACTTGATATTAGTGTATAAATCAGGAAGATGCTGGTTTTCTCCTTGCAATCTCAAATTCAGTTCGTTCACATGTTTTGTCAAATCAACATAGAATGCTAACTTCCATAGCCATGCGTTGTTTTGTAATTCAGTAAGAGGGCGGTGCTTTTCATTCAAAAAAATTTCGATCACTGCTCGAAGTTCAAAAAAGCGCTGAAGGACTTTCCCACAACTAAGCCAGCGTACGGCAGTATGATAAGGTAAGTCTGTTTCTCCAATCTCTGCAATAAATTGTCGGAATTGTCGGTGATTCAACCCAAAAGATCTGATGAAATTAACAGTTGATATGACTGGTTTCAGAACGTCAGACATATCCAAACATTTTCCGCACAAAGACTGTTGATGAATGACACAAGAGCGACCACTCCTTTATCTTTCCCACTCATGTTTTTGCCTCCATCAGTTGTAATACATTTCAAGTTTTTCCATCGAAGGTTCTTTTTATTAATGGCCATTTCAACTCCTTTAAAAATATCGGTACCAGTAGTTGTGCCATGAATACTATACATATCAAGAAGTTCTTCGTGCACTTCATAGCTTTTATCTACTCCTCTAATATAAATCAACACCTGAGCAGTATCTGACACATCCGTTGACTCATCCAAGGCCAAAGAAAACCACTCAACATGTCCATTTTTGTCGAACAGTTGAGAGGATATATTTTCAGCGATGTTTTCTACCCTTCGAGCCACAGTGTTTGCTGACATACTGACAGTTTTTAATAAATTTACCTTTTCAGGGCACATTTCTTCGACTACTGCAATTATGCATTCCTTGATCATTTCTCCATCGGTGAATGGTTTTCCACGTTTTGCAATTTCAAGAGCCACACGAAAGCTGGCACGAGTTGCCGCCTCTTGTTCAGTTTTGACTTTTGTAAATAAAGATTGCTGCGATTTCAATCCGCACTTCAAAGCTTCGAATTTTTCTGTCCGCACAATTCCTGTATATTTTGAGTAATTTTGAGAATGTTTTGTTTCATAATGACGTTTCATGTTATATTCTTTAAGAACGGCTATGCTTTCATTGCAAATCAAACATAGCGCCTTGTTACTGGACTCAATTACGAAATACTGAATGTTCCACTGATCTTTGAATTTTCTGCATTCACTATCAATTTTTCGCTTCTTTTCCATTCTACTAAATCACACACAAAAGCAACAATTCAAATCAAATCAAAATACTGTTACACGCACAAACTTGTTTTAAGGAGGTACGCCCTATTTTATTTCACAACAGTTTCATAGGAACTGACTTGTAGTTACGCCACTATTGTCATCGCTTCGTCCTCGCACTCGTCCCACTTAGGTGGGGTCTTTAGTCTCCTCCCAGTTATCAGGTGCGTAACACTTAAGTGATTTGCGGCTATTATTTTTCAGACTTCTTATTATTTCGGATAGTTAAGTGTGTTTGTGACAATTTCTAACGATGGCGTTGAAAAATAGTAGAAAGAATAATTATGTTATTAGTGGACAATCTCGGGAGAGATTGGAGATTTCCACTGGTGGAAATATTTTGTTTGTTTATGTCTACCTTGTATTAAATTAAAATATATCAAAAATAGGTGAATATTTGACATACTTAATAATGTTGACAGCTTACCACACTTACAAAAAATTAAATTATTCGTTATTTTACAAAAAATGATCCACACTTCAGCAAAATTCTATTACACATAAAATACAGAAATATATAAAATATATAAATAATAATAAATATAAAAAATATATATATAAAATACAGTGTTGCCATCTTGGCCCTCGGAACTTACTGGAGTAATCAGTATGGCCCTAAGGCTGGAAAGTTTGGAGACCCCTGGTCTATAATATTCCGGGTTTGACTTATTTTTTGTTAGGTTTCAAAAGAGGAATTATTGTAGCGGTACTCCACGATTTAGGAAATTGTTTAGTCGAAAATAAAAAATTGAATATATTTAAGAGTAGATGCTTAGCACTAAAGGAAGATTAAGTAAAAAACAATTTTGAATTTCATCTGGTCCAGGGCTAGAGTTTTTAAGTCATTGTAATGCTTCGTTTAGTTGTATATATATATATATATATATATATATATATATATATATATATATTTGTTTTGTGTTAACTTCTTTTAGTTTATCAAGCTTTTTGTAGCTTTTTTGCAATTTTATCGGCTGAACTGCCATGGTACTTCGTCAATAATACTTTTATGTTATGCTTTTTAACATTGATGTATTGTCTAGGGTTTACGTATTCAGCAATTGTTCCAATCTGATCATTGCCTATATTAATACTTATTTAAAATTTTATTATTAATAATTAAATTATTAAAAGAAAAAATTATTTTAAAATTTAATTTGTTTTAATGATTACATTCTGTCTGCAAACTCTATGCGCTAAATCATGATCTGACCTATTTTGGAACAATCTTACTTTTGTATTCGTAAAAGTTACTGCTATATCAATGCTTATACTATGTATTTGTGAAATGGTGAAATATTAAGTTCTATACCTTTTATTCAACTCAAGTATGGAACTTTTTCTAAGGCTGCGCAATTATTTAATGATTTATCGTAAGTTTTTAAAATGTGTACTCTGGGTCTTGGTAAAACATATCTGATACTATATACGTTATTGGGAAAGTTACAATTTTCTTATTGACTTCTGTGTAGATCCTTTGATCCATATTTTTGTCCTTTGCCTGAAATAAATAACAAGAATATGAAATATGAAGTGAAGTATAATCGATGGGAAACTATGCTATATTGAAAAAAAAAATGGAAGATCTGACTATTACGTAGATATCAATAAAATATTGGTCAAGATATACAACCAAAAGTTTTAAATATAGTACAGTTTTCCAAATAATTAAAGTGTTCGTTATATAAGTTTTATTATGTATATTTTTATATGTACTTAGAAATAATAATGTAAGAGTAGAAGTAAAAATAGAAAATATTGTTAAACAATTGTACATAAATTAGAATTAATTCCATGCTAGAACAAAAACAAATAGTCCCCATAAAACATCTTGCAACGAAAGAAACGGACATTTTAGTTTTAATTAAATACTAACTAAAATAATTGTTATATTGATATATTGGTTTCCGGGTTTATAGGTCATATTCCGGAATTATTCTTGTAGACGTTTAATCTGCGGCTGCAGCAGACGTCATCGAAGGCTATAGTATCTGATACAGCGCCTTTGATAATGTCTGCTGCAGCCGAAGATCAGACCAAGCAAACATAATCGAAGATTACGTCTCATAAGCTCAGAAATTAATGTATTATTACACCTACAGTGAAAGCCTACACTCATTGATAAAATATTTTTTTTAAAAATAACCAGGGGAATATTTGTTTGTGTAGAACTCCTCCTACAAGACGGATTCTATATAACGTAAAAGAACAGCTTAAACGTTAAAACTGCTTTAAAAAAGTAAAAAGTACTGAAAATAAGTAGATTTTGCATGCGGGTCATCAAAGCTGGACACATCAAACTAGGGCATGTTTATTTTTTTAATTCCAGTCGGAAGAGCGAAATGGGTCCGAATGGAAACCCTCGAGACGTAGCAAATCGGAAGGACCTGCGAGGAATGCAATCCAGGTCGATGGCACTGTAGAGGGGGAACGGGAACGTCGACGAGAATCCGATCCTGATATGGAAAACACGAACACGGTAAACATTGCCAAAAACAAGGATACATGTCATCCAGGCGACTATTTTTGACTGACTACAAAGAGATAATAAACAATTATTTTCCTGATGAAAGTAATTGATACATAAATTCTCTGCAGGCCATATTAGCCTTGTTCAGGAGTAATATAACTTTTTACAATATACATTTCTTAACTGAATAAATATTATTTTCAACTATTTAATACATACACATACAGAGTGGCCCAAAAGTCTGGAAACGGCCAATTATCTCGTAAATTACCTGTCATAATTGTACAAAATTTGAGATTTCTGCTGTTTCTCTTATATTATTAGTAACTTCGATTTTTTAAATTTCACCCTGTACATTTAGTCATTATTGGAATCTCCTATTCAATACGAGTTCAAACATATGTAACACTTATGATTGTATGTAGACTGGAAGGTCTTAAATACATAAAACAGAACTCTGGCAACGCCTAATTATCTCAATAATTTTTTTAATACCATTTTCAACTACATTAAAACGTAACAATTGAAAGATTACAACATTTTTAACATAATGGTTACTTTATTAAGTGTTCAAAATGTGCTCCATTTGTGAGTTGACCGTACACTAATCGATGGTAGAATGTGTCTACCACATTTCTCCATGATTGTCTAGAAATTATTCGAGATTCATCGATAATTCGTTACCTTAGCTCTGCAAGACATGCTGGTTTAGTTCATACAGGTGAACATGGAGGCTATTCAATTCTACCTCGTCTACCAATCCATCGTCCGGGAATATCTCATCTAAATAATGCCGAACATTTACACCAAAATTAGCTGGAGCTCCATCTTGGTAAAACCATATCTGATTAAAATTGGCCCCAAACAAGTTTCTCAGTATAGGTACAATTTCATTTCTAAGTAACATCTAGTATCTATCTGACGTTAAATTTGCTTCGATAAAAAATGGCCCAATTAACTGAGTACCTACTATACCTGACCATATATATATTCAGTTAATATTGTAATCTCCTCTTCAATACGAGTTCAACCATATGTAACGCTTATGATTTTATAAAGTCTGGAAGGTCTTAAATACATAAAACAGTGCAAAATATGTAGATTTTAATAAATTTAATTATTTAAATGTAGAATTGTGTGATTTCGCCATTTGTTCACCATTTACATTATTAACTAAAACTGGCAGTAGTTGTGTTTCGAAAAATGATAATTTTTTTTTGCCTTAGGCTCAAGACCTATTTAGCCAGACAATATAGGTTGAATACGTAAAAACAATCTCCTACACTTCCTTTAAATTCATGACAATTTCCTAACCGTTCGTTCATTCGCACATTCACTCAATTTCCTAACCTTCCCATTGGAAAACACTATTGGGTAACTATACAAAAAGGATTGAACAGAAACACACGCTTCACGCTAAGGTGCCCTTCATAGCGACTTTTTTTAACACAAACAATACAGGCAACGGTTAAAGGTAAATGACATAAAAGGAAAGACAATGGGAAATACAACAACTAACGTCCTACCATTTCGGATTCACACAACACTAAAAAGGGCAGTTTAGATTTTCCGTTTGGTACATTTGAAAAATTCCCATAAAATTGATCTAACAGTTGAATTTCGACTACCTAAATAGAGAATAGAAGCAACATGCTGCGGCAGAATGATTTTTTGTTGGGAGATGGCTTGAAATAAAAATTTTATGGCTTCTTGATTATACCGACATTGAAACATCCAGTGGTTAAGATCGTCATAACTGCCATTACATTCACATATATCAGTTTCGGAAAAGTTTTATTTTATATAGATAGGTAAGCATTTACTGTAGCATGTCCAAAAAGGCATCTAACGTACATAGTATAAATTTTCCGAGAGATTGGACTTCTGTCACTTGGAGGAATAGATGAAAGAGTTGGATATATACTGCAGTATGTATTTTTGCTACTGTTAGTAAAGGATTGCCACTCAATTTCCCAATTAAGTCTAACATGTTTCTTCCTAGCTGAAATTATATCCCATTTGGGCAACTCGTTGTACTCTATACCCACTAAAATAGCGTCTTTAACCAAATGGTCTACTTTTTCATTGCCTGGAATATTAGAGTGGCCTTTAACCCACACAAAGTTAACAATTCTTTTTAGAGAAGTTAAGATCCGTAGCTTTTCAAGCACATCTACAATTAGTCTGTTGGTATATATGTGTTTAGAGAAGTGTCTTAATGCAAGCGGGACGGACTGTCAGTCAGATAAAATTATATATCGTTCGAAATATAATGTGCTATTAATTATACAATCCAACGCCTTGACAATGGCTACCGATTCAGCTGTGAATATTGAGCAATCTGATTTTAATTTGTACTGAAAATAATCTTGAATATTGTCTATGTAAATGGCACAGATAAATTGCTTCTTTAGAATGGCTCTTAATGAAAAAGAAGGAATTACTATTCTAATGATGAGAGGGTATGGTGACAGAAAAAGATCTTATTGTGAAGTAGCCAACTTGTTCAATGATACTTTCCCAAACCGTTCTCCTATTCATAAGGCGACGGTACAAAAAAGTGTAAAGCGATTTTAGGAATCAGGAAAAGTAAAAGATAGATACAGATCAGGTAGACCGAAAAGAGTTATGAATGAGAACAAAACTTTAGATATAATGCAAAGTTTTGTTGAAGATTCACATACATCCTCACGCAGGGTTGCACACGTACATGATGTAGGTCGTTCTTCACTCTTATGTGTATTACGTAAAAATAAATTTAAACCATACAAAATTAACTTATTTCAAGAATTAAGTAAAGATGACTTCGATCGTAGATTAGAGTTTACTGAGGTAATGATGGATAAAATTGAAAATGATAAAAAATTCGTTAACAGAATATGTTTTTCCGATGAAGCAACCTTTAAACTGTGTGGAAGTGTAAATCGACACAATTTAGGGTACTGGAGTGACGTAAATCCGCACTGGATGTGTGAAAACGATACTCAAAGACCACAAAAATTAAATGTATGATCAGGTATGGCAGATACTTAGGTAATTGGGCCATTTTTTATCGAAGAAGTTAGTTAGGAAATAATGTTGCTTAGAAATGAAATTGTACCAACTACTGAGAAACTTGTTTGAGGCCAATTTTAATCAGCTATGGTTTCAGCACAAGATGGACGATGGACAAGACGTATTATGGAATGGAGGCCCAGAAACTATAAAAGAAGCCGAGGACGACCACCGACTAGATGGACAGATGATATAAAAGTAGACGAGGTAGAATTGAATAGCCTCCACGTTGACCTGATTTCAATCCTAAAGATTATTTTTATTGCAGATACTTGAAAAATTTAGTTTACAAAATTAAACCAGCAAGTCTTGCAGAGCTAAGGCAACGAATTATCGATCTTCTTCTTCGTGCGACTATAATTACTCTGTTTGTCTGCCTCTTATTCTGTTTCAGTCGTTGTTGACTGTACATTATCTTTCCATCTTTTTGGCGGCTTCCGGTTTTGCTATACGGTTGTTGTTTTTACAGATGTTCGCTAACTATCTGGTCCATTCGTTTACATGTTCGTTCCAGTTTTTTTTCTTGTTTTTATCCACCTGTTAATATTTTGAATTTTGCATTGTCCGCATATACTTCTGTTGGTTTGTCTGTCTCTTAATGATATGCCCGGTATTGATCTTAATACTTTCATTTCGATATTGTTGATTTGTTGTTTCGTCTTTCTTGTATCGGTCCTTGTCTCAGCTGCATATGTTAGGATTAGGTCTTACTGTTGTCTTGTATACTTTCATTTTGCTTTCCGTGGTCAGATATTTGTTTCTCCATATGGTTTCTCGGAGGCAACCACTTACTCTTGCCGCTTTTGATGCTTGCCTTGTGGTCTCTGTTCTTATATCCTGTCACTAGTGATCTCTACTCCTAGGTAATTGAATTTCATTACTTGTTCTACAATTTTGCCGTCTATTTCTAGTTTGCATCTACGCGGCTCTTTACTGATCACTATACATTTAGTTTTTTCTACTGATATTCTCATATTAAGTTTGTTTGCTGTGATATTGAAGGTATGGAGCTGCCTTTGTAGGTCATCTTCGTTATCAGCAATTAGTACTGCATCATCGGCATAGCATATTATCGTGATTTTATGCGCTCCCATGTGGTATCCGTGTCGTTTTCTCACTTCGTGAATTATTTGATTCATCACCATATTGAATAACAATGGCTGAGCGAGTCTCCTTGGCGGATTCCTCCTTTTAGTTCTATGCATTCTGTTTCTCCTGTTGGCATTATAACTCTGGTCTTGTTGTTCTTGTTAATTTCATTAATTGTCCTTATTATCTGATGGTCTATTTGTTCAGCTTGTAATAAATTTAAGATGTCATTTCGCTTCACCCTGTCAAAAGCACTTTTTAAATCTACAAAGTACATGTATGCTGGTTTTCCATATTCAATAGACTTCTCTATTATTTGTCTGATAATAAAAATTGCGTCTATTGTGCTGCGGTTCTTCTGGAAGCCTTGTTGTTCATCTGCCATGTTCGCTTTTTCCTCGGTTTTATCTTTTATGACTGCCGTTAACAATTTAAATGTACTAGTCATCAGACTAATGCCTCTATAATTTTCAGGATTTCTCGAGTCTCCCTTTTTAAGTATCGGTAGCAGGAGACTTTCCTTCCATTCCGCTGGTACTACACCGGTATTTATTATATCGATGAATAATTTTAGGAGCCATTTGCGTAGTGTTGTTTCTCCATATTTTAGCAGTTCATTGTTTATCTTATCAGGACCAGGTGCTTTTCTGTTTTTTAATTTTTTTATTCGTTCTTGTAGCTCTTCTTCTGATATTAGTACTCTATCGTTGGTTTCGTTAATGATTATTTCTCTGTTCTCTTCTACTTCTTCTCCATATAGTTTCGTGAAATGCTCAGTCCATTGCTCCTTCGTAAAGTTATCTATGCGTACAAATTCATTCATTTCTGTTTTTTGTCTCCTTATCATCTTCTACACCTTTTTCTGGGATCCATAGAGGTCGTATTCCATATCTGTGGTAAATTTCTCAGAGTTCTTTTTTAATGTTATCTATTTCTTAGTTTACTTTATTCCTGATTCTCACGTAGTCTTCTCGTGCCTCTGGTATCTTGTTTCTTTTCATTTGCTAGTGCTTTCACCTTTTCGTCGTACATGAAGTTTTGTATTTCCATTTATTTCTATTATCGATAAATTATCGATGAATCTCGAATAATTTCTAGACAATCATGAAGAAATGTGGTAGACGCATGCTACCATCAATTAGGGTACTGTCAACTCACAAATGGAGCACATTTTGAACACTTGATACAGTAACCATTAGGTTAAAAAATGTTGTAATCTATCAATTGTTATGTTTTAATGTAGTTGAAAATAGTTAGTATTAAAAAATTTATTGAGACAATCAAGCGTTGCAAGACTCCCGTTTTATGTATTTAAAACCTTCTAGTCTACATAAAATCATAAGTGTTACATATGTTTGAGCTCGTATTGAATAGGAGATTCCAATATTGACTGAATACAGGGTGATGAATTTGAAAAACCAAAGTTACTAATAATATAAGAGAAACGGCAAATCTGGCAACATTGCAAATATCAAAAATGGAATCTCCGTATCCCAAAATAGGTTGTACCTCAAATTTTGTAAAATTATGACTAGCAATTACTCTATAATATATTCACAGTTTTGCCTTTGATAGCGTTGCTACTTTTCTCTAGGTTCTTCGTGTTTTCGTTTTTCATTCTATTTTATTTTAATAACATATTTGCTCAGACTTTACCTATTGTTTGCTTTTTTATTTAGTACCATTTTACAATCTATTATTTTTCATTTTTTATATATATCGCAACCATGTTTTTACTGTAGTTTGTTACTTTCTTATAGATTCGTTATACAGCGTGGACCAAAATTGTACAACCGCCTAATTATCTCTTAATTGGATGGTTATAATTATACAAAAACAGGGAGACACCCATTTTAAATATGAAGTTTTTAAATTTGATGTTTTTTACGTTGCCAAATTTACCATTTTTTGATATCATTAGTTTTTGATTCAAACTATGTACAACTAAATTTGAACATAATAATTAAAAGTTTACTACATTGCTAAATTAATTCTACTTTTTAAGAATTCCCAATATTTTTTTTAACTTCCCATTTATTTACAATATGTATTAATTATTACATTTCGTTCAATGCATTGAATGAACATGAAAAACACAACAAATACGCCTGGAAAAAGATGGGAATACCTGCAGAGATGCTGAAAATTATGGTGGACGAAGAAGTGGTAATTAATACTTCTTCTTTCCCTTTTTAACAAGATATTAAAAAAAAAAGAATCCCAAACAACTGGAAGGGATTCAGCTAACCATTTCTTATACACAAGAAAGGGGATTCAATGCCAGATATTAAAAAATAACCGTCCTATAACACTCCTCAATGTAATGTATAAACTCCTAACAAAAATTTTAACCAATAGATTGACGACAAAATTCGATGGATACCAGTCGAAAGAACAAGCTGGTTTTAGAAAGGATTCAGCACAAGTGACCATTGTACTAAGTATGAAAATACTTATAGAACGAGCAAATGAATACCACATTCCTCTATATATGGCGTCCATAGATTTCGAAAAGGCTTTCGACAGTGTCGAACATTGGGCAGTGAAAAGTTCTTTGATTAACAGCCGAATTGAACATATATACTATCTAATATACAATATATATATATATATATATTTATATATATATATATATATATATATAGTATATATAAATATATATTATATTATATATATATATATAATATATAAGGAAGCCAAAACAACAATTAAAGCTATATGAAGGAACAAAATCATTACAAATAAATAGAGGCGTGAGACAGGGTGATACAGTATCACCGAAACTTTTCAATCAGGCTCTTGAAGATACTTTTAAAAGATTAGAATGGGAAAAAAAAGGTATAAAATTTGTGGACAACGCTTGAACCATCTAAGGTACGCTGATGACATCGTATTGATAACCGATAAAAAGAAGAATTATTTGAAATGATGAAAGAACTGGACGTAGAAGCTGGAAAGATAGGCCTTAATATGAATTACAGCAAGACCAAAACTATAACAAATACAGATGAAGACATCACAATGAGAATCGGACAAGATGAAATAGAACAAGTTAAGGATTATATATATCTTGGTCAAACTATAAAACTTAACAAAGAAAACCAAACAGCAGAGATCAAGAGACGAGTTAGACTGGCATGGGCGGCATTTGGCAAACTAAGCTACATTCTTAAAAACAAAAGATATCCACAGCATCTTAAGACCAAAGTATATAATCAATGCGTACTCCCTGTTCTTACTTATGGTTCCCAAACGTGGACATCTACAAAAGCAAACATGGACAAAATCATAAAAACCCAAAGAGCAATGGAAAGACAAATGTTGCACATAAGACTAATGGATAAGAAGAGAAACGAGTGGATAAGAGAGAAAACAAAAGTGAGGGATGTTAGACAAGAAGTTGCAAAATTGAAATGGAGATTTGCCGGACACAATATAAGACAAAAAGAAGACCGATGGAACAAAATTCTTATAATTGGAGACCGTGGGAATATAAACGAAGCAGAGGAAGGCCCCAAATGAGATGGGCAGATGATATCAAGAAGCACGTGGGCTCTAGATGGATGACTGTAGCGACAGACAGAGAAGAATGGAAAAGGATTGGGGAGGCCTATGTCCAAAGATGGAACCGAAGAAGGCTAATTAGATAGATAGATTAATTTACAATAAGTAAATTGTGTAATTATATTACAAGTAACATGCAAGAAGTTGTCTCATGACATTTTCCTGTTTATATTTTAATTTTAACAAAAATCATTTGTAAATTTGGGATCTACACTAAAAATCCAAACAATATAGTATCACTAAAGAAATTTTCCATACTGCATACTGAAATTTTCCATACTGCATTTGCCATACTAAAACTGAGCCGGACTCGTCGCCCGAATCAGTGATAAAAGTGGTCGAAGAGATTGCTTGAATGGAGTTAGAAGAAAGCGAGACCTTACTTACGTGGGAACTGTAAAATAAATAAACTAGTCACTACTGGACACTGGAAAATGGTCACTATAAAATATTTGTCCATCTCCGTACCTTCCCCATAATTAAAACAGTAATTCACTCTTTTTCATTAAAAACCATCTTATTAGAGCTTTTAAAAACACATAAAACAACTGTCAGCTTTAATTATGAACACAATTTGTTTTACAAAACTTCTCAAGAAACGTCAAGCTATTGTTAGTTTTATGAACTAATGTCAAAATCAAAGCATTCTATATTTACTGAATTACTTTAAAACTATTTGGCACTGAGAAAGGACCTTCATGGCTAGACAACGTAATAAGTGTTACATATGGTCAATGTCGTATTGAAAAGGGGATTCCAATAACAACACAATATATAGTGTTGTGTTTAAAAAACCAAAGTGACTAATGATATCAAAAAAGCGGCAAATCTGACAAGAATCAAATTTGAAATACCAATATTTCAGAAAACGGCGTATCTCGATTTTTATACAATTCGGACCATCCATTTAAGAGATAATTAGACGTTTTCAAACTCTTGGTTTACTCTACATTTATCCTCTTCTCCACCCTTTTGCCATACAATTCCACATCTCAATATTGTATCTCCTATTGTTTTAATTCATTTTTAAAACCACGTTTCGGTTGCATAATTTAATGTTGCTCTGATACAATCCTGTGGATTCTTCTATGGATTTTGTCAATATATACCAATACTATGAAATGAGCTAGTACGAGATTTACCGATAGACTGACCGTCACCCTCCATTATTTCTTTCATGTGGATCGCCTATCGGACCTTTTCGGCCCAACTATGATTTGTTGTATAGCATTTTGATTTCATTAATTCACCAATCAACGTTTTTGTGCATTTCCTTTGGCAGCCATTTCCTATTGAAAGTATTTAAACACTAGCCAATGTTTCGATATATAGCAATATTTTTGTGCATTTCCTTTGGCAGCCATTTCCTATTGAAAGTATTTAAACACTAGCAGATGTTTCGATATATAGCAATTTATATTCAAATTATAATATAATCTTTTATTTTAGTACTGTAATAGTTAAAGTATAAACACTTCTTAGACACTTAGCTTCAAAGTCTATTTTAAAACATATGGTACAACAATTAAATATCAGATCATGTAATATTAACTGGCAAAGCAATAAGGTTGAAAAAACAAGAGCAGCCTTCTATAGGAAAACAAAAATATTAGTTATAAAGATATTACACTCAAACTAAAAACCAGATTAATTCTTCCTCTAGCGCTAAAATCCTCTATGGAGTTTGGGCCTATTCAACAAGTGCATTCCTTCCCTTTCTGATATTGGTGACTCTTTTTCAATTCCGAACTCCAATAATCCTTAGATAATCCTCGACACTCTAAGACACTATTATCGACCGGCATCCATACCAAGCCAATAAATTCTATGAGAGTTTAACAAACTTTAATATATCGGCGTGTTTAATTAACTCTATTCGAGATCAAAGTTCATGAGCACTTTCCTTTCGAAACTGTTCAGGGCATTTTCGTCTTTCTTCTGCAGGTCCATATTTCATAGCTATAGCTTATAATGGGTCTTATTAGTGTTGTGTATAACTGATCGTCGAATTCTTCCCTAGTATTTTAGAAGTTTAGTATTTTAGCAGGTTTTTATTTGCTCTTTATATATATATATATATATATAATATATATATATATATATATATATATATCATAAAATATATTCTTTCTTTCTACCCTTACATCATTACTTTCAGTTACTAGAAATCCTAAGTACGTGAACTCTGCTACCTTTTCAAACCTTGTTTTCATATTTTATAGCAATATCGCTGCTTTGGTGATAGTCGAGAGTAAGCTGTAGCAATCTGACTAGTTTTTTGGTTATACCCAGAAGCACCAGGCTTTTTTAGTTTTTCCTTTTTAATGTCAAAAGCTTATTTGAAATCATTAAATAGACTATTTATGTCGATGTTGTGTTCGTAGCTCTTTTCTAACACTTGTCCCAGGCTGTTTATATGATCAGCAGTAGATCTGTGTGAACGAAATCCGCACTGGTAGTCACCAATTATCTCTTTCACAAAGGTATCAGGTATTCAGTTTTTTATATAGGAAAGAATAGAACACTTTGTATGATATATTGAATAACATAATTCCCCTATAGTTGGAGCATTTTTTCTTATTTCCTTACTTGTAAATGGGTATATAAGGTCCCATTTACATTCTTCAGAGATTGTGTCATCAGGCTTTGATTTGATAAATTGCCTCTCCGAATGATAGCCAAAGTATTTGATCATTGCCCTATCGATGGATAAATTTTTATGAAAAATGCCCCATTACTGAAATTTAGCATTCAGTAAGTCCATAAGCGGTCGTAGTTTCGACATTTTATCAGTTTTTTTTTTGAGTTTAGTGTCTGCCAAATGTATACACTTTTAATTTCTGTCAACATATTTCTGCTTATAGCGTTGAAAATAAATCGAACATTCAAGTCTTTCATCCAAATTCCAATACATCCTTTCACGGGGTAATTTTCAAGGGAAAATAAAATTTCCAACAAAAATTTTGATCTCATCTTTTGTAATTTTAAAATTATAATTATTGAAGGCTGTTGCGTACGATTGGTTTGCTCTACAACAATAGGATTTACAACTCCATCATCAAACAATCATCAAACAAATCATACAATTCCATCATCAAATAACTCACAAATTTATAACTTAGTTAGTTCTACAAGCTCCGCTTTTATCAATTCCATTCATTACAATGTCTACATCTATTTCATCAGGGTCATCTCTATTATCAAAATCATTATAGTCAGGATCATCTACCGTTCTATAGTCATCCTCATCTTCGGACTCGTCAATAATGACTTTGAGTTCTCTAGGAACATCGTTTGGAATTTGGGTTGTTATCAAATCATTTTCATCAAAATCCTTCTCATCCGTTTGGTAGTCAAAATTTGGTGGAATTATTACCAAATCTATTTCTGCACTATTGGTAATCTCTACACTTTCAATATCATTTACACCTGCTGCAAGCATTTGATACCTTTTTCCATAAAATACAGACGTGGACTCAGGAAGACTCATCGTAGAATTTCAGACCTAAAAAAATATATTTTATTTTATACCCTTTTGCCCAATGTACCCAGCCAGGTACAGAGAAGTTGGGGTTGTTAAAGCTCCAGGTAAACCAAAGATGTGATAAAACTATATTCACTCAATATTCTTACACATATATAAAACAAATTTCAGGCATGCAACAAAGTAAATTCATAAATACAGAACAATATTGAGAAAAATGTTCACTTACCACCTCTAAATCACAACTGCAATGGCCATTTTAAAGGGTTCTTAAAACTACATGAAAAAATACGGTAATCTGTTATACCTTCTGAGAGATGAAACTATGCAGAAGCACAGAATAATAAACAATCAGAATGCCCACTCTCCATGGAAAATTAAGTACGCGCATCTCCTTCACGCAGACGTTCCGCCATGTTTTAGAGGGAACCAGTGTTGTTTATGTGGTGTATATAGAAAAATTAACCCGGTTTAATTGACTTACGGCAATCATAGACATACTATACAATTATATTAACATTGTTAAATATAATAACATAAATATAATATAATTAAACATAAATATAAACAATTACATAACCTCACAAATCATATGTCTGTGTTATGTGTTTCCTTCTAAAACATGGCGCGCGTACTGAAAACTTTAAAGGCGGCATCTGAGAGTGGACATTCTGATTATTTAGTATTCTGTGCAGAAGTGTCTTGTGTCCCAGACATTAAGATTTTCAATCACAGATGGCGTCAGTAGAAAATTATATTTGCCGTATCCGTACAGGTACGCTGGGCATTAATGGGCATAGTATATAGCCCCCATAGTATATTAGGGTATGTATTGTGTTAATGGGTTAATACTAAATATATGTTATCAAGTATATATAATTTTTTTTGTATTATTTTTTTTGTTGGTTTTCCTTTATTTGTTTATTTTTTATTAATTTTTTTTTTATTTTTTTTTGAATTTCAAATTGAATTTGTTATTCTTAGTTTATTTTTCATTATTTTATTATTATTTATTTTTTTTATTTATTTAAATTTTTTTATTGTAACTTTTTTGAGATCGATATAGACACTGAATACGGTTGTGGGTCTATGGAGAAGGGCTTATGGGTTTGTTAAATTAAATTTTTATTCAAAAAAAATTCAACTTTTTCAAGAAAAGTTACATTTTTTTACATCGATCGTTCACTTTAGCCATTGATATTTTAATTAAAAATTAAGTAATCCTGTGAAAAAATTAATATGACAATTTAATTGTCTATTTGTCTAATTTATAAAATTCTTATTAGAGTTTTCAAAACCCTTATAAATGGTGACTATTAACAAACCGAAGTAATTTTTTAAAGAAAAACCTGATTTTTTAGTTTAAATAAATCAGTTGATTAGGTGGTATTAATGTAACGTTTTTCCAAAATATGAGACATATTGAGCTTATCGTTCAAAAGTTATGAAGAATAAAAATTTCAGTGAAAATTTACAACTCACCAGTATATTATTAAACAATAGGAGCAGACACTTTTTAATGGTAGTTTTATTTTCCATAGGATCCTCTATACGAGATAGGAGTACGTACTGTTTCTCATGAGTAACCCTAATGTTCGGCGCTAAATGTGCCTTTAACAACTGAAACTATTTATTTTCGGCAAATCTGCCAGTCCAAGATTTTTAAAAACATTCTTGATACAAATTACTGTTTCATATTATTTATTAGTGGATCTAGTTTGGCCTACCACCAAGTCTCTATATTCTCAAATGTCTTTCCGGTTTCAATTAGTAAAATATTTCAATTTTATTTGTCTACTAAGGTCATATTTCTCCAAATTGTGTCAGCTCATTTGTTCTTCTATCTTTAAACTAAACACACTTTCGTAAAATAGTTTAGAAACACAATTCAGATTTCTGCTTATAATCTGAGCCTTCTAAAAATTGCAAGGCAAACAGACGTTGATAAAAGATGTTAAAAGGGACATGAGGAATCTAAAATTTGCATTCCACGACATGTCTTTACAACTAAGCAGAAATCCTTAGCGAATTGTGTTTCTCGTACTCACACAGAGTATATCCGAATAAAATGAAGAATCCAAATA
Source organism: Diabrotica balteata (assembly GCA_918026665.1). NCBI lineage: Eukaryota > Metazoa > Arthropoda > Insecta > Coleoptera > Chrysomelidae > Diabrotica > Diabrotica balteata. The sequence goes on from OU898285.1 coordinate 69,045,159, forward strand.
AAAAGACAGCAAATATTTTATTTCACGCAAACAGCGCCTATGTTTCTGTTGATGCGTATTTCGACCTAATAGGTCTCCTCCTTCCCTTCAGCCTAGAAGGCCGAAGATCACGAGGAAGATCCCCAACAAGATGGATAGATCAAATTACAGGGATATGCCATAGACCTATGCATGAATTAAAAGAAATGACCAGAGACAGAGATCTCTGGAGACGGACAATACACGACATCACGTCGACCACTACACTCCCCCTGGGGGGTCAGAATTGAAGAGAGAGAGGTCTCATCAGAACAGTTATTCATAGGTGTTCTCAACGTGAAAAATCAATATTTTCTGTCTTTTAAGAAGCAACACTAAAATGGCTTCAATATGGACGCGATAGCGACATCTAATAATAAAATCCGTAAAATAGTTTCGAAACGCAATTCAGATTTCTGCTTATAATCTGAGCCTTCTAAAAATTGCAAGGCAAACAGACGTTGATAAACATTTAGTGTTGCTTCTTAAAAGACAGAAAATATTGATTTTTCACGTTGAGAACATAGGCGTATTCACGTATCAACAGATACATAGGCGCTGTTTGCGTGAAATCAAATATTTGCTGTCTTTTTCATTAAATACACTTTCTTTCGCACCTTTTAGCACCTCCAATGGTTCCTTCCGATGCTTCGATTCTTACTTCGATAGACACTAATTTACTTTTCACTACAATTTTTGGATCCATCTTTACACATTTATTTTTTCTTCTGCAGCTTCTGCATTATGTAGAAGGAGCTTCTGCTAGCTCTGAGAAGGCCTAATGAGGTCCAAATACATATAAACGGATGGCAGTAGCCTTGCATTAAAATTAAATTTCAAATGTCTTTCTGCCCTATTTATTTTTTTAGTTTCGCATAGATCATGAATATTTTGTTCTCATTTTAATTTAATTTGTAAATTTGATCGTAAAAACGTAAGAAACTTTATGTCTATATCTTTGTTATAGTAAAAATAAATAAATATATTTTAACAATTTATGGTACATAATATGCTACATTTGTTGTATAATTAATTATCGCATTACTTACGACAATTAATTTGTACATGTTCACAGATGTCAGTGTGTATATAAGAACAAATAGTTTCATTGGCAGATTTTTTTAATAATAAATAGGTACAGACAAAATAAGAATGTATACTAGTCATCCCCTGATTATTACTCAATTATAGTGTTAAAATTGTGGGTTAAAGTAATCAAAATGATGTGATTTTAAATTAAACTATACTCATTGGCAAAAACATTTAATCTGGTAATTTTTAGATAGTATTTCTTAATATTGGTAACATTAATTATATTTATATCAAACATATTGCTATAATTTTAAACAAAAAACAGGAGTATATTAGAGGAATATCTAATAAAAGATGGCTTGTTTAGTCAAAAATGGTCGTTTGTATTTATAACATCATGGAGTTCATTTTCAGCTGTGTGCCAAGGATCTTATCGTGCCATCTGTGAAAAACAAGTGTGTAGGCTGAAGGAAATTACTATTGTTTACATTTTAAATTTGGTTTTGTCAATGTGATAGTTTTATTACATAGTGCTTTAGTTAGTTAATGTTATGGTGCAAAGAGTGTAATAGTGAAAGTCTTTGCACGGATTGATTAATTAGTTTTCTTAAAAGTCTGGTTTGTATTTCAAAAAACCTAGCCGTACTTTTATATTTTATTTAAATGAAGAAACGTGACAACCTTTTGATAAAGTTAATAATATAGTGGAAAAGACGCGTTCCCAACACACCTCATTTTCACAAATCTCACTAGTTTGTGCCTTGGATGACAAAAAACACTATTAAAGAATAATTGTACAAAAAGCAGTTGCCACAAATATAGTGTTTGTTATAAATCAATTAGTGTTTTGGTCAGTCCAAATACCAATTTGAATGCAGGTAGAACATTTTGCAATAGTTATTCATTTCATATTTTCACTTAAATATAATTTTTGATCGTCCCTATAGTTGCATTCAAGTTGAAGGTTTTATTCCTTAAAATATACAGGTAATACATCTGGTATGTTTTAGGGAAAAGACGGCAGTCTTTTAAGAAAAGCTATTTCAAAATTAAGTACTGAATATAGACTGCAATTTGCTTGGCCTCAGGGACACACTTCACGTCGGGAAGCTGCTGGGTCCACACCACGTAAGAGCCATTCTATGGGAGCTTTGAAGGCACGAGCCCAAGCTAATGCCATGGTTCAAAAGAATAGGATTCATCTAGAAAATAGAGATGGTAATATATTATATTTTTGATCTATCATTATAGCATTTATAACATATAACTATATAGCATTATAAATCTATACTGCCGTCCTAACATAAAAGGTCCTATCTGCAAAATTTCGTAAATTGACTTTATTGGCTCACGGTATGCGTAAACATATTATCTATGTATGTACAAAATGAAATTGCCGTATAAGCGTCTTAAGTGCCTGATTTTATATATAAATGGTTTGTCCTAACTGACTAAAATGTCATGTTCACTAACATAAATTGTCCTATCTTACATATACTAAGAAAAATAGTCCGTTCTAACTTTAAAAATGCAGTTAGGACTATTTAAGCTAGCATTTTATACTAAGCAGCATCAGTTAGGACAATTTTGCGTAGTATGACAGAAACACATTATGCAACATAACCTCAAATAATTAATTATAAAAAGTATTTGTTATTGTCAGACATTGGGTATATTCTCGTGTTTTTTGCATTTTAAGCAAATATATATTGTGAGAAATGGATGAAGGGTAAGTTTAATAATGTTACTTTAATAAAGCAATAACTGATTGTAATTATCGTTTGTAGTAGTAAAAATGCAGCGTCACTTAGCCGGAACAGCGATAGGTGTAAACGTATGGTATTTCTTGCTCTAAATAACCAGCTCAAACAAAAAATAAATATAGCCAAACCTGAGAATGATCCATATTATGCACCTGGGCCTTTCAATGAATCCGACAATAATATAAATGGCAGCGAGTCGAATTCTAGTTACGAATCTAAACAAATTATTTCCCCCAGTAAAAACATACAGATACTGTCCAACGTATTACTAGCCCCTGCAAGTTCTAATCATGTAGAATTAAGTAATTCAAGGTTTTCAAATATCGAATTAGAAGAACACAAGGAAAACCTATCAGATATAGAACCAGCAGAAAACGAATTTTGCTTGGTTCATGATTTCGTTAGGGAGAATGTTTTACATCTCAACATTATAAACAAAGCAGTTGATAAAGCTGAGAGTAAATTGTATACAAAAACTGGGGAAATAAGAAAAAGGAAAAAATTTATAGAGCCACTTGTTGAAAGGAAAAAACAAAAAAGAGAGAGTTACATAAGAGCTCATGAAGTTAAAAAGTCATGTAAATGCAAATTCAATTGCGCTAAAAACATTTCGTATTCTAGACAAAAAGATATTAATAAACAATACTGGCTATTAGAAAAAGAACAAAAAAAAACAGTCTGTTTTTAGCTGTGTAAAACAAAGTGAGAAAAAAAAGAAGTACATCTCAAAATCTAGTATCACCAAGAGTGTATTCCTACAAATACTATCTAACATCATAGAAAGCCGAAGATGCGCGTGTTTGTAAGGTATTTCTTTTGGCGACATTGGCTATGAAAAGATAACGACAGAATGTTTAAAATTACGAAAAACAGATTTGAAATTGATAGTGCCTAAAAAAGATGGGAGAAACCGCTCACAGGCACGCAAAGTGGACAGAAACACAATTATTGAACATATTAATTCGTTCAACCCAACGATATCACATTACAGAAGAGAGCACGCTCCTTATAGAAAATACCTTCCCAGTGATGTAAACATTACACTCATGTACAAAGATTTTAGATTAAAATATCCAAATACAGATTTTTCTTACGAATTATACAGAAAAATTGTGTCTAATGACCTAAATATATCCTTTGCCAATCTAGGAAATGAAGAGTGCTGGGATTGCGAAGCATTTGAAATACACAAAAAAGCCACATCTCATGAAGCTGATGAAGAAAATGTTGCTAACTGTGATTTGTGCAAAAAATGCAAAATTCATAAGATAAAAGCGTTAAACGCCAGAAAAAATTACCAGAAAGATGCAGAGAAAATAAAACGAGATGATGAGATTATTGTAGCTGGTGATTTGCAAAAGGTAATAAGTTTAAGTACATATATAGAATTTTAAATACAGTTTCCTCAATTTTTAGGTTATCATGCTGCCTCGTTTGGAAACGTTCAAGGAAATTATTTTTACGCCACGTATCGTAGCATATAATGAGAGTTTTGTCTCGCTTGGAAAGAAGTCCAATACCTACCCTTTGACCGTATTGTGGCATGAGGGAATTGCTGGCAGATGACATTATTTCTGCGTTCTACGCTTTTTTTCTGGCAAACAGGGACAATACACATATAACAGTTTGGCTTGGTAATTGCTCGAGCCAAAATAAAAATTGGTCCCTTTTTAGTTTCTTTATGTATTTGGTTAACAGTTCAGAAGTTGCTGTAGAAGACATAATAATCAAATTTTTTGAGCCAGGTCATACTTTTATGGCCGCAGATTCATTTCACCACCAAGTTGAGCTTGCTCTTAAAAGAAAAAAAAGTATACGATTTTGACGATTTTTGCGAAACGGTAAAACAAGCCAATTCGTCAAAAGTAAATTTAATAAAAATGCAACTTCCACAATTTTTTAACTTCACTGACTATACCTCCAAATATAAGTTACAAAAGCTGATTTTTCGCGTTTACTTAAAAGATATGGTTTGTTAATACATGTCGCGGTGTAACTTTAGATAGAAAAATAATCTTATATCCAAATTAAAAGCGCACATTCCTCAAAATCGTATGAAATTTTGGGAAGATTTGCCTGTTAACGAAAGTGCTTTTGAGGAAGAAAATGATAAATATTAGTAATATTTTAATGTCGTCAAAATGTAAACTATCCGGCAAGCGTAGAATGTGGAAACATTAATAATAGACATAAATTGTACAAAACACTATACTAAAACGAGGAAAAACAGTTTTTAAAGTTACTTAAAGATTCTACGCTACATTCTTTGTCAGTATCTGGAGGGATAATGATCATGAGGGATGATGGAGAGATCATCCCTCCAGATACTGACAAAGAATGTAGCGTAGAATCTTCAAGTAATTTTAAACTGTTTGTCCTCGTTTTAATGTAGTGTTTTGTACAATTTTATGTCATTATTAATGTTTCCACATTCTACGCTTGCCGGATAGTTTACATTTTGACGAAATGCCCCTGAAGATGCTATTTTAAGCGAAAGTACTTGGGCTAGATTTAATTAACTTGTGCTCGATAATAGCCTTATTTTTCAAAGTTTATATATTTTAATGTTTTTATCGATATATTATATCATTTATGTTACATATATTACAATGTAAATTGTGTATTAAGTTTTAAAATTTATTAATAAAATTAAAAGTGTTCAGTTAATTAGAATTTTAGTTTCATTTAAGACAACTTCAGTAAGTAACAGAAAAAAAACGTATTTCATATACTAAGCAGCTATATTGTCCTAAGTGACAATATAATCAAAAATCAACTAATCGGGAAAGAATAAATCAAAATTATGACTAGCAATTAAATTCTATTCTTCGACATAATATATAAAATAAAACATAAAGAGTTTGTTAAATTACCAAGCGTTATACAATGAAAAGAAACAAATACTGGATTTTCTCAAAACCTAAATTTTGCAGATAGGACCTTTCAAGTTAGGACAGCAGTATAAGCAAGTAAAGTAGCTTGGTTTTTTACGTCTACGTCACACACTTCATTGACCTAAACTAACTCCCTCATGTAGGAGAAAGGACTAAAAATAAATCTGAATATATCAAAATACCTCAGTATAGATGAAGAGACAACTTCTTCTTCTTAGAGTGCCGTCTCCCTACGGAGGTTGGCAATCATAATGGCTATTTTTATTTTAGAACTTGCTTGCTCTAAACAAATCAATCGATCTGCATTGGTACCAATCACGTAGATTCTTTTAACCATGAGTTCTGCCTTCGGCCAACAGATCTTCTCCTTGAATCTTTCCTGTATTATCAGTCTCAAACTTTCCATATTTTGGTGCCCCTCATCACGTGGCCTAGGTATTCCAGTTTTCTGGTTTGTATGTGGTGATTAGTTCTGTTTCTTTACCAACCCTCTCCAGTACTTCTTTATTTGTAATTCTATCTGTCCATGATATTTTCAATATCTCTGCGGTATAACCAGAATTTCGAAAGGCCTCGATTCTTTTAAATTACAGTTTTTTTTAATGTCCAAGTCTCAGCTCCATATAATAATATTGAAAATATATAACAGCGAATGGTACGTTAGTCTGGATCTCCAAATTTAGATTTTTGCACGTTAGGAGTGGCTTCATTCGTATAAATGCTGATCTGGCAATCTCTATTCGTCTGTTTATTTCTACAGTATGATCATTGGTTTCATTGATCAAAGTTCCCAAATACTGATATTTTTCTACTTGTTCTATCACTTACCAATTTATTGTCAATAGTGATGTATATTTTTTGGCCTTTTGTAATCAGCATGTACTCTCTCGTTTTTTTGGCGTTTATAGTAATTTCCCATCTCCTCAGCACTATTTATACTCAAGCTTTCGATAAGATGTTGTAGATCCTCTATACTCGTTGCTATGATCACAGTGTAGTCTTGCATATCTTAAATTATTAATTAATTTTCCGTTAACGGTGACTCCCGCTTCGATATTATTGAGCGTGTTTTGGAAAATATTTCTTCAGAATATAAGTTAAACAAAAGTGGTGATAAACACACATCCCTGTCTAACTCCTCTACAGATCTTCATTTCTTCTGAGGTGACAGAACGACGTCAAAAGTGCCAGCGTCAGCCTGTAGCAAGCTATGCAGGGATACATGAGCGGAATCCATTTTAACCTACGCTATATTTTTTCACCAATTTATTCTTCTTCTTCTTGATGTGCCTATCCGTTACGAATGTTGGCGATCATCATGGCAATCTTTATCTTATCTGCAGCAGCGCGGAAAAGCTGCACAGATGTTGTATTGAACCAGATTCTGAGGTTCTTTAACCAAGTTCTTCCTGGACCTCGCTTTCCAAATATTTTTCCTTGCAGGATGGCTTGAAGGAGAGCATATCTGGATTCATTTCGCATAATATGTCCGAAGAATTGTAACTTTCGAGATTTAATGGTGGTCAGTACCCTCGGTTCTTATTCATTCTTCTAAGGACCTCCTCATTTGTGACTCGGTCAGTCCACGGATCTTAAGTATTCTCCGATATAGCCACATCTCAAATGCTTCCAGTTTTTTGCACATATCTTCGTTCAAGGTCCACGATTCAACACCATATAAAAGGACAGAGAAGACGTAGCATCGCAGCATTCTTACTTTTGTATCGAGAGAGAGGTTGTGACTCTTGAAGAAGGCCCCATCCGATTGAAGGTGGATCTAGCTTTTGCGATGCTCTAATCTCCTGGTTGTTGGCCCATTCTTCATTTATTATGGTGCCGAGTAGTTGTAGTGCGTCACTCTTTCTACAGGAGATTGGTTGACGTAGAGTTGACCTTCTGTTATCCTTTTCTTGCTAATTATCATAAGCTTTGTCTTCTTAACGTTTATATTGAGTCCATATTGTTGACTGTAATACGTGATTTTGTTCATAAGAACTTGTAGGTCTTCTAAGTTGTCCGCAAATACTATGGTGTCATCTGCATATCTGATGTTGTTAAGCCAGTAACCATTTAGTAGAATATCCTTTTTCAGTTTCGTGTAAAGCTTCGATAAATATTCTTTCAGAATACAGATTGAAGATTAGAGGAGACAAAATACAGCCTTGCCTCACTCCACGCATGATTTTCACATAGTCAGTGTGTTCACCTTCAACTCTGAGATTTGCTGTCTGATTCCAGTAAATACTTCTAATTATTTTCAGATCTTGGTTGTTAATTCCTGCTTCTTTTAGTATTTGTATCAGCTTGGCGTGCTGTACTCGATCAAACGCTTTCTCGTAATCAACCAGACATGCGTATACGTCGCAGTTGACGTCTCTGCATCTCTGGAATAAGACTTGTACTGAGAACAAAGCCTCTCTAGTACCAACAGCATTTGTGAACCCGAACTGGTTGGGGGAAATTTGACTTTCACAGAGCTTGTAGATTCTCTTATGAATTATCTTTAGGAACAATTTTAGGAGATGACTCATGAGGCTTATAGTACGGTAGTCTTCACATTTTTGGCTCCTGGTTTTTTTGGAAGTGCAATAAACTCAGATTTCAGCCATTCTGTTAGTATTTCTCCAGAGTTGTATATGTTGTTGAATATCTTTGCGATTATTGCTATGATTCGTTGTCCATTAGTTTGAGTAGTTCTGCTTGTATATTATTAGGAACTGTCGCTTTGCCATCCTTTAACTGTGTTATTGTGGAATAAACTTCCTGCTGTAATATTCTTGGTTCATCATTTACCTCTTCTTCTAGCTCAAAGGTGTTATCTCTTTGGTCTTTAAATAGTTTTTCTAGATATTCTTTCCACGTTCTTATTTTATTCTGTTTGTCCAAGATGATGTTTCCGTCAGAATCAGTTATATTTCATTTCTGCTTCCGTCTTAGTCCTCCTGTGAGTTCTTTAACTTTCCTATGTACATTGTGATTATCGTACTTTGACTGCAGAGTCTCTATTTCTTCGCATCTCTCCCTTGCTTCTTTTTCTTTCTGATTTTTGGCTTCTCTTCTCTCGTCCATTAGTTTCAGGATCTCATCTGTTATCCATGATTTTTTCTTCATTAATCTATCTGTCTTTAAGTGTTTATCCTTTACATTTTGCACTATTTCTGTAATTTGTTTGATCGTTTGTTTTTCGTTCGATTCGTATCTAATTGCAGTCACTTGCTCGTTTAACGTGGCTTAGACTCTCATCTTCGTATCAAGGTCTTTCAGGATGCGTAGGTCGTATGACCAATTTATTACCATCCTAATACTTTCTCGCTCCTAAACCGTCCTTAAGTGGAGCGATTCTGCTGACTTAAGGTTTAAGCTAGCAAAATTTAAAAAAAAAACTTTTTACCGATTTTTCACTAATTAATTATCACCCTAATGATTTTTTACTACTAGCTCACCCTTAAGGAGAGCGATTCTGCTGACTTAAAGTTCAAGCTAGTAGAATTCAAAAATAAAATTTATATGCTTTTTGCATATTTTTTTTTATATTTTTTACTAATTTATTACCAACCCAATAATGTTTCACCCTCAAACGTACCCCTAATGGGCTACCCATAATGGTAGCAGAATTAAAAAAAATTTATGATATACCACAGTGGTTTACTAGGTTTTTGCGAATGTATTACCACCATTACCACTAATTTTTCACCCCTCGACTACACCTTGTGGGAAGTCAATAATTCTGTTAGTTTAAAATTTAAGGTGAAAAAAATCTTTTTTTGCAATTTAGTGTACTCTACTTATAAATGAAATAAAAAAGTGTTCTGGTAAGTTTGTACTAAACTGTGACCACCCTGATAATTTTCCACCCTAAATCAATCTTATTTGGAAACGTTCCCGCTAGCTTAATATTCGAGCCAGCGAAATTTAAAAAAAAATGAAATATCTGTGTTCTGCTAGATTTTTTACGAACGTATTACCACAATATTAATTTTTCACTCCTCAACTACCCCTTGTGGGAAGTCAATAATTCTGTTACGTTAAAATTTAAGTTGAAAAAATCTTTTTTTTTAATTTCACTGTCTATTTACTGAATAAAAAGTGTTCTCGTACGTTTTTACTAAACTTTGACCACCCTGATAATTTTCCACCCCTGAATTAATCTTATTTGGAAACGTTCCCGCTAGCTTAATATTCAAGCCAGCGGAATTAAGCTGCCAAGAACGTTTCCAAATAAAATTGATTTAGGGGTGAAAAATTGTCAACGTATTCAAAGTTTAGTAAAAAGTTATTACACTTTTTTATTAGTTACAAGTAGAGTATAGTGAAATTGTAATAAAACATGTTTTCCACCTTAAATTTTAACCCAACACAATTATTGACTATCCACACTTGGTAATTGGGGGATGAAAATTACCAGGATATTAGTACATTCGTAACAACCTAGCAGAACACTGTGGTACTTCAAAAATATTTTTTTATTCCTCTGGCTCGAATATTAAGCTAGCGGAAACGTTTCCAAATAATATTGGTTTAGGGGTGGAAAATTATCAGGGTGGTCAAAGTTTAGTAAAACCTTACCACAACACTTTTTTATTTCGGTTATAATAAATGAATTTGTAAAAAAAGATTATTCACCATAAATTTTAACCTTAAAAGAATTATTGTTTCCCAGAAGGGGTAGTTGAGGGGTGACAAATTACTAGGGTGGTAATAAATTCGTAAAAACCTATCAGAACACTGTGGTACATCATAAATATATTTTTTTTAATTCTACTAACTTGCATATTAAGCTAACGGAATTGCTCCCATTTGAGGGTGAAAATTTATTGGTAATAAATTAGTAAAAAATAGGTTTTTTTAATTTTTCCAAAATTCTGCCAGCTTGAAATTTAAATCAGCAGAATCGCTCCCCTTAAGTGTGGTTTACGGGTCAAAAACGGTTATGGTGGTAATCAATTAGTGAAAAATGAGTAAAAAAATATGCCATAGGCAAAAAGTTTTTTTTAAATTCTGCTAGCTTGAACCTTAAGTCAGCAGAATCGCTCCCCTTAAGGGTGGTTACGGGGTGAAAAATTATTAGGTTGGTAATAAATTAGTAAAAAATGGGTGAAAAAATATGTCGTAGGTTAAATTGGATTCCACTCATGTGTTTCCGCTAGCTAGGATAGCTAGACAACAGACATAATTGAATTTAAAGCCCATTTTCTTTATACGAGTTTGAAGAGTTTTGCCACAGCAGTTTATGTTCAGACCGGTTGCTTCCAATTTCTTTCTTATTATTTCTATTGTAGGTATTTCATTGGTTCTGTAGTCGCACCGCTTCTTACGATGATAAAGTTCATTTTTAACTATTATGAAAGTGGAATTACTCTTAAATCAGAAGTTGCTTGTAAGCAACAGTTTTTCATCGAAGCCTAATTTCTTATGCAAATTTTGGTACACATTGAATCATACTTGCTGTGTTTTAGCATCTTAAATTCATTTTTATGGATACTTTTTTTTCAGAAATTATCATATTACTATTTAAAATAATTAAATTACAGCAAATCAACACTCTACACTCTACTAACGAACTGCTTCCCAACTAAAATGCTTTGCACAGGTATCCGGTCGGTTGTAAAAGTGAAGGGATCAAACCTCGCCGCATTTAAACCGTTCTTCAATATATGCTAGCTCGACTATACTATTTCTATCATTGAATCTTCTAAATTATTAAAAGGGTTAATATTTTGATCAACTCTCCTTTTGACATTGACAAGTTTTTTAATACAGGCTACACTTGAATGGCCAGTATCTTAATCTTTCATTATTTAAAAAATATATTCGATCTTTTGAACAAGTATGCGGTCTCTAAAATCTTGTTTGAGCTTTAGAAATTTACATTTCTATATATTTTATTTTATTTTACACGATAAATAGTTGACATATTTGATTCTTTATAGCTAGTGAATTGGAACCATTGGTAGACGACAAGAACAACCGAGAGAGATGCCGAGAAGAGTTCAACACCGAATATAAAAAGAAGTTTAGACCATTTTCCCAATACGAATATACCGAGAGAGGATTTGCGTCAAAGGGAGTCGACCCAATAGAAGAAGTTCAGAAGAATCTTACCGAAAACGATAAAAATGCTTCTTGGTACAAAGAAGTTGTAGAGCTACGCAAGAAAGCTGGAGAATACAAGGTATTGGATCTCTTTCCCTAACTAGCATGTTATTAAACTGCAATAATTGTTAATTAAATTATTTTTAGCACCGTGGTTGGGGAAGTGAATTGGCACCAGAACGTCTTAGTGATATTTACAACAAACAAATAGAGCTATGGAATCAAGTCTCTAGACGAAGTTCTTTATCAGCTTTATCTCTAGCTTCCATGCCTCATAAGAATTTTACCAAAGAAGAAAAAGAGGATGATAATAATAGAAAGAGTTCTCCAACTAAAGCTTATAGGAATGCCGAAAATTCTGCCAGGATGATCAGAGACATTATACGACATCATTTAGAAAGGACAACCGGTGGTTCAGGTATGTAAAAAATTACATTTGTTTGTAAATACTGAAAAAAATTTGATTTTAAGTCAATAATTACCAGTCTTTAGTGAAAAAAATGCTAAATACTCTACCTACTTCTGTGTATTGAACATCCTCACTTGACGGTCTGGACTACCAAATCTTTAACATGACTGCAATGACTTGCATGACTTTCGATCCAGACTTGCTATTGCTGTCATCGGCATATAGACTGAGCATGGTTTGCGGGATGGTTGGTATTTCCGTAGTGTATATAATATACAGAAAGGATGACTGACAGTACTCCTTCCTGTGGTACTCCAACCTCAATCATTCCGACTTCAGACTGGACGTGTCCTATCTGAACCCTGAACTTTCTATTGACTAGGTACAGTGAGAGAAGTAATGCCATTGCCTTGCTGTATCTAAGTTGGAACATTTTGTGAATAAACCCTTTATGTCACACTTTGTCAAATCATCAATACATGTACTTACGAAGTACCGAACTCAAAGAAAATGCCCAAGTAAATGACGTGAGGAGTACAGATTTCAAAAGAAGCCAGGTCCTGGCCAAATTCTCTGACAGCACCCTGATAATATTAAAACACATTCATTGCCGATTACACCTATAGGTGTATTCCGTGGTGTCAATAGAGGCGCCGGCTACACCTATAGGTGATTAATATAAATTCAATTCAATCTCACTCTTGTGCGACTGGCACTTTAAGTAAACATTTTAATAGCTATAAGGCATGTTGACTGAAACCTATATTATTGATGTGTAATGTTGGTTGCTTGCAGCAAGTCATGGAATTTCGACTTTGAATGATTGAATGCAGGTGACGTAATTTTGACAGTGTTTATAAATATTTGGTTATATTTCATTAGATAAACATCAGGTAAACGATTATTCTTTAATTTTTGACAAGTTTGTTGTGTTTTATTGTTAAATAGTGGTCATTTTAAAATGGAAAGTCAACCGGGACCTTCTGACATTAAAAGAAAATTATCAAATAGGGAGCTGACTCGTCCACTAACGGTAGAAGAGATGCGACATATTTTAGAGTCGGACGACGATGAAAGTGATGATAACTTTTCTGTACACAGTGATGAAGGACATACAACAGACATTGCGAGTGATACTAATGACGAGCATGGAATTGATGACATACAGAACGCAATTACAGCAACAAATACGTCCAATGATCAAAACCCGACGTGGAGTAATGAAGCTCTTCTCACCTGTTGGAGAAAATAACGAAGATCGTTTTAGCAAGAGTACGCCCCATCATGAACCACTTTAATAATAAAATGCAGGCTATTTACAACCCTGGAAAGGAACTTTCTCTTGATGAGTTCATGATATTATGGCGAGGACGTTTAATCTTCCGCCAGTATATTAAGAATCTTATCTATCTAATTAGCCTTCTTCGGCCCATCTTTGGACATAGGCCTCCCCAATCCTTTTCCATTCTTCTCTGTCTGTCGCTACAGTCATCCACCTAGATCCCACGTGCTTCTTGATATCATCTGCCCATCTCATTTGGGGTCTTCCTCTGCTTCGTTAATATTCCCACCGTCTCCAACTTATAAGAATTTTGTTCCATCGGTCTTCTTTTTGTCTTTATTGTGTCCGGCAAATCTCCATTTCAATTTTGCAACTTCTTGTCTAACATCCCTCACTTTTGTTTTCTCTCTTATCCACTCGTTTCTCTTTTTATCCATTAGTCTTATGTGCAACATTTGTATTTCCATTGCTCTTTGGGTTTTTGTGATTTTGTCCATGTTTGCTTTTGTAAATGTCCACGTTTGGGAACCATAAGTAAGAACAGGGAGTACGCATTGATTGTATACTTTGGTCTTAAGATGCTGTGGATATCTTTTGTTTTTAAGAATGTAGCTTAGTTTGCCAAATTCCGCCCATGCCAGTCTAACTCGTCTCTTTGTCTCTGCTGTTTGGTTCTCTTTGTTAAGTTTTATAGTTTGACCAAGATATATATATAATCCTGAACTTGTTCTATTTCATCTTATCCGATTCTCATTGTGATGTCTTCATCTGTATTTGTTATGGTTTTGGTCTTGCTGTAATTCATATTAAAGCCTATTTTTCCAGCTTCTACGTCCAGTCCTTTCATCATTTCAAATACTTCTTCTTTTTTATCAGTTATCAATACGATATCATCAGCGTACCTTAGATGGTTCAAGCGTTGTCCACAAATTTTTATACCTTTTTCTTCCCATTCTAATCTTTTAAAAGTATTTTCAAGAGCCCGATTGAAAAGTTTCGCTGATATTGTATCACCCTGTCTCACGCCTCTATTTATTTGTATCGATTACTGGATAATGGTTACTAATTCCTTCCAGTTGTTTGGGATTCTTTTTTCTTTTAATATCCTGTTAAAAGGGGATTCTTCTTCTTAGAGTGCCGTCTCCCTACGGAGGTTGGCAATCATAATGGCTATTTTTATTTTAGAACTTGCTGCTCTAAACAAATCAATCGATCTGCATTGGTACCAATCACGTAGATTCTTTAACCATGAGTTCTGCCTTCGGCCAACAGATCTTCTTCCTTGAATCTTTCCCTGTATTATCAGTCTCAAAATTTCATATTTTGGTCCCCTCATCACGTGGCCTAGGTATTCCAGTTTTCTGGTTTGTATAGTGGTGATTAGTTCTGTTTCTTTACCAACCCTCTCCAGTACTTCTTTATTTGTAATTCTATCAGTCCATGATATTTTCAATACTCTGCGGTATAACCAGAGTTCGAAGGCCTCGATTCTTTTTAAATTACATTTTTGTAATGTCCAAGTCTCAGCTCCATATAATAATATTGAAAATATATAACAGCGAATGGTACGTAGTCTGATCTCCAAATTTAGATTTTTGCACGTTAGGAGTGGCTTCATTTCGTATAAATATTGATCTGGCAATCTCTATTCGTCTGTTTATTTCTACAGTATGATCATTGGTTTCACTGATCAAAGTTCCCAAATACTGATATTTTTCTACTTGTTCTATCACGTTACCATTTATTGTCAATAGGTGATGTATATTTTGTGGCCTTTTTGTAATCAGCATGTACTTCGTTTTTTTAGCGTTTATAGTAATTCCCATCTCAGCACTATTTATACTCAAGCTTTCGATAAGATGTTGTAGATCCTCTATACTCGTTGCTATGATCACAGTGTCTTCTGCATATCTTAAATTATTAATTAATTTTCCGTTAACGGTGACTCCCGCTTCGATATTATTGAGCGTGTTTTGGAAATTTCTTCAGAATATAAGTTAAACAAAAGTGGTGATAACACACATCCTTGTCTAACTCCTCTACAGATCCTCATTTCTTCTGAGTGTTGTCCACCAATTTGAACTATGGCACTTTGGTTCCAATATAATGTTTGCACTATATTTATGATTTTACTGTCAATGCGCTTGTTCATAAGTATTGATATTAATTTTTCATGTCTTACTTTATCGAAAGCTTTTTCGTAGTCAACGAAGCACAAGTGTAGATCAACATTTATATCCCGACATCGCTGAATTAATATGTTGATGGCAAATAGTCCTTCTCGAGTACCCATTCCATTTCGGAACCCGAACTGCGTCTCGCTAATATCTTCCTCTAGCCTTTCGTAATATTCGCTTATGTATTATTTTTAGCAGAACTTTTAAAGTATGACTCATGAGGCTCAGCGTTCGATAATCAGAGCACTCTTTTGCTGCTTGTTTTTAGGGATGGTTATAAATGCTGACTTTAGCCACTCCTGTGGTTATTATTCCCATATCGTACACCGTGTTGAATAAATCTGCCAAATTAAAAGGGGATGTAGAGTATTAATTACCACTTTTCCACCATATTTCAGCATCTCTGCAGTTATTCCATATTTTCCAGGCGATTTGTTGTTTTTCATTTCTTTCAATGCCTTTTTTATTTCTGATTTACTTATTTCTGGCTGTAGCTCTGAGTTGACATTTTTATTTTAACTTTAAGTTGGTTTTTAATTTCTTCTGGTGGTTCCTTTTTTGTTTTATATAATTCTGAGTAGAAATGGTGGATTATATTTATGATGTCATCTTTAACGTTTGTTTCTACTCCATTTACATCTTTTATTTTGTTTATTTCAAACTTACCTAATTTCTGCCTTAAGCATTTCACCTCCTTCGTTCACCTTCCTTGTTTTATCCATAAGCTTCTTTGTTTCTGTTGATATATAGTTGTTCTTTTTTAGATCCTTTTTTGCTATTTCTTTTCCTGATGTAATCATTGTTGCTGTAAGTATGTTGTCTATTTCGTCTATATCTTTATCATCACTGTCTAATTTTTGGGTAAGTTGTTCCTTTAATAGATCTTTGTATTTCTCTTTATATTGCCCTAGTTTGTTTCTATCTACTAGATCGCAGTTTCTACTTATTTTTCTTTTCATCTCATAGTTACCGTCAATACTAATTTTTGCTCTGACCATCCTGTGATCGCTATCTGTTGTGAATCTGTTAAGAACTGTTACATCTTTAATGATATATCGTTCCGTGGACAGTATGAAGTCGATCTCATTTTTTGTGGATCCATTAGGGCTGATCCATGTCACTTTCCTTGGGGCTTCTTTTGTAAAAGGAGTTCATTGCGTATACATGCTTTTCTTCTAGGTAGTTCATCAAAGGATCACCTCTATCATTTCTCTGACCATACCCGAAATCACCTATTTTAGTTTCTTCTTTGTTTAGTTTTCTACCCAGTTTTGCATTGAAATCTCCAATTACTAGTGTAAGACGATTTTTTATGTTCTTCCATAGCCTTTGATATAGGTATGTTCATAAAATAGTTCGATATTTTCTTCATCATAAGCTGTCGTGGGGGCATATACCTGGATAATTTTAATTGATGTTCTTCTTATTTTAAGTATGACATAGGCGACACGATCTGATATACCTTTGATAATTTGGACATGCTTACTTATAGCTTTATTTATTATAAATCCTACTCCAAATTTACTATTCATTTCATTTCCTTTATATAGTAGATGACCGGATTTTAGCTGTATTCTGTTTTCTTCTTTTCGTCGAATTTCTGATAGGCCTATGATATCCCATTTTATGTTTATTAATTCTTCTTCCAGTTCATGTACTTTTTCATCTGTGGACATCGATCTAATATTGTATGTCCCTATGTATACTAAGTATATTAAGAATAAGAAACATAAATATGGGGTGAAACTTTACATGCTGACAGAACTCAACGGATTAATCCAAAAATTTACAATTTATAGATGGTCAAATGATGCATTGGGCGGAACTGGTCATACCTCAAAAGTAGTTAAATATTTGTTACAAGAAAGGCTACACCGGGGACATTCGGTTTATATGGATCGTTATTATAACAGCTATCAGTTAGCTTCAGACCTTTTACAAAAAGAGACTTGCTGCACTTAGACGTTAAATATAAAAATAAAAAGTAATTCACGAGTCATTCAGCAAGTAAAACTAAAACCAGGAGAGAATAAGTCCTTATTTCGTAATGCCGTGCACATTGGTAAATGGAGATCCAAACGCGATGTAATGTATATAACGAGTGTATACGGAAACGAAATGACTGAATCTCAAAATAAAATAGACCAGGTAACATTGAAACCATTCGCAATTATTAATTATAATAAATACATGTCAGACATTGACCAGCATGATCAAATGCATCATACTAGCCATGTATCCAAAAAACATTGCGCTGGTATAAAAAAAATATTTGTCCATATATTACAAATAAGTGTAATAAATTCGGCTATTCTGTACAACAAGTACTAAGAGCAAACAAAGAAGAACATGTGGGACTTTAGATTAGCTCTTTTAGAATCACTCTTACCACCAAAAGTTGACCACAAGGCTACTGCAACCATACACGAATTATAAAAAAATTATTAAAATTACCGATGAAGAATAATAAAGCATCTGATCAAACATTGAAGATGAAAAGAGTAGCAAGAAAAGAGTGTAAAGTTTGTAGAACTCAAAAGAAGAGAACAGCAACTATGTACGTGTGTAATGCTTGTGATGGTTCACCGGGATATTGCGTTGAATGTTTTTTTTAATTTTTCATAAAGAATAAGACATGTTCGTATAAATTCAACATTACCTATAGGTGTAATTGGCACTGGCAATGAAATTTTCATTAGAGGAACCGTCTACACCTATAAGTGATTTTTTCTTATATAACGAAAACTTATATTTTTGTAATAAAGTATAATAATAAACAGTGTTTTTATAGTAGTTAAACAACATTTTTTCGATTTTGTTCTAACCGGCACCGCTATTGCAACTTTACTATAGTAGTAGGCAGTGAATGTGTTAAAAGGGGCAGTCAGAAAAATTGGAGCTAAACTGAACCAATAAAAAACTAAGTAAATGATTATAATTTTGTGCATTTAGTTACATACAGGGTGTCCCAGACTAATTTACCCACGCTATATCTCTTAAACGAATAGAGATTTTCGAATGAGACAAAAAGCGATCTATTCTACTTGTAATACACTTTAATATGGCGTAGAAAAAATCATCCCTTAATTATTCATCCCTTACTTACAACCCCTAACTCTAATTTTTTTAATAGCACCCTGTATATTTTTTTATAGTTTTGGATGTGGTCTTCTATCGTCTATTCAACAGATTTATTAAAAATAAAATCGGTTTGTAAATAATCAAGTAATCAATTTATTTTTTATTTTGATAATTGAGTGTCCCACACTAAATTATCCAGGCTATATTTCTTAACAAAATAGAGATTTTTTAAAGGAACAAAAACTGGTCTATTCCATTTGTAATATACTTTAATATGGCGAAGAAAAAATCATCCCCTAAATATTCATCTCTTAGTTACAACCCCTAACTTAAATATTTTATTGGTACCCTGTACATTTTTTATAGTCTTGGATGTTGTCTTCTATCGTCTATTCAATCGATTTTTTAAAAATAAAATGGGTTTGTAAGGTATCAAGAAAATATCAGTTTATTTTTTATTTTTGTTAAATTAATCAAGATAGCCTTAAAAAATAGAATAGAAAAGAAATATTATGCTTTATTATCACTGAAAATTTTACTATTTTAACTACGTAACTACATCCTACTGGATGGGTACCACCAGAGAAAAGAAAACGAGGACGACCACCAACAACATGGATGCAAGGAATTTCAAAAGCCATGTCAGCAAGAAATCTATTTGAAGAAGACTGGCAGAATAGACAGGCTTGGCGAACGGGAACCCAAAGGCGGATTACGCTATAAACGGGATATATATATAACTACGTCCTAACTTCTTACGTGCGTACGAAGTACACATTCTTTTTATTTAAATTTTTATTTTTAGTTTTTCAAAATTTGGTCTTTGTAGGAGCATACGTTATCTTCCAGTGTGCAAAATTAAGTGTGCAAAAATTAACAAAAAATCTCTTAAGCGGCGAATCGCTTAATGCATATTGTGTTCAGACAAGTTCGGACGGAAACCGGAATGGTCGCGGCAGAACAGCGTTGACGTTTCATGAAACGCTGCATGCACGGTTTTTTCCGCTGCAGTTATAGTTTCGCGTGAATTATTAAAGGATTCCCCAAACCGACGCGAAACTTTCGCAGCGGAATCGCGGCGAATCGTAAGGCACGGAGACTTAATGCATGTGTTCAGACAAGTTCGGACGGAAACCGGAACGGTCGCGGCAGAACAGCGTTGGCGTTTCATGAAACGCTGCATGCACGGTTTTTTCCGCTGCAGTTATAGCAAGTTATAGTTTCGCGTGAATTATTAAAATGGCTGTTACAGAAAACTAATTGAAATTGTGAAACAATATCCTATAATTTATGATTTAAGTGACGAAGATTATAAAAATATAAGAAAAAAGGATAAAGTCTGGGATAATATAGGGTCATTTCTAGGAGAAAATGGTAAGTTTTCATTATATATTATATATAATGAATTTAATAGTGCTCCGCCTGCGAATGTTCCGCAACTGTTTCGCGTCGCAAAAGTTTCGCGTCGGTGTAGGGAATCCTTAAAATGGCTGTTACAGAAAAACTAATTGAAATTGTGAAACAATATCCTATAATTTATGATTTAAGAGACGAATATTATAAAAATATAAGAAAAAAGGATAAAGTCTGGGATAATATAGGGTCATTTCTAGGAGAAAATGGTAAGTTTTCATTATATATTATATATAATGAATTTAATAGTGCTCCGCCTGCGAATGTTCCGCAACGGTTTCGTGTCGCAAAAGTTTCGCGTCGGTGTGGGGAATCCTTAATTCAGGTTGCCATGATTTGATCTGTCAAATGAACAATTGACGTTTGGTATTAGACCAGTAATAATTTTATTTGTTGTAATTGTGTATCTATAACATTTCAATATGCCTTATTTATTTTCGTCTGACGAGTAAATTGATATGATTTTGATTTATGGAGAATGCCTAAAAAATAGGAGAATTTCCCGACAATTATATCAAGAAAGGTTTTCAAATCGAAACATTTCGAGCGAAAAAACCTTTAAGAATTTGGAACGCTCACTTAGACAGGGACATTTTCCTAATAATAAAAGAGGTACAATTGAACGCAGAGTAAGATGTAACCAAAACCTTATTAATGTACTAGCATATGTTCATTTTAATCCCAAGGTGTCAAGACAAGCATGTCGACAAATTACTCCCGAAATGATTCGAGCCACATGTACCAGAAATATTCTTGAACGATTCGAAATGTGTGTTGCAGCAGGTGGGTTACAATTCGAACATTTAATGTAAATAATATTAGATAGTTAGTTGGTGCTTTGATTTATTTTTTTCATGTAATTTTTATTGCATTTATTTTTATTGTTTCTTTAAGTTTTATTGTTCCTAAGGTTGTATTTTATTTATACGAGTAGTATGTTCAATTTGCAATTTATTTAAAGTTTGCAATAAATTGTTTTTGTTTTACTTTCATTCTTGTATTTTGTAATATTGACGATTTATCTAATTTCAGTGACAATAAAGCATATTTCTTTTCTATTCTATTTTTTAAGGCTATTTTGATTAATTTAACAAAAATAAATAATAAACTGATATTTTCTTGATACCGTACAAACCCATTTTATTAAAAAAAAAATCAATTAATAGACGATAGACGACCACATCCAAAACTATAAAAAAATGTACAGGGTGCTATTAAAAAATGTAAGTTAGGGGTTGTAACTAAGGGATGAATATTTACGGGATGATTTTTTCTTCGCCATATTAAAGTGTATTACAAATGGAATAGACCAGTTTTTGTCCCTTTAAAAAATCTCTATTTTTTTAATAAATATAGCCTGGATAAATTTAGTCTGGGACACTTAATTAACAAAAATATAAAATAATTGATTATTTACAAACCGATTTTATTTTTAATAAATCTGTTGAATAGACGATAAGAGACCACATCCAAAACTATAAAAAAATATACAGGGTGCTATTAAAAAAATTAAAGTTAGGGATTGTAACTAAGGGATGAATATTTAGGGGATGATTTTGTCTACGCCATATTAAAGTGTATTACAAGTAGAACAGATCACCTTTTGTCCCTTCGAAAATCTCTATTCGTTTAAGAGATATAGCGTGGGTAAATTAGTCTGGGACACCCTGTATATTAATTATAAAACTTTTACTCTTTAATAATAAACATTTATTGAATAAAAAACTATTTCAAAAAGGACTAAATCAAGTCTTCTATTCAGATTTAGATGGACTGATCCTTTCGCCAACGAGGGAAAAATTGGAGCCTACGATTCCCAGAAAAGATGACGACTCAAGAGGATCTCAGAAGAATAGCCCTAAGAAGAGTTCTCCATTAAAGTCGTCATCATTGAAGAGGACTAACCAGAAAACCAAACAAGGTGGGCCAAAGAAACGTAAGTAACCCTAAGTAGGTTACTTTCATTATATTTTAATAATTATTTGGTATTTATAAATCGGTTTTTTAAGTTTTAAAAATTGGCTTTCATAGTTCTTACCTACTGCATACATCTGCTGTTTCATCCACGATAATATACAAGAAATTGCCCTCGAATCCCAGCTTAATTTTTGAAATACATTCCACGCCGCATTTTTCCGTAGGTTGTTTTCTCAATGCACTCTTCTCCGGTAAGGATTTTTTTTTTTTTTTCAAAAAAGTACTTAAAACTAGGGTAATTAACTTTATACAAAGAATTGTTGAATGCAATCGTCATCTGGCATAATTCAAATTTAAATGTGTCTTCCTCTTTTTTTTAACTGTTTAAAATATCCTGCAGATGTTTGGACATACTTTAAAATTTAATTTCAGAAATTGTGTTCTTTGCTTCTTGGCATACGCTATAAAACTAAACTCTGATACGATAGTCGACTGTACAACTGATAATTGTTTATTAAAAAATGGAAACAGTTAGGGATTTCCAAATGAGGAGTCAGGGAAAAATCATAATCCACTTTTAGTCGAAATTAAGAAGACGAAGTTTTCTAGTGATGATTACAATTACTTTCGGATGGTACGGAGTAAAATGGAAAAACATTTACAGTCCGTTTATTGCAAATGTTAAATGAAACGGTGTATTGAGGAAGAACCATCATAGTCCGCGAGGTGAAAGGAAATAACCCTCAAGGTCCGAGGGCGCCCCTCTCTGGATCTAAATCTCTGGAAATAACTTTCAAGATTCTGGATTAACCGCTAGGGGGCGTAACCTACGAAGAAAATTTTGAAAACCAATTTTTTGGGAAATATGTCCAATTATACCAAGTGTTAAATAAGTAAACTGGAAAGAGGCATAAATTCTGCACGAAGCTGTTCAACTACTTTTTTTTATTTTTTCAAATAAAGGGTGGGGAGAGTGGGAAAGTATTTGTGGATAAATACCTATAACTTTGGTATGGATTAACCGATTTTAACAAAATTAATGTCATTAGAAAGAATATGGATGAGTTAATTTACATCTACTATAAAATAATTGCATTTAGTTTTAATTGTCGTAGGTAGAGTGTACTTTCCAATAGAAAAAATTAAAATTTGTTTTTTTTTTTAAATTTTTAATAAAAACACCTATTTATTGTAAATTATAATGGAACTGGATTAAATTCGTAACAAAATGGCGCAAACCTCATGTTCATAGCTTTTATCGAACTCGAGATATGAATAAAAACGCATAAACATAAGTAAGTATAGTATAGACACACCCTGTATTATAAATTAAATTAATAAATAAGTCAGTAGGTACTTTCAAAATTTTTTATAGCAGAAAACTCTTAATGTTGATACCTATTTTGACCATTGTTATTTCATATGATTAAAAATTGTTTTTTCGAAACTAAGTAGGCTACGACAATGAATTTGACAGGGAGTTCATATTGTTTATTTATTGACAGCAGTCAAAATATTGTTAAGAAGTGTTGTATGTATTATAATTCGAATTGAAAATTGCATTTTTTTCAATAGATATTAATATTGGTAATATTAGTAATTTATTATCAGTACTAATAATTCGTGATGAGTATATCAAATTGTATGATATGATTTTAGTTCGAATATCACCAAAATGACGCTATTGCCTCACCTATATATTCTGTAAGATATCCTGGCAGGAGACATTGTGGCAAAGAAGTAGAGATTTCGGACTACTTATATGTGGATTCTGTTCAATTAAAGCAAGAACATTGATTGAATTATCTTCGGTCATAATTTTACTACGTCGTTTAAAACAAGGACGAGAAAAACTACCAATTTCTCTTAATCTTTTCGCCTTTCTTTCAAATACTTCTTTGCCATAATGTCTCCTCTCAGGATATTTTACAAAATATATACGTGAGGCAATAGCGGCATTTTGGTGACATTCGAAATAAACTCCAATCATATCATACAATTTGATATTAATTACTAATATTACCAATATTAATATCTATTGAAAAATGTGCAATCTTTAATTCGAATTATAATATAGTACTTCCTAACAATGTTTTGACTGCTGTCAATAAATAAACAATATGAACTCCCCGTCAAATTCATTGTCGTAGCCTACTTAGTTTCGAAAAAACTATTTTTTACAAAATAGGTATCAACAT
Source organism: Diabrotica balteata (assembly GCA_918026665.1). Lineage (NCBI taxonomy): Eukaryota > Metazoa > Arthropoda > Insecta > Coleoptera > Chrysomelidae > Diabrotica > Diabrotica balteata. Next base: position 69,069,436 of record OU898285.1, read on the forward strand.
TAAGACACTTCTGCTATAAAAAAATTTGAAAATACCAACTGACTTGTTTTTTAATGTAATTAATAATACAGGGTGTGTCAATACTATACTTACTTATGTTTATGAGTTTTTATTCATATCTCGAGTTCAACAAAAGCTATTAACATGCGGTTTGCTCCATTTTGTTACGAATTTAATCCAGTTTCATTATAATTTACAATAAATGGGTGTTTCTATTTAAAATTTTGAAGAAAAACAAATTTTATTTATTTTTTTTTAAAGTCCCCTCTACCTACAACTATTAAAACTAAATGCAAGTATTTTATAGTAGATGTAAATTAATTCATCCACACTCTTTCTAATGACACTAATTTCATTAAAATCGGTTGATCCAAACCAAAGTTATAGGCATTTATCCACAAATACTTTCCCACTTTCCCCCACCCTTTATTTGAAAAAATAGAAAAAAAGTACTTGAACAACTTTGTGCAAAATTTATGCTTCTTTCTAGTTTACTTAATTAACACTTGGTATAATTGGACATATTTCCCAAAAAATTGGTTTTCAAAATTTTCTTCGCAGGTTACGCCCTAGCGGTTAATCCAGAATCTTGAAAGTTATTTCCAGCGATTTCTCTTAGCCACTTTTACTAAGGAATTTTTTCTCCCAAAGTTATAACATGAACAGTTTCTGATATATATCCGAGAGATCGGCTTATTGGACCACCCGGTACTTAGAAAAAAATCCCGATTATAAATTATCATATGACAAGTTTTGCGAAATTTTTGAAACAAAGTTTAATATTGCATTCGGTTTTCCTAGGAAAGACACCTACAGCTACCTATAAAAGCGTAAATATCTGCCCTTTCGAAGAAATTAGATGTCAGCAGAGATGAATATAAAACCCAAATCTTGGAGAAATTACATTACAAAAAAAAACCAACGAAAAACAACTTCATCTTGCGAGAGGTGAAAAATTTTATTCTGTGAAAAAAAATATCGCAAATTATCGTCAAAAGTAGTCGAAACCGAAGCCATAACCATAGGCTATGGTTTCCTTATTGGCTGACCTCTAGTTTCTATACTTACGACGAATCGGTAGCAAAAAAGGGGGCTGACGATGTGTGTTCGATAATTCATCACTTTGTGTATAACATAATGTTCAAGGCTATCTCAGGTTCAAAATTTGATAATATTTTGCAACTCTTGTGGAGCGCAAAATAAAAATTACTGTTTTCGGTTCCTTCATTATCTGGTTCAGACAGAAGAACGATTTGAGTTTGTGAAAGTAATTTTTCCCATCAGAGGACATTCCTCTCTAGAGTGCGACTGGGACATGAGTTTAATTATTTGGAGAAAAGTCCTCCGCAACAGCAGAGTGAAACCGAAACTGTTCCAACTGGTGGACTATGAGAAAGATATCAAATTTCTGAATGCATTTCTAAGCACTTCTCCAACAAGTATCGCAAGAAATGCCTAATGCCTACGAGACTTATTCAAGTATTGTAAATCAGGGAAAAAATTATATAAATTAGGCAAAATACACCAATTATATTTATTATATTGGACTTTTATCATTTCTGATTCTAATAAAATTGATAATACACAGTTTTGGCTACAAACTACAAAGATTGGCAACACTGCGACGAGAAATGTCAGTCTACGCCGATTTACCGGCCCATTGCAGTTTTCTGTTTTGCAGTTTAGTTTCTTCAGCATATTACAGAACGTTAACTGATTATGAGACACTTCCAGCAAAACTTTAAACCTTTGATGACAGGTGGCGATAGTAGTTAATACAAAAATTAATTTAATATTTAAATAAAATACAAATAAACTGTTTAAAATATATTCATAACGTTAAAATTATATTATAGTTACTATAAAATACCAATACTTTTACATAAAATACTTCCAATTTTAAATATTTTTGAAAATGTTAATATTTAGAATTTTGTCAAGACACCATTGTCACAGAGAAGCGAACGACCTTTGCGCGTTTTTGTTATCCTGTTGCTAGACTTTGTAGATAGAAATGAAAATTGCTGAATTTGGTTGCACATTGACACCAAACAATCTTCGCGTGTTTCTGTTATCCTGATGCTAGATTTTGTAGATTCAAGTTGTGCTTGCGTGTTTCTTCTATTTTTGGAATCTATTATTTATTTGGATGGAATCTTGGATATCGGAATTTATTTTGTTTGGTACTAGAATAATTTCAAAAGTTGTTTTTTTATTTATGTAAGAGAAACGATAGATAGGTTTTTATTAATTTAGAAACAAATTTTTGCAATTTGCAATGCAAATCTTATTTATAATTAATTCTTCTTGAATATATCCAAGTTTACACAGATGCATCTAAAACAACTTCTGGTGTAGGATCATCATTTGGTATAAGAGACATAATGAAAAGTTTCAAATTGCCCCCAGAATCCACTGTGATAACTGGAGGAATGTATGCAATATATAGAGCTCTAAATCACATACAAACATTCAAATCAGATAAATTCCTTATTATTACTGACTCAATCAATTCCTTCCATATACTGTCAAAAATTTACACCTCCAACGATTGCGAAATTAATTAAAAACAAGATGCAGCAGCTGGAAAACAAAAACATTAGTCTTCGTGTGGTTACCATCACAATATCGGCATTAAAGGAAACGAACTAGCTGATAAAAATGCTCGAGAAATAGCAAATTCCCCAAATATCTGACCGAAAACATAACCATTAGCAGAAGATCTAAATCCGTATTTCAAACAAAAGCTGATATGTAATTGGACTAAATGTTGGGAAGAAAAAAAAAGTTAAAAGAAATTAAACCAAATTTTGGACGATGCGATGGAGTAACAACGTCCCTAGCCGTTTCCTTCAGGTTGGATTAACCAGACTCCGAATAGGACACTGCAAACTCACACATGAATAGCTCATGAAGAAGGAACCTCAACCAAAATGTACGAGTTGTGACCTGCCGTAAACAGTGAAACAAGTATTAACGGAGTATCCCAAATATAGTGCTGAAAGACTAACTAATAAAATTCCATCAGTTTGTAATAGATATTTTTAGTGAGTGTACCAGTGAAAATATTGTGAAATTTTGAAGAAACTGTAACATATTGAACCACATATAAGTATGTTATTTATTTGGTATGTGTAATCAATATTGTTTACATTAAATATATCGCTAATAACCAGTATGATTGATGCGGGTGCCTTTAAATAAAAAAAATAGATTTAGTAATAGTAAAATGAATAATATCATGGGGAGTAGCATAAAATTAAAAATAGACACAAATGACGGATTTCACGAAAAAGGGCAAATGTCAAAAAAACATATATAGTAGGTAATATAAACAAAAAAGGGCATTTTGACTGCAATCTGAGCTTTATTAATAAGTAAATACCTACATGTTACCTTAACATAATAATATGTTAGATAAAATACAGCAGAGTTACAAACAGTTTTGATTTTTGTTATGTAATGAATGCGCTATCAAAGCAAGATAAAGATTTTATTTAGACAAGTAATTTTATTATTTATATTATAGTTATTAGAGTGTAGACGTAAGCTTCAATTAACTAGAGATATACTTAATATTGTTTCATCACATTTTTTTTGCAGTTCGATCTCAGTCAGTAGGGCCGATGACCGAGAATAATGTAGAAAAACGGTCACCAAAACGTCAATCTAGATCTACTACAGCCAAAGAAGGAAGAAAATCTTCTAGCGAAACACCTTCGAGTAAAAGACCAAGACCTTGTAAGATTTATAGTACAGGGCCACTTCTAATCTGAGACAGTTCACTAACTAATGATCAAATCAATACTTTTCATGGCATCTATAGTAATTTGACTTTACTTCTTAATGAGTTTTATTTAAAATAGTATATTTAACATTTTTATGTTGTGTTATCAGGATTATGCCTGAATTGATGTCTGTTTTCACTGGAGTAGATATGACTCAAAATAGAGGCACAAAAAAGTGTAAACCATCTGCAAAACTTGTTCTACCTATAGGAAAATATCTTATAAATAGCTAAACGCTAGATTAAAAAGCTATTAGTTTGTGGGAGATGTACAAAAATTGTATAGCATCAAACCATCTCATGTCATTAAAATTCAATTTAAGAAAGTTTTGAATAAAGGACTTTATTATGGGTGCATTATATTTTTTATAATAAGACTGTTAGAATATTAAAATAATGTATTTATAAACTGTTTCAAGTTAGATTTGGCTACAAATTTAACCAGTGTGTGCCAAGACTCGTGAGCTTGCTTTTGGCTAAAAACATTTGCTTTCCTCATCGTTATCCTTTCCCAGCCTATGTCTTAGTATTACCGAGAATGTGCGATGCATAAAACCAAAGGAACTTTTTGTCTATTAAATAAAATAATATTTAAAACTATCCTGAGAACACCCATATATGTATGGAAGGCTGTTTTATAATGTTACACAATTTGTTATAATAAATTTTGCTAAATACTGAATTTGTTTATTATGTGTATAGGGAAAAAGATCTTTTGGGTGTTTTGGTTAGCTATTACTGAATGGGCGGCATAAATCAGTGTGAATTTGTATTTGTAACAAATGTTACGGTGTTTTAGCATCCCTCAACACCACTGTTTCATCCCGATCTAAATCCACTTCGGTAGTAACAAAACACGAAGACGATAGATTGGCCAAACCGTTGCAAACCCAAAAAAGTATAGATTCATCTAAGCAAAATCAAAAAGTAGCTACTAAAGATAGAAAAGGAGTTAATGAAGGTAAGAATTCGTGTTATGGCACGATCCTTGGCACACGCAAAAAATTAATCACTCTAATATTAAATAAATAACTAATTGGTTGCAGGAAAATCGTGGAGCATATCTACCGTCGAAAATTACTTTATTTTTAAAATCGGTTAACCCACCATTTTTCCAAATCAACGTTTAGTTTTTGGTTTATATATTTAAGGTGTTCAATTGTTAGATAATAAAATTTTAACTTTCTTTTTAATAATTCAGAAAATACAGGAATTTTGATTATGGTTCCAGATTTACCTTTACTAAATTTTATATCTATTTTTCAATATTTCTATCTTTTATAAAAAATATTTCGTGATGTCCCGGCTCTTTTTTTATTTACTTCAAAAATACGAAACTTTATATCGCATGGAGAGACTTCAATATAAATTACAAGATACCTTACAGGCAATATTAAGTGACGGAACTGATATGAAAAATTTGACATCATACTTACATTCCATAAATGTACTAAATAAACTGTAAAACTCTAAATTGTACAACGCCAATGACCCTATGAGGTTGAGGCATAAATAAATACGAAACTTGAAAATATTTTTTCCCATTTATTTACAATCTGTAATAAGGATTACAATAAGTAAATTGTTTAATTAGATCACAAGAGACTTGCAGGAGACTGTCCAGTGACAATAACCTATTAAATCATAATTTTAGTAACAAAATTATTTGTGACTCTAATATAAGGTTTATAATAAATAAAAAAAATTTAATATTTAAAAATTTAAAATCTTGTTGGTAGATCGCTTAGAGTAAGAGCCTTCTGTTTGCCTGGGGCCTCACAATGTTCTTCGCTAGCATGTTCGGGTAGTTTTGCAGTCGTCTGTCATATTTTTTGGAGTAACTGGCAATTTTTTCTTTGACAGTTTTCATCTGAAGATCGCGATTGATGAATTCATTGGGCATGTACTACGGTGCATTTGTGATAATGCGGAAGGTCTTCGATTGGAATCTCCCCAGTATGTCGATATTGGATCTTGATCCAGATCCCCACAGTTGGATCCCATAGCTCCATATTAGCTTTATCACTGACTTGTATACTAGGATTTTATTGTACAAATTCAGTTGTGATCTTTTTCCTATTAGTCAGTACCTTTTACAACTGTTTTCTTTTGGTGAATATGTGTTTCTTCCACGCTAATCTGCAGTCCAGGTGCATACCTAAGTATTTTACATCATCCTTTTGTTGTAGTATTTGGTTATTTAATGAGACGGTTGGGCATGTACCATTTCGATTAGTGAACGTTATATGTACCGACTTGCTTTCGGTAAATTTAATTGGCCATGTTTGTAACCAAATCTTTATTTTGTCGAGATCGGTCTGGAGCAATTGTAAAGCGATATACTGGTTTGAGTGAGCCGCAAGGATTGCTGTGTCCTCTGCGTATGTGGATGTGATGATGTTTTGACTTGAAGGAAGATCTGCTGTGTAAAGTAGGTAGAGAAAAGAGCCAAGGACACTACCCTAGGGTACTCCAGCTTTAATTGGATATAAGTGCATTGATCCTTTACTTTTATAAGAAAATGCCGGTCGGAAAGATAGGACTTGAAGATTAGAAAGTAGTTGAGGGGAAGGACTTGTCTTATTTTATATAGCAGGCCAGTGTGCCAGACTTTAGCAAAAGCCTGCGAGATATCCAAAAAGACTGCAGAACAGTATTGCTTCTCTTCTAAGGCTTTGTTGATGGAATTGCAGATTCGGGGAATTTGCTCAATGGTAGCATGCTATTATATAAATCCAAACTGGTGGTTGGGTATTAGCTGCTGTTGTACGAGAATTGACTGTAATCTGTCTAGTAGTAGTTTTTCAAAAACTTTTGACATCACTGAAAGTAGACTGATAGGTCTGTAGGACTTAACTTCTTGTACAGGTTTGCCTGGTTTGGGTATTAAAATGATCTGTGCAACTTTCCACAAAAGCGGATAGTAACCAGTTCTTATGATTACGTTAAAAATCTGCGTTAAATATTGCACTCCTTTCTTGGGAAGTTCTTTTAGCATTCTTGCAGTGATTAAGTCGAACCCTGGGGACTTCTTCGGATTCAGATCTGTTTGGATTTTGTTGAAAACTTGTTTAGCAGTAAATTTCTCCAATGGTGCTTCTAGTTGGTATGGAGATTCTAAATACGATTGTATATTATCTTCTGTATCGGGGTTGTTGTTTTGAGTATGTGGTTGGTTACTTCCTCCAGGTACTTCGTAAATACTGGCTTTTTCTTTTGTTACTTTTGCTCAGGTTTTGCCAGATTTGCCTTAGTCTTCGTTTTTGTGCGATTTTTTCTTTTATTTCGTTGGGTGTCTTTTTGTACGCTTGCTCTTGTTTGTGTAGGTGTTGACTGTGAGCCAGCTTCCTGAATTATCCTATTTAATTTTATTGATCTACTGCTTCGTCAATATCACCATCAGATTTTAGTGAGATGTTTAGATCCAGTCTGCCCTCAAGAATAGCCCGGAATTTAATCCAGTTAATATATTTATTACTAAGATATGGCTGAGATTCTATTTCTAGGATATTTGTGGATATCGTGACCAAGACAGGAGGGTGGTCGGATGAAAGATCGAAACAAGATTGTGATGTCTGGGATTCGAGTGGCATTCCTTTGGTCACACAGAAATGGACCAAGTCTGGAATTTTGTTTGTATTTATGGGCCAGTATGTGGGTTTGCCAGTGGATATGTATTTAAGGTTGTTGGTTTCCATTGCTATATAAAATTACCTACCTTTCGGGGTTATTAACCTGGATCCCCAGTGAGTGGGTTTTGTGTTATAATCGCCGCCTGCTAAAAATCTGTTTCCAAAGGTGTTGAAGAATTTTTGGTATTGCTTTTTGGCTATAGCAAAATGTCAATTTTTCTAATATCCAGGACAGTCTGCAATTCTTCTTGACCTCTCAGTAGTCCATTCGCATTCCATTCCATTATCCTTAGACTATCTGGCAGTAAAGTTCTTAGGAAAAGCTCATTTTCCTAAGAGAGCAATCTCAATGTTAAAGCTATGTTTTGTGTTTTAATGTGTTTTATGTATTTTTAATTTCTAGCTAAATTATAGCGGCTTGGCTGTAGGTTTTTGTCTTCCTTGGGTTTGGATATTAATTTCTATTGTTCAATCCTTTATGGCTGTTTAGGTATGGTGGTTTCTTATTTCGTATATAATTTAGCTTCTGTATCTATTTTGCTATCAAAAAGAAATAAAGTATATGAAGCACTAGAATATTTTGAATTTCCACCAAAAATAGTAAGACTGATTAAATGCATACTCAATAATACTAAAAGTAAAGTCATATTAGAAGGACGGGTTTCGGATAGTTATCACCAATAGAGGTCTGCGACAAGGTGGCCCGTTATCAGCATATTTTTTCAATTTGATCTTAGAAAAGATTTTACGAGAATGTAACATCTACACTAGAGGCACAATATATCATCACAGGCATCAATGCGTAGCATATGCAGATGATGTTAACTTAATAACAAGGAGACCTGCAGAATTAGGAGAAATCTTTACTAGTATAGAGAGAATAGCCAGGGAATATGGTTTCATATTATAATAATTTCATATTAATATGGTTTCATTATAAACGAAGAAAAAACAAAATATATGGTGATGAGGGAAAACGAAAATCATCTAGGACAGTCCTTTAAGATACAAAGCCCAAGTAAAGAATATAACTTTGAAGTTGTTAGCCAATTCGATTACTTGGGAGTGACATTAACAAATAGGAACGAAGAAAACCAAGAAATCATAAAAAGAATGGCCAAAGGTAGTAAGAGCGCTGGGAGCCTGACTAAGATACTGAGGTCGAAGATAATATCCAGAACAGCAAAAAAACGAATATATACAACAGTTATCCGACTTACAGTACTCTATGCTAGCGAGACCTGGACACTAAATAAAGATATGGAAGTAAAATTAGATAGATGAGAACGAAAAATTCTTAGAAGGATACACGGAGGTGTAAAAGAGGGGAACATCTGGCGAAGAAGAACGAATGACGAAATAATGCAAATATATGAGCAACCAAAAATAACAAGACTCGCTAAAATTCAAAGATTAATATGGCTCGGACATATAGCAAGAATGAAGGAAGGAAGAGTTCCCAATGAATTAATAAACACGGAGGCTGGTACAAAAAGAAAAAGAGGCCGCCTCCGAAGAAAATGGCTGGAGTCGGCAAAAGAAGATTTAAAGTAGCTGCGGGTTCAAGATTGGAAAAACTTAGCACAAGATAGAAAGAAATGGAAGAAAACCGTTGAAGCCTTGGGCCTTTGAGGCCTGTTGAGCTGAACTATATATATATATATATATATATATATATATATATATATATATATATATATATATAGTTCAGATCATATATATAATATACATATATATATATATATATATATATATATATATATATATATATATATATATATATATATATATATCTGGACCTCAGAGCCAAACAGTATTAAGTCCCACTTTTTTCCTATTTTTAGGTTATTATTGTTCCTGTAGTATTTTTTTCGCCCCATTACAATGGCAATGCGTATTAAGTCCAATTTCTTTTTGTTTTCGAGATAGGTGTAGATTATATATGTTAAGTCCTCTATTAAATAGAACCAAACAGTATTAAAGGTTTTAGATACTGTTTGGCCCTAAATGATATCCAATATGTAGGTATTAAGTCCAGATATGAGGTTAGTTAACTGGACTTAAGTTAAGACTTAAGTGTTGTTTTAGTGTACATCAGTTGTCAGAATATTAAGGACATCCCTCATGAAAATTTGAAAGTTCTTGCAACTGGATGTGACAATGCTACAGGGGATATTATTGCTTTGAATAATGATGTGTACAATACCATATTTTTTAGTAAAAATAATGTGCCTTCTTCCAATAGCGAAGAAATTCTGAGAGAAAATATAGACGGGTGTGAACTACCAGAAAATTAACTAAAACATTTTGTTCCAAACAGTGAAAAGCATAAAAATAACGAATTCGAAACATCTTCAAAAATTATTGTTCAACATGATGACGATAGACCTTACTATAGAGCAGCTGAAATAGGTGCAAGTGTGTTACATAAAAAAGTCTATACTGAAGCTGAAGATTCATCTTATCTACCTAATGAAAGCAGTGATACAAATGAACTAGAAGAACAAGAGGAAGAAGTAGAAATATGAGACACTAAAGGAAAGAAAAGAAAAAGAAATACTACCAATTGGAAGAAAAACATTAGAAAGCAGAAGAAAGCTGCTGGTGAAGAATATCTGTCAGCCATCAATAAGCTTATTGGAAAAAATAAAATGAGACCACCTTGTCGTGATGAATGTAAAAAGCAGTGCAAACAGAATATATCAGTTGAGAGTCGTGCTCTAATTCACTCACAATTTTGGAATGGTACCATCGAACTTGACCAAAAAAGACAATTTATAGCTAGCTGTATCGAAGAAGTTCCAGTTGAGCGTGTACGTGCTAGAACGGGATCCCGTGCTGGAAAAAGAATAACGTCGTTGAAGTATTTTTTTAGTGTAAATGGTAAGAGGCTAAGTGTGTGTCGTACTTATTTTCTTAACACCTTAAATATTTCACAAACTACTATACGTAACGCATTAACGAAAAGACAACTTATGGGAATTTTTATACCTGATCAAAGGGGTAAACATGAACCCTCTAATAAAATATCCGCGAACATAAGAAACATTATCAGGGAGCACATACAGAAGTTCCCGTGTATAGAGTCACATTACTCCAGGAATAAATCCCAGAGGAAGTATTTAGGGAGCCATCTCAATATTTCTATAATGTATCGAGGATTGTGTAGAACGTCAAATTCCTAAAGAACATATTCCCAAGCAGTGGTTATATAATGAAATTTTCAATTCTGAATTTAATTTAGCCTTCAAAGAGCCAGGAAATGATACATGTGACACATGTGATGGGTATGTTATCAAACTCAAAGATTCTGTATCCTTGGAAGAACGCCTTGAATTACAAACTAACTATGACTCTCTTCTTTTTGATGCAGATCATCGGTACAAACTAAAGCGACAGGATAAGGACACTTTTAAAACCGAAGCGAACACCAAAATACTTTCGGTGGATTTACAAAAATGTTTACCCACTCCTCTACTAACGAATGCTCAGAGCTTCTATTATCTAAAGCTATGGACTTTCAATTATACTGTATATGATGCAATAGAGAGATTAGGATATTGTTTCACCTGGGATGAATCTATAGCCGGACGTGGTGGAAATGAAATGGCTTCATGCCTTCTGAAATACATTAATTTAAAGGTAAAAGAATCATTTGAAAGGATTGTTATCTGGAGTGACAACTACTGTCCATCACAAAATAGAAATATTCAGATGATTATGTGCTATCTTTCGATTTTTAAGCTGAAACCGTCCATAAAATGCATTGAGCATAAGTACCTTTTAAGAGGACATACTCACATGGAGGTGGATACAATCCATGCACGAATAGAAAGACAGAAGAAGGCTTCCAGTCAATTTTCGTTAATAACTCCGTGGGATTGGCAACAGCTTTTCAGACTTTGTGACAATAAATTGGAGGTAGCGGAAATGGAAACCATGGACTTTAAGAACTTTACTCAGTTATCTGAAGAATCCAGATCTTATTTTCAAAATAACAAAAAAACGATAACTAATCAAAACTTTTTAATATCTAAAGTTGTTCATATGAAGTTTTTAGCAGAAACACCTGAAGTTTTACATTTTAAAACAAATTTTAATCAAGAGAATTTTGAACAAGTTGATTTCAATAGAGCAGCCAAAAGACTACCACGCAAAGGAAAATGTAATGATAATTCTAAGGAAGTTGTTCTCCATGCCAATTTAATTTTGAAACCAATAAGAGACACACTTAAGCCCATTTCGACTAAAAAATATAATGACTTGCAGAACTTATTACAATGGGTGCCTAAAAGATTCCATGAATACTTTAAAAATCTTCCACATGGTAACCTCACGGAGGACGTCTAAAAATTACAATGATATTTGTTATGAATTTTCTGTTTTAAGTTAGTTATAATTATTCCTTTGTAACATTTAGGTCTGATTTCATTTATTTTAAAAAATAAATATTTTTGGTGTCTTTTTGCGTTTTAATATTTAATTGGAATTGATATAATGCTGTTTGTACTTTGCATTGTTCTACTGTAAGTTTCTTAATTAATAATAGTATCTAGTCCATCGTATCCACAGATTAGTACGAGCCAAACAGTATTAAGTAACAAAATATGGTATTAAGTCACAAGATATTAAGTCCATTATTAGAACCAAAGAGTATTAAGTCCCAATATTAATTTAAAATTATTTAAATAAATTAAAGTAAGAGGTTAGTTATTATCAGCTTTGTTTAACTTTAAAAAACATAAATGGGAAAATAATAATCCGTGTACTCCTATTTACAATAGGAATTCGTTCGAAAAATACCATTTTTCAAAATCTTCAAATTGCTCTCCTGTAAAATTTAAAATACAGGACTTAATACCGTTTGGCTCTGAGGTCCAGATATATATATACATATAATATATATATATATATATATATATATATATATATATATATATAATATATATATATATATATATATATATATATATATGTAAATTTTTTTTATGTAAAAATTTAAAATTTACCTAAAATTTTTATGTAAAAAAAATTCCAAATGGACAATTATCTTTTTGTAAACTAAAATGTTTTACGACCGCCTATTAAAAAACTTTTTTAGCGAAGAGTCTAAAAATAGGACCATAAATCAGGCAGGTGTGTAAAACGGATCGATTTAAACTGTTTTTCCCTGATAAAATGAAGTTTTATATTAATATCACATTTTTCTTAGAATATTATAAAAACGGGAAAAAGACATTTAGCGAAACTCGAATTTTGTCAGTAGGGTTTTAATAGTACGCCTCTGTACTTTCAATAGGGAAATAAAGAAATATGATATAGGGTTGTAACAGGTGTGACTTGTCTTTATTATAACAGCTTTACTATGTTATTAAAAGTAAATCTGAAGAACAAAAACAAATTAAATTAAAAATAATATTCTTTATTTTAGCATACCTTAAAAATAATAAACCAAATACTCCAAATAGTAGTAAATACTCCAAACTTACTTTAAAAATACTTTAATTTCCTACTTTTATGTTTGTCTTTCATGCCATATTTAAAAGGTACATTTTCAAATTAACACTGCTGCATTTTTAATTTTACTATTCTGAAATTGCATGCGTTTTAAATAATTTTTAATATAATTATCCGCATATAAAATTTAGCTATTCATATATTAGGGCTTTTAGAGGCATAGAATAAACAATTGCATACATATCATCATCACATTTGTATGAATAATACAACATAAATAATGCTTTATTTGATATTTGTCCTGCAGCTGATCAAACAAAAACCGATACTGTGGAAAATAAGGATAATTCTACAAATGAAGAATACGACAGTTTAACTTATGAGCCCGTCATAAAATCACCTCCAGAGCCTACAAGAGTCAAATCACCTGAACAGATCATAATGCGTTCCCCTGATCCAGTAAATTGGACAGTGCCTTTGGATACCGGAAAAACATTTACTGTTACCCAAAATGTTCGAGAAGGTAAAATTAAATTTTTGTAATAACGCTTTTCCGCATCTATAGATTATGGTGTAGATAAAAGTACCCAGTTAGTTTCGTCAAAAATTTTAAGTAGTTTTGATTTACTTGCCATTGCTATAATTCTTCAAAATTTAAATGAATGTGAATATGGGCGTGCATGATTTGAACGCTAAATTTAAAATTCGACACTGAAAAATAAAATTACCTATTTCTGCATACATGATTTGGACGCTGGGTATAATTGAAATGTAAATGAAAAGTCAGGTAATAAAATTCTAGAGATTAAACTTGAATAGGTTTATTTGTCACTTTGAAATAAATACGACATACATTTTACGAAATGGAATCGCTCGATACAGTTAGTTTGATACTCATGTATCCTATTTCTAACGAACATAATTTTTTTCTACTCTTTGGATCTTTAAGTCTATTACTTTCACTATTACAGACACTATGAATTTTAATGTAAGTTTCAGTTTGAAAATTTTTTAAAACATCAATAAAATGGAAAATATTTGGATGAGCATGGTAAAAATTATCATTAAAACGCGAGTGGAACGATTCACAAGCATTAGTTGTTAATTGTAAACTCTCACTCATCGCAGCCCACATCTCCGACGGAAATGTTGCGTGGTCGTCAATGTAGTTGTCCAATAAGTGGTCGGAAAACTTTTCAATTTTTGAATTCTTTGGTTGAATAGCCATAAAATCATATATGAAAGATTCTTCGACTTCTGAGGGAGGTAAAAATGGCAGCCCAAAAATATATTTCAGCCATTTAGATATTTCACTGTCTGCCAATTTATATTCCCGAATTAAGCCACAACCACCGATATTACGATACCAAGCTTGCTTAAGATGAAAACGGTACCCTTTAATGTGCACATTTGGAAATTCAAAACGCGCAGCATTGTGGATAGCAATTTCAAAATCGGAGAAAATGATTTTTGGATTGAATTTTAGACCAATTACTTCACATTTGCGTTTCAAAACATTAAATAGTTTTATATAGGTTTGTTCCGATTTGTCGGGAAGTAAACAATAACACAATGGTATATAATGTCCATTGATAAATACATTTATGGTAAAAAATTGCTTGAAATATTGAGCACAGTAACTAAATGTACCGTCCATATACCATATCGTTTCACTGCCGCACAGAAAACGCATGTTAGTGTTACACGAGAAGATGATAATGTTAGAACTTAGTTCAACCACAAATATAAAATTCTCGTCTTTAAGTGTTTTGATGTTCATAATATTTACCGCAGCAATAGTTTCTTCTTTACTTTTGGGCAGTTTCGGTTGAGCCATTCGCCGTTCACTGTATATTTGATTTCGTATTAAATTAACGTCTTTAACAGACATGTGGCTCAAGCAATCTACATTTTCTTTCAACGCACTATGTATGATTTTGGACGGCCTTTCGGTCAAATTATCCTTAGCCTTCCTTTTGGCACTGCTATGCACAATCCGTCTATTAAGTGTCTTGATATCACACTCGTGATTATGTTCTAGATTACTTAGGATCACTAACTTTTCTGGTCCTTTCGTGAATATCTTCGCTTTACACGACCGTTTTACGCACCTCCAATACGTTTCTCCCGATTTTAGTACTTTATCTTGAGAAAAAGTAAAACTGTTCACTTTGAGCAAAATTTTACCACGATTACTTACTAACGTTGAAATTTCCATGTTCACTTTTCACTATTATCTGACAAACTAATAACTACTAACTAAGTAAATTTCAATGACCATCATTAAACCCTAATTATATCTAATATCTGGTCCCTGCGATAATCCTTCCGGCAGCGTCCAAAACAAGGGTACTTTTAAGACCCTCAGGTACTTCAGCGTCGAAAACATGCCCGCCCGTGAATATGAGCGTACATTCATAATTTTTAATTTTTGCATTTAGAATTGTAGCATATTATAATAATATGTATCGAACATATGATACGCCATTTTCTGCCTTATACCTAAATGAAGCAATGTTTTTATTTACTCCAAAAATAGGAAATAGGGGGGATGTCCAGATCTTCATCGCCTCTTCTTTCGTTTTATCAAACAAGTATACAGTGCTGGACAAAAATCTCCTTCCCCCTTCTATCTTCTGAACGGTTATACTGGTAATAGTAAAATTTAGGAGGCAGAAAATAAACGGGCGTATGCCTCGTATGATATATGCGTAAGATGACGTTATAGACCCACTGTGGCCGATAATTTTACATGTGACATTATGGCAAGTGATATCTCATTTAAAAGATATTAAACTATTCTATTGAACTGAAATTTATTACGTTTAAGGTTATGTTTTCTGCTATTTCGTAAACTAGCTTCCGTAAGTATTTAATAGCAAAATAAATAATCTCGTTTTCATATCAATGATGTGTCTAGCTAAGTCTTGTTCAACTTTCTGGAGCAACGCTGTCTGACGACCCCCAAGTCTCCCTTTGTACAGTACATTCAACCAACTTACACCTCTAAAAGATTAACAGAATTCGCAGAAAACATTGTTGTAGTAAAAGGCACCATAAACTGCACTGGTCTTCTCCATAATATTTCATCATCATCACCAACTAGCCTCTAATGTCCACTGATAGATGTATCTGATGAGGGATATGTATTGGTGATCTATTCTACATTGTGTTAGAGCTTGGAGCATTTTACTTCGATTGACTGTATCAAATGCTTTTTCAAAGTCGACAAAGACAAGTATCAGGGGTCTATTATATTCAATGGTTTTTTTCAATTAACGACTTAATGGTTTGCAAATGATCATTTGTTCCGTATCCAGCTCCAAATCCTTCTTGCTCGCAAGGTTGATAGAAGTCTAGTTTTGATGTCAACCTATTAGTTATTATCTTCATAAACAACTTATAAACGTGAGATAACAAGCTAATAGGTCTATAGTTATTCAGCTCTGTTAATCTCCCTTTTTATGCATGCATACTATAACAGCTTTATTCCACTGAGATGGTGTAACCTCTTTTGAAAGGCATAAGTTGTATCATTTTGCATTCTTCAATACTGTCTTTCCTCCTGCTTTAACTGCCTCAATAACGATTTAGTCATCACCAGCTGCTTTATAATATTACGGTTGCTCATAAAGGGCACAATCTTTTGAAAAAGAATTTTACAAGATTAAAAACAAAAACCTCTCTACTAAAAAGATCGCATGTTGTATATGAAATTCCCTGCTCGAATTGTGATGGACTTTATATTGGACAAACCAGTCAGCTACTTAACTCAAGAATACGTTCCCACAAATATGACAAAAAAAACTCAACCGCCCTCACAAAACATGAAAACGAAAAAAAAACATAAATTTGATTTTGAAAAAACCAAGATCCTAAAAAGTCAACCCAACAGGAAGAAGAGAGAGCTTCTAGAGTCTATTCAAATAAAAAATAATAATAAACGCAATAAACGATAAAAAAGATGTCAAAAATTTGAACAAAATATATTTTAACTTAATTTAAAAACACATAAAAAGACAATCTCAGAACGCCTATGATGTTTAAAATAACTGATTGTTTAAACGATAAACTAACATCAATAAACAACACATTAGATTTTAAATATATTTTACATGTAGTGACTTATGTTTTTAATATTATTTTAATTGTGACGTCTACTTGTTAGTACCGAATTTTTACATGCTTGGTAAGTCAAAAGTACAACTTTTAAACCGTATTATGCCTTTCATAAAATGTTTTTTTTAAGTCAATATTATTTCTTGAAAAAGGCACGGATTTCCTGCCGAAACGTCAAAAAAATATATGAAAATGTTTCAAATCAATTGTTTTTATGAACCTGAGCCCAAGAAATTTAACTAAATATATATATAATATATATATATATATATTATATATATATATATATATATAATATATATTATATATATATATATATAGTAGTTTTGAGTTTCTTGAACCGTATTATATTTAATATAAAATTAATGTTTCTTGGGTTTAGGTTCAATAAAGATATTACAGGTGGAACTAGATTTTATTTTCCATTGCAATCAATCAACGTTTCGGCAGGAAACCCTTGCCTTTGTCAAGATTCTAAAATATGTATATATAAGGACAAACAGATATTGTAAAATATGTAATATATATATATGACTTACCAAAACGTAAAACGTGACACAGACATTAACGAACTGACATATAAAAGTTGATATCTGATATCTCATTGTTTACTGTCATTAGTATATAATTATTTTTATATGGGCGTATCGTTGATGTTTTTGAAAAAGGTAAGGTGGAGATATGTTATGACTTTAAGAGTTTTTTATGATGATATATTATTATTGTTTAAATCAGATTGAAATATATTTTATTTAGGTTTTGTGTATCTTTTTTGTCATTTATTGCGTTGGTGTTTCTTTTTATTTCTATTGATTCGTATATCTCCTCTTCTTTTTGTTTTTTTCTGTTTTTAAAATTTTGATGTTTTCAAAGTCAAATTTATGCTTCTTTCCGCTTTCATGTTTTGTGGAGCGCAGTGACGTTGTTCTTGTCGTATTTGTGAGAACGAATTCTGGATTGAAGCAGTTGACTGGTTTGACCGATATAGACACCTTCACAGTTTGTACATGGTATCTCGTAAACACCATGTGATTTTTTAAGTTTTGGAGTTTGTGTTTTTAGTTTTGTGAAGTATTTATTTAAGAGGTTGTTGCCTTTGTGGGCCACTGTTTATATTATGTTTGGCTAAAAGATTTTAAAAGTTCCACATGTAATATCTTTATTGAACCTAAACCCAAGAAACATTAATTTTATATTATATATAATATATATTATATATATATATATATATATATATATATATATATATATATAGTAAACTCTAAAAAAAATAAAAGAATTTCAATTAGAAATTCTAAACTAATATCTCCCCAGACTGAGATCTAACTTCATCGGTTTTACCAATGAACCTTAACGACATTCATATCAAAAGAACTACTTGTAATTGTTTCGGCGCTTGCGTTCTATGAAAACAGAAGCTCACATTCAAACTTTACAACAATTAAAAATTTAGTTATTGCCGAAAATTCAAAGAATTACTTCCTTTAAATGTAGTCACATTGGGTTTTTGGATTGTCCTTGGGTAAACCTTTGCGTTTTAAGTTCAAAGCTACCATACATTTCCAACGTTCACAAATAAACTTTTTGCACATAGTAACAAAAAAAGACCACTATGTTGTTACTAGCTAAAGTTTTTTAACATCATAACTAGACATTTCTAAAATTTCACGGTAAGGTAAATGTTTTTTATTAGATAATATATGGTAGTTAATTATAATTTATTTTCTTTTCAGCCCTGAAGAAGCCAAAATTCTCTTTGGCGAAAACGTTAGGTGAAATAATTGATACACATTAGAGTTTTTTTTTTGCAGATTTCCCCAATATTTAAGAGTTTACTATTTAACTTATCTGCAAAGATTAAATTTCTTTTCTTTATATATATATATTATATATATATATATATTATAGATATATATAGTTAGAGTACACTATTATAATGTTATTTACAAAATAATTATACAGCAGGTTAACCATTATATTTATACATTCATGATTAGCTAAATAAACAATAATATTTAAAATTCCATTTAAATTTTTGCTCCTCATTTTATACAAATTAACTGATAATACAGGCAACAATATTCTAAGCAAAGTAATAAATTAAAAAGATTATGGAGAACTCCAGTGCAGTTTACCTGAATTTTACTGTAACGAAAGGTTTTCTGCGAGTTCCATTAATCGTTTAGAGGTGTAAGTTAATTGAATGTACTGTAGCGTTATTTTACTTAATCTACGACGTAAAATCATGGCAGGAACATTGTAAGTTTTGGCGGCTAGCTGTCATCTCATTGTTTTTTCTTATAAAGCCTGTATTGTCTGATGCGTATTTATTTCCTCCCATTCTTGCCTATGTTTAATACATGGCTTGTTTTAAGACATATCTAAAAAAATTTGTAGTTTTACTTAACAGTTCCTATGATGGCATACCTATACAATCATTGGATACCCCGAAGTGTGCCATCATAAGCAAAAATCGGCATTGTATTAAAACAAGACAAAATATCTTAAATCGAAAGGTAACCTCAAAATAATGAACACAACAAACATACACTCGCTATACCATCACATCCACTTTGCCAATATAGGAAAGTTTCACTTACATCCTTACGTAGAGCTTACGTGATGTAGGTGATACTTCAGCCTTGCGTGCATTATATAAGAATTTATTTATACCCTACAAAATCTAGTTGTGGCAAGAATTAAATGAAGATGACTACAATAGTAGATTACAGTTGCAATTAGAAACATCAAATTTCAAATCTTCATATTGCAAAAATAGGTGTATCCCTGTTTTTTTATAATTCGGACCACCCATTAGACGATAACTAGGCGTTTCTTACATTTTTAGTCAAGTCTGTATATGTGCATCATCTACATACATACCTATATATTATTAACTACCTGTTTTTCTTTAGGAGATATTGGAAGTAGACCTCACAGTGAAGTGAAAGTCTGGACTCCACCAGATATACCACCACCTGTGGCTCAGTCAGCTCCTCCAACCCTGACGGAACAAACTAAGGAACCAGCAGGCTTGTCTTAATACGACCTGAGTTCTGCTTCCAATATTTGATTTGATTATATTGCTTTAGGTATTGATTTTTCAGCAGAAGCTAGAACTCGGGCGGATGATATGCCATCATAGCACAGGCAAGTTTGATAATATTTTATGATTGTAGCAAACTAATCACTAAGTTTTTTAATAATTACATAAAAAGGCACAAAAGTTTCATCAATGCACATGTATTCCTTTGGAACGATGGCAGCCTTGAATTTACCTTTCAATCTGCTAACCAAGGGAACGATCTTCTGCAAACGGTCATCTGTTGTTACTGAATTATCGTTGAAATTCAGCGTTTTCCACACTAACTGGAAGCGATTCCTTGACATTACTTTTTAATATTATTCGCATAAAGATTATTCTTTGACCAGTACGAAAAGATGGAAAATTACATAATCCCATCCATATAACTATAGCCAGGAATCGTTTTATTTCGCGCGACATCAGTGTTGTGCTACGCAGTAATACGTGCGTTTTTTTTTCTGATTTCTTTCCTGACACTGCAGGGCATAATGGTTTGTTTCTTCGACCTAAAGTTAAAAAAAATCAAAATCAGTTGAACAAAATAAATTAGATATTTACCATCATGGATAAAAGACCATCGTCTACAAAATATTCGTAGAATTGAAAGGGCGATTTGTTGTAGAAGTTTTCGTATAATTGTATATAAAAACCTGCAGAATTATAGTCCTCAAATGTAAATTTCTGTAAATTTTCGCTGTTGACCAGCTCTCCCAGACAATAGCTTCATTCATTGTATTGGATACTATTGGTTCTTTCTAAAGGTTCTGTTCAGGAGTTCGATTCATTTTCACTGTCACTAAAACCAGTTGATTGATAATTTGTCCGAAAGATACGTGTACGCCGAAACTCATCCAAGCCACGGCTACAGCGCCTTTGCTTGTTAGATCTATCGATACCTTATCAATAGGAATAGACAAGTCAAATCGTGATATCACGTTGGAACTCTCATAAGCATTTTGTGATAAAAATCTTGCTGGTGGCTGCGAACCAGACCCTCATGAATTTATCCCCTGTTTGTATTTGGGAGATAATAGAACTTTGGTCCTGACATATTTTTCTCTTCCTTTATTCTTTTGACAGCTGCCTGGGGTAATTGCGGGGTGTATTGAGTAGCTGTGCGATTATCACAACCGGTCCAAGTCCGTATAAAATGTTGAGGGTGATTGTCAAGGTTAGCAGCCTACCAATCGAATACTGCTCAAAGAAACGAATATTGCTCAAAGAATATCCCAAACTCAGATCAGAACTACTACATGGAATATCAGATCGCTCAACTCAACGTACCAAGAAATAACCCATGTGCTAAAAGAGAAACAAATAGACATTTGCGCTCTACAGAAAACAAAAAAAAAAGGAAAAGGACAATCAAAATTAGGTGAATACATACTCATCTACAGTGGAGTAGCAAAAGAAAACATGGCCTAAGAAGGTGTTGCCTTACCAATACACCAAAGGTGCCAAAATCACATCAAAAAGTCTCAATACATATCTGAAAGGATTGTAACAGCAAAGGAAGTTCGGAGAAGGAAGACCTGAACATCATCGGAGTATACGGTCCAGAAAATAACAAGCCTCAAACAACAAGGGAAACGTTTTATGACCAATTACAATAACTAGTAGACCAAGGCAGAGGGAAGATGATAATATTGGCGGATTTTAACGCTCGAATAGGATATCAAGTAATACCCGGAATTAAGCAAAAACATAATGACAATGTTAAAAACGAAAATGGATACAAATGTTATAAATTTTTATGTTATCTCAGGAGATTTCAGTGAAAGTTTCTTGTTCTTCGGTGAATATGCTAGTTTTGCTTTCAAGTCTCTTCAAATGGTACATAGCTAGCTTGTTTTCTCCTTACAACATCGCTTCAAATTCATCAATAGCATCTACGAATTTCTTGCTGCTGTTTTATATGCAAGACCATTATCATACAACTTTCTATAGACGAATTTTATCATCGTCCCATTTTTTCCGATCGGTCTTCCGTTTATATGTTTGAACCATTTTGTCGTCCTAAAAAAAAAGACAAATGACCAATTTTTTTTATCATAAATTTTTTACTGGATCGGGCAAAATGATCCGGGGATCATTTAATCATTTAATCTGACACCATGGGATCATTTTTTCCAAACGAGCACACTTTATAATGAGAGGAAGCAGATACAGGATAATGCAGTTGATACTCAACGGAAAGATAGACGGAAGAAGAGGAATTGGTAGAAATAAATGCTCATGGCTCCGAAACCTTCGTCAATAGACTGGCTTATCAGCAGATGAATTATTACATGCCGCGCAAGATTAAGAACGATATCGGCAAATCGTCATGGAAGCTACCCACGCCTAAAACTTGGGCACGGTACTCAAAGAAGAAGAAGCACCTATATTATTACAACTTGTTTAAAAGTAACATTAGAATAGTTTCAAGGGACTCACATTATATCAAATTTATATAAAATCACTGTTTACGTGAAATTCGGGAATACGATGTTCTACGCTACAGACTATATTCAACTGACTGTAGAAATGCGTTGGAGGATGGCTAAGCCACTACAAATACATATGGCATTACAAGTCCTAAAAATAATGTGGAGAATCGTTTTGTCCGTAAGATTATTTTGAGCCACTCTTCCCTAATTTGTTCATTTTGCAAACATCTAATCTCATCTTGCAATAATCGTCCTGTTCCTAGGTACAACTGTCTCTAAGAGCAAAGTATTTATAGCCCATCAGTAGGGTGCTAACCTTGCAAAGACTCCCTCATCCTTTTTTTCGGGATCTGGACCTTCAACAGTATTGTTAAGCTACTCGATCCATGACACAGCACTGCTGGCAGAGTTTAAATATATCTGAGGATAGAAATCTAATGAATTGACGATTTACCACATGTGAACCCAGTGTGGTATTTTCCAATTTTTTCTGCGTATGGTGCCATACGGTTTGATAATATGTATCACCTTTATTGTATATTGTGCAGAGTATTTTAATATATCCACTCACTATTGTTGAATCTTGGCTACGATTTTTATATAGTTTGGCCGGGAGATTGAAGAACTAGCCAAACATCTGATTATTTTCAGAGATAATGAGCGTTTTGTTTATTACACCGTGTATATTCATGACGTTTTTGTCAGATGTGAAATCACCTACATTTCAACATAAATATTCTATGAGACTTTTATGCTCCTATTTACCTATACCATAATTCCACTATTTGGAAGAGTGATTCATCGTTTATTCAATATTATTGTTCGAAATAGGCCACAATATATTTATTTCGAAGTTTTCTGACGTTTCGATCTCTATATCCAAAGACCGCTTTCAAAGATATAAATGATAGTTATATTTATTTTATTTGTTTATTATTATATATCTTTATAATCTTATATTATTTATTTTCTTTTTTTTTTTCTATCTTTAAAAACGGTCTCTGGAATAGAGATCGAAACGTCAGTGTATTAAACAGGTAAATAGATATTAGTGTGCTTATTTCCAACCTTCTTCCTAAAAATACAGAATGCCACAAACAAAAAGCTATAAAAAAATAAATATATCTGTCATTTGTATGTTAGAAAACGGTCTCTTTATAGGATCGAAACGTCCGTAAATTAAACATTTGAATAAATATATTGTGGCTTATTCCCAACATTATTTCTAAAAATACAGAACGACAAGCAAAAAGCCATAGAAAATAAATATTACTATCATTTGTATAATTGAAAGCGGTCTCTGGATATAGAGATCGAAACGTCAGTAAATAAACATATGAATAAATATTTTGTGCCAAAAAGCCATAAAAAACAAGTAATTTTGCAGAAAGCTTACTGATGCCACCCAGCTGTCGTGGAAGTTGCGCTAAAACGTGTTTTGACGTGACCCCTCCAGACCCCGAGAGTTACACAATGAAATTTCTTTAAAACAAATTTAAGACAGTTTCCACACCAACCCAGAGGTATGTTTTGTTGTGCGTTACTTTTTTTTTAAATGGGTGTCCGCCAAGAGTCCCATTAAATAAAATGAACAAAACACTTAAACAGTATAAAACAAAACAAAATAAAATTCTATACAAACAAAATAAAAATAATTTTTGATGTTACAAAACATTGTACTATTCTATTTAAACACAAACACTATACACACTTACTATGTTCTTCTCGTTTTTTTTTTTTGTTTTTGGTTTTTTATGCTGATGTTCTTTACTAAACTATTAGAAAATATTATTCGCTGCCTAAATCTAAAGATGCAGTGCTGTTATCGCTGTCATTATCTTCACCTGGTGTAATTATAATTGGCTCCAGTAAAATTTCGATATGAATGTCAAGTTCCGACATACGATGTTCTTCTCTAATTATGTGGCCTATACATTTAGCTCATTTCGCTGGAGTTACATGGAGGATTGCTTGAATCAAAGTTCCTTAACTTCGTTTAATTTGATCGTTTTGTTATTGCGTGCTACTTCTCCTTTCGCTTTTGCCCAGATAAGTTAATTCGGATTAAGTTCGCAATAATAAGCTGTTAGACGCAGAACTTTGACACCATAATCTTTTGCAGTTTCATCCACAGCATATTTAAGATATTTACTTTTCCTAAACCGTGCAATGTCAAGTAGCTGAATTTTGAGCATTGATGCTTCGTATGCAATCCCCTTTTCTGTAAGCCATTTTTGAATTCTCCCTGTCTGCTATGCCGTCGTCAGTAATTGTTCTAGTCTGCGGCTATGAGATAACGCATTGTCCATAACAACCACAGACCCAGGTTCCAGTTTTGGTAAGATTCTCTTAAACCAGCGCTCAAATACTTCGGAAGTAATTTCTTCATTATAATCACCTGTTTTTTTCGACTTAAATTGAAGCAAATCATCATCAAGGAACTCTGTATCACTTCCTATATGGGTGATGATTTAAACGCCGTCCCTTTCCTGATGGAGCTTTAAATCCTGTAGATCAGCCTTCTATAAATGCTTCGCGTTTACTTTTGACATTTTAAATCTTGCTAAACTTTTCCAACTGTATGACCTTCGTTTAATTTTGCGTCCAGTGCTGCGAATTTTGCGTATTTCTTCTGAATATTTTTTTCTCCACACAATTTCATTTTTTTCTAATAGCATACTTTTTCTGTTGCGTTTTACATATCGAAAGTTCGTTTTGCGCATGGTCCTGATTAATTCTACGAGATATCTTGGGTAAGGAGTCATCGTTTTCGAGCTCTTGAGAAATTTTTTTCAGTGTTGGAATTTCATTCCGAAAATAAAATGAATGAATTTTTCGACGTATAATATTCCTTGTCTCGTCATTCCTAAACTGCTAGAAATGTCGATCGCTTGGCTAACATTTAATGCCATTTTTCTGCTGACAATTCCTTCATAAACGTTTCGTATCATTACCTTCTCTTCGGACGTTAACATTTTCCATCTCTTTTGCGGCTTTTCATTTTTGGAATCAACATCAGAATTTTGCTGTCTTTTTTTGGAACATCTCGGTTTTTCGTCCATTGTATTTCAATAATAACAGAATATAACTAAAACTTCACTATAAACCAAAACTCCAAGTAAAACTCAAACCAAATAATCACAGAATATAACTAAAAATTTACTATAAAACGACAAACTATAACACTCGTATTATCAATAATACGTTTTATCAATAACACAAACTTATCACTCACAAATGCAACTGCCTACCTCGAACGCAATGTAAATGAATATTGTGATTCTGATCGGCATTCCTCGTCTGTGGTCGTCTCTAATTCCAAAGTTGCCTAAACGATTGAACAATAATGTTTTAAAATATCGATTTTTATTTTATAAATTTAAATATGTAACGAAACGGAACATATAAATAAAATTTATTTCATTACAATTTTGTGCTTTATTTTTACTATTGAAAAAATCATGTTTTTTTGTTATTTTTATGACGGTAATAATCGACTGCGTGGAAGAATACAGGTTTTGTATGACTATAATTACTACTTGTGAACAAGAATTGGCTACACTATACGACAACTCCTGGTCAAGTCTTCTATAGAGAAAGCACAAATAAATATACTAAGGTATGTGCAGGTAATATGGCCACCTTAAGAACTTTTGTCCGTATTTGTGGCCAAATTAATGTTTTAAAAGTAACTGTTATTACAGTTACATGGGTTATCTAAATATATATTTATTGTATAATTTTTCAAAAATTGATAAAAATATGATATTTATGACTTAATTAAAAAAATACTGCTATTGGCCATATTACCAACATGGTGTCGCTAATATGGCCAATCTACAGAAAGTAAATTTTTATATCTAATTATGAAGCTTAACACAAAATAGAATAAAATAGTTTCAGATTTTTTAACAGTTTTATTACATGTTAAGCAAATACAGTACAGAAACTTAATATTGTCTTATTTTTCACAATCAGGGCATAAGAACGTATCAATTTTGTCTTTAGCTGTGAGACCCATGCACTCTTCGTGGATATAAGTGCTACATACGCTACACAGTCTCATATCTACCATCCTGTCTTCCTTGCATAATTTGCAGAACCAAGATTCTTGTTTTTTTGTTCCCTTTTTCTTAGCAGGCAAGGTCTTAAATTTGTTTTTTGGATTGGGTAATTTTCGTAGCATTGACGAGACTCTTTTACCATCTGTAGTATGCGTATTGGCTTCAATATTTTCTGAATCACTTTTTCCAATACATCTACCGAATAAATCTTTAGTAACAACTTGGGCTCGACTGTTGATAGCTGGTTTTCTAGGCTTTTTGTTATCGTTCTTTATTGCTGCATTTTCAGGTGTTTCGAGCATAATTGTGAATGAAGTATTTTGGATGTTTGAGAAATCACTGTGATCGTCTTCTGAATCAATAACTTCATCACTGCTAGAATCATGCAAACTAAAGGATAAGTCAGAGTTACTACTATCAGTGACCAGACATACTTCTTTTGAGCTATTTTTCGGTTGTAATCCCAAAGTAGAATGACAACGGTAATATTTTTGTTGAATGCCTGAAGTTGATGGCATGGATAAATCATCTGCTTTATTACAAGCGTTAGTTTCTGATAATGTGACATTCTCTTTATCTTCCTGATGTTGGTATGTGATAGTACTAGGGGCAAACGCTATCTCTGGGATAGCTTCTGGGTTGAATGGATAAATTCCCGTTGAAGAAAACCCCGATTTTATATTAGATGGTGTCATTGTTTTGTCCCAAACTGTAGAAAAAATTGCCCCAAATCTCTGTTTGGTAATAACACGATCGCTATGAATAGAATAATATTTCATAACTTCATCATCCCAGTAATATTCAAAGGCTCTAAATACAGCTTTGTCCATTGGTTGGAGCTCGTGAGTAGTATTACTAGGTAAACAGTATAGAGTAATTTCGTATCTTTCGGCAGTTTCTACAATAGTGTGATCCAAATGGCATCTTGCACCATCAAATATGATAATACATGGACCAGCAACCTTAAATTTTGAAAAGTGTTGAAGCCAAACTGAAAACGTTTCAATATTCATGCTACCTTTTGCAGTCATTTGAACAACAGCACCTGGAGGTAGTG
Organism: Diabrotica balteata; assembly: GCA_918026665.1. Lineage (NCBI taxonomy): Eukaryota > Metazoa > Arthropoda > Insecta > Coleoptera > Chrysomelidae > Diabrotica > Diabrotica balteata. Next base: position 69,097,066 of record OU898285.1, read on the forward strand.
AGTTAACCCATTCTGGCTTACTACGTTTACCCTTAAAAAGTACCATTGGAGGGATTGCTGTACCGAGAGCATTACCACAAGAAACAATGGTAACACTTTCTCCATGTTCGTTTGCAACAACATGTACTCTTCTAGCCCCTTTTTGCGCCAAAACTTTCTGCTGGTGGTGAAGTGTTAACCTGCAACCTTTCTCGTCTACATTATATATCCGTTCGGGCTTATCAAGTATGTCCATTTCTCTTAAAATACCTTCCAGCTTAGTAAAATGATCTTTTACAATAAATTTATTAAGCTTTTGTGCCCTAGCCGGATTTAAGTTTTGTGCTTTCCTAGGTCTGATTTGAGGATTGCGCTTCATAAAACCACGTAGCCAATAACGACCAGCTATTCCTTTGCTTTCTTGAAAAGGATTTGGGATATTATTGAGTTCTGTAAACCGATATACACACTTACAAAGTACCCTTGCAGTAAGTGGATATCCAATTTGCGAAAGACGGATAATACGTTGAACTAATTCTGCTTCTTGGGCATTTGTAAGTATAGTCTTTCGCCCTAGACAAGACTTTACTTGTTTTCCCTCTTCTAAATATCGTCGAAGTGTCCGCCTTGGGATGTGATATGTACGACTAGCTGTGTTAACTGCGGTCCCATTTTCCACCGCTCTTAAAGCTGCTGACAAATTTTCTTCCGTCCAGTTGCCTCGTAGGCCCCTGCGCTGATACTGGGGCATTTTTTATTTCTGTAATAAAAGAAATAATATCAATACAGCAAACAAAATATGCATTGTAGAGTAATATGGCCACGTAAGATAAATATGGCCATGGCCATATAACCCTACTTTTCACCTGGCCATATTACTCAACACTGTATTTTGATATTTTGTCTAAGAAAAAATGTATTAAATCAAAATTTATACAATAAAATAAGAACATGTACATGATTTTGAAGGTATACGAAACATGTAAGTACAATTAATATATTAAAAACTTACCTATTAGATTCAGTTAAGATTTTTTTAAAAATTACGAAATTAATAACCAGCTTCTGCAATGACGAGTTTTCACAACAATGGTGTATGGTTCTGACGTATAGAGAATGTGGCACCATCTGTTTAACAATTTCGGCACTAAATGTGTATTACTATGCTAATATCAAGAGTTGTACCGTTTAAACATAAAAATAGTAAGACATTTGTTGGATGGCCATATTACTGTACATGGCCATATTACCTACACCTACCTTACTTATATATTCTGTAATTTCTTATGAGAAAACGCAAATTGCAATTGAGAAAACGAGCAGTTTTCGAGGGCCGCTGTATGCATTTAAATTTGAATATATTCGACGTTTAAACGATGAATCACTCTTCCAAATAGTGGAATTATAGTATAGTTTATAGAAATATAAACAAAGTAAATATTTAACGTTAAAATCTTTTCAGGAGACCGTCGTTATTTAACCAGAGCCTAGGAATTAATTAACAGAATATTGGAAACATCAGTGAGAATTAGTAATATAATTGAAGACTTAGAAAGCCCGCAAGACTCCTAACAGGGTAGTAGGCAGAACTTTCGATACCTACTTTTATCAAATAACCATTTTTGTGAATGACACCGTGCTACATCTTTGTAAAGACCAACTTTAATATAAAAATGTAACATGGTACCTATTTGTTAGTCAAACCGCAGGATTTCTCTTTAAACAACAACCCACAGCTGTAAAGATCTTTTTAATAAAGAGAGTAATCAGTTCTACATTAAATCAATTGACGTTTTCTATAGTAAAGTATCAAAAATGTAGACACTAAGTTCTGAGAAATGATAATTGAGTTTTAATAACAACACTATTGCAAGGTTGTGATTATAGATCATTTATAAACTTCTACATTAATAATTCACATACAGTCAAATAGCCATAGAATAACGGACTTGCTAAAGTATCTCATAAAACATGACAACGCTGACTAGTAGAAAAGAACGTGAATACCAAACCCGTGATATATCACTATGTTCATGCACACACAGTAGCGTATCGTTTATGTTGTTAAGTGAATTTTAAAAATTTATATATTGTTAAAAAAGTATTTTTACGAAAATTATGTTTTTCTATGTATATATTTATACATAACAAAATCATTACATATAGTTACACGGCCGTTGACCAACATATTTTCATTCCTTTCACGGATTTCACAATACACGTTGTATATCATTGTTTTTTTCACCTTCCAAAAAATTCTGCTGACGACGTTTCCTTTCACTATATTTGCCTTCCATATTTGTCAGAACTATAAAAAAAGTATTAACTGTTCCAGGTAAACTGTAGTACTGATGTATTTTAGTAATAGTAAGAACAAAGTCTTTATCAATAAACCAGTTGTTGATAAACAATGTAATGGGAATTCCTAAATAATTAAAAATGAAAACTGTGTTTGAGAGCAAACTAAAGCACTATTGTTGTATTTCATGTAAAGTTTGAGTATTGATAAATCAATTATTTATTAATTAAATGACATTGAAGTCTTCTTCTTCTTAAAGTGCCCTATCCTCAATGGAGGTTGGCTACTACAATTTTAAACTCTTCTCTATCTTCAGCTGTTCTTATTAGCTGTTCAAAATTTAGCCCTGTCCATTGTCGGATGTTTCTGAGCCACGATAGTCTTTTCCTTCCTAGGCCTCTCTTTCCTCGATTTTTCCTTTCACTATAAGTTGGGCATATTGGTACTTATTATTTCTCAGTATGTGACCTAGGTATGATGTTTTTCTAACTTTTACTGTATTAAAAAGTTCTCTTTCCTTGCCTATTCTATGCAGCACTTCTTCGTTTGAGGTATGCGATGTCCATGAAATTTTGAGTATTCTCCGGTCGATCCACATTTCAATGGCCTCCAATTTATTTACGGTTGATGTTTTAAGAGTCCACGTTTCAACTGCATATAGAAGAGTCGACCAGACGTAGCATTTTGATAAACGTAGTCGAATTTCGAGTTTTATTCGAGAATCACAAAGCAGTTTTTTTATTTTTTCGAAAGATTTTCTGGCCTGTTCTATTCTCGATCTTATTTCTAGATCAGGATTTAGGCTGCTATCGATCCAACATACCAGGTACTTAAATCTATTGACCTGTTCTAAAATGTGCCCATTTATTGTGCAAGGCTGAGGTACGTTTTGGTTTTTTCGGATTGACATCACTTTGGTTTTTTTAATGTTTATTTGCATACCAAATTGCTCACAGGTCGAGTTGGTCTTGTCGATGAGTCGTTGTAGACCTAAAGTCGGAATCCGCAATTAACACTGTATCATCGGCGTATCTGATACTGTTGATATTTACGCCATTCACATTGACTCCATCCTTGGAATCCTCCAATGCTTCTTTAAATAGAAACTCGGAGTAAAGATTAAACAGCAGAGGCGACAGAACACATCCTTGTCTAACTCCCCTCCTAATTTCTACTTCTGCGGATGTGGAACCTTCGATCCTAACTCTCGCGTTTTGGTTCCAGTACAAGTTTTTTAAGAATTTGATGTCTTTTAAAATACCAGATCTTGTGGATCTGGAATATTGACATTTCAGGGTTTATCACAAAATTTGTAATTGATGCCACTAAAAGACCAAGAATAACTGAGAATGGTCATCCTATTTCCTAGAATTTAGAGTCTACAATTTCGAAACTATACTATATAATATATTTATTAAGCACTTAATATACCGCTCAATATGATATCAAAAATGAAATGTCAGCCGAAATATGTGTTCTAGAATTTTAGATCCAATAAGTTGGTTAAAAATAGTTGTTAAATTCACTTAATATCCAAAATTATACGGACGAATTTTTTATTAGATAGAGCTTTCTTTGAATGTGGGTGTGGTTGTAGAAGATGTGCCTGTAGTAAACTAAAACTATTTGCAATCCTTATTTAGCTAATTTAAGCTCAGCTTACCTTTGTAATAATATAGTAGTTCAGTATATTTAGGGATATGAGTGTGTAAGATCATACGCTATTAATAAAACAAATATGTTTACTATCTCTTTTTACCATATAGTCCTATTAGAAAAAAATTAAATACATAGAATAAACATATATAACCGCGTTCAGAATTTCTATATCTCTGTATAATTAAAGAATTCACTATTCATCCTCAATTAAATTTACAGTAATCTACGAGAGGAATTGGTGAAAATTCTTTTAAGAGTTTTTCAAACTCCATTTTTTGCTAAGAGCTAATTTATGTAAGGCAGTAATATGTTAGTTAGTTTTATACCTAATGACCTTTGGACAAATTGTGATTTTTTTCTAAATATACTGGTCTACAAATGCTTAATGACATATTTTCCTTGCGTCCAACAGTCAAAAACCGAGTCCGTCATAATTGTCGCAGGAATCTTTTTTCTTTTTCGATTTCTTAATCAGAGCTGCGTAAGTTTCTAAAAAAGTGCTTAACATATTAACGAAAAAATGAAATATAAAATGAAATCATGTAGCAAAAACGTGAAAATTTAAACTTGTACTGCTATTTATAGGTTGTTTAATAAACACACTTTGGAGCAACGAATTATTTTCTTCATCAAGTTGGTGATTAATAAGATATCTTATAAAAAATTCGCTATTACGACAAAAAAAATCATTCAAATACATTTTTATCCAGATTTATAGACCATGTTCCGTAATTGTTTGTTAATGTCATTTCATCTGTTATTGCGGCAGATGTGACAATATATATTCCGATAACAATGTATCTGTACAAAGCGGTCCAAACTACACTACTTGAAAAAAATATCTCTAAATATTTGAAAGTATCACTCATACATACCTAATATTAAAAAAACACTCACTCAATTTACATTGTTGTTATTAGTATATCAGAATTATTTAGTTTTATAAAGCCTGGTATTTTTGAACTAAGTCATGTTTTGTCTCTGATCTATTCATTCCCGTACATAACAGCCACTGCTGATCATTTTGATCCAACATGGCGTTTTAGAACTATTATATCAATGCATGAATAAACAAATAGAGTTGCAGAAGGTTTGCGAAAGTAATTTCACAATATTTTTCTGAGTTTAGTATTTTTAAAGTAGTAGCAATATGTTTGTTATGGCCATAACAACAAAAAATCCAAAATAAGTGCAGAATCGAAGAATATGCTGAAACAACGAAAAGAGCTCCTGTCACTAAACAAAAGAAATACCACAGAATACAAAGAACTTAATCGAGCCATACGAAAACAGATAAAAGACGATATTAAAAAACATCAACAAGAACATGTAGAAAGAGTGATAGAGAAAAATCGAAGTCTGAAATATACCAAACCGAAATTAGGAAAGAAAAATATTTATAACTATGAAAAATCAACAAGGCCAACTAGAAACAAGCAAAGCTCAGATATCAAACATAGTTGAAAGCTTCTATACTGAGTTATACCGCTCAAGAAACGATCCCCCGACTCTTCAAAGCAAAATCTGAAAAGACAAATAACAAACGTAAATTCTGAAGTAGTGCCCGAAATAAGCGAAGTAGAAATAGAAAATGCAATTAAAGAAATGAAAAGAAATAAAGCACCGGGTAGTGATGGAATTCTGGCAGAAATGTTGAAAGAAGGCGGAGAAGAAGTCATCAGGTACCTAAAAATACTTTTTAATAAGTGCCTATTTGAAGGAAACATACCAAAGGAATGGAATACTGCTAACACAATATTAATACACAAAAAAGGGGACAATACAGATCTGAAAAATTATCGTTCAATATCACTGCTATCACAACTTTATAAAACATTCACAAAAATAATTACAAATAGATTGACAACAAAGTTCGATGTATATCAACCAGTAGAGCAAGCCGGATTTAGAAAAGGGTTCAGTACATGTGACCATCTTCACACACTAAAGGTCCTAATAGAAAAAGTTAACGAATACAATTTACCAATCTGTTTAGCATTTATAGACTACGAGAAAGCTTTTGACAGCATAGAATTATGGGCTATTGAGGAAGCACTGGTCAACAGCAGAATAGATTCTAGATATAGGATATTAATACATAATATATATCAACACGCTGAAATGGTAGTCACGATGGATAACGGAATGAAAACGAGGTCAATAAAAATCAACCGAGGAGTAAGACAGGGAGACACCATATCTCCAAAACTATTTACTGCCGCACTTGAAGACATCTTTAAATCACTAAATTGGGAAACGAAGGGACTATCGATAAACGGAAAGTATTTAAACCATCTAAGATATGCAGATGACGTAGTACTAATAGCCGACAGCTGGAAAGAACTGAAGACGATGATCGATGAGCTTCATACGGAATCCATAAAAAAAGGACTGAAAATGAATCTGAGTAAAACTAAGCTAATGTCGAATAAAGATGATCAACCGACGATAACCATCCAAGGAACAAAAGTGGAACATGTAGAAGAATACATATATCTGGGTCAGAATATCAAGGTAAACAAAGAAAACCAAACTACCGAAATAAGCAGACGAGTAAGAATGGGATGGGCCGCATTTGGAAAACTCTCATACATACTGAAAGACAAAAAGATACCCCAAAACCTTCGAACCAAAGTGTTCGATTCTTGTATCCTTCCCGTTCTCACTTACGGAGCTCAAACCTGGACATTCACAAAAAAGAACATGGACAAGATTCGAAAAACTCAGCGAGCCATGGAACGACAGATGCTTGGTATCTCACTAATAGATCGGCAAACGAACGAAGCAATCCGGAACAAAACAAAAATAAAGGACGCCGCGAAACAAGCAGCTAAATTAAAATGGAAATGGGCTGGACACAACGAACGTCTCGAAGATGGTAGATGGAACAAAGAAGTCGGAAACTGGCGACCGTACGATGCGAAGAGACCAAGAGGAAGACCTCAAATGCGCTGGAGCGACGATATAAAAAGAGTCGCAGGACCAATGTGGAAACGCCTAGCACACAACAGGGATGAATGGCGAGAAATGGGAGAGGCCTTTATTCGACAATTCGGATAGAAAAAGGGCTATAAAAAGAGTAAATATCTTTATCCCTGTTGGTAAATTTATTAATACCAATTCTTTTGCAGTTCATTTATTCTTCAGGAGTAAGTCACTTGTCATGTTTTATACCAAATATCAGAACTCATGCATTATGTCACGTCCTGCGTTACATAAATGTCACGTTCTGCCGTTAAATGTCACCGGTCTCTAATCCTCTTTCATATGACGTCTCTTACGTCACTATCGAACTAATAACAGCAAAGGTATCATGCAATGCCCCTTTGGCATGCTTCAATGCACGTAACACATAGTGCATTCGATCTTATTTTCACTCGTGAGAGGACGTTCAAGTATTACTAACGCATTTTTTGAAGGTATTTGAGCTTCTTACCCCCTATTTAACTTCATAATTTTCCAAACATTTTTCTAACAATTCAAAATATTTTTTTACCTCATCGTGATGCATTGCGTGAACGATTTTCTTAGTTAAAAATCAGCTATTCTGGATAAAAACAATTTAAGCCAGTTAATGAAAAACCGCGATTTTGAATATCTTTTAAATGACGAACAAGCCTGCGTTCGTTGTCTTTCCAGCCAGCAATCGTGGTTCATTGTTACCTTTGACAAGATTTCATTTTTGTTTGAAGAACCCTTTTCTTTCAACAGCTAGGATGATACGGAAAAGATTTTGTAAAAAACCTCATATGTAATTATTGGGCATCTAAAAAAATACAGATTAGATACCTACTATGGCTACCTTCACCAAAATTAGGATGGACATCTCACCCCATTTCCTAAATAGAGATGGCTTTAAAAAAATTTAAGTAATCAAGACAATTTTGAGGTTAGGAAAAACTTTAAAGTGTGTTTATTTTTCATATTTAATTTCAGATGAATGTCTTATGTCAAAAACTGAAATACGAATTGATTCAAAACTATTTCACTTACCTTGATTAGGTTTTATCACTGTATTATAATAATAAAGCAATGTAAAGCAATATATGTTGCTAGTTTGCAGTTTAGATTAAATAAACCGACTTTATTCTGTCGCAGACATCTTTCGTCAACTGTAAGAAATATTAGCATGGCCATCTCATCTAATATCACCATTTGTCCTAGACTTAACTTGATTGTTAATTACCAACTTGAATAATTATTATAAACTCCTAGATCTGTCTACAAACTTATAAATATGTAGAAGGAAATCACCAACAAAGAAAACGTGCTTATATAGGTAAAATTGAGAACAGCTTTTCAGACTTGAGGTGCGATATTTAGAAAACTTACGATGTATATAAGAACAACATATTTGATTTAAATAACAAAGATCTTACTATAACAAGAATAATATTTGTTTAGGTACGAATGTAGTTAAGTATTACAGTACAATAACATCCCTCAAAATATTAGAAATTGAATAATCAAACTAGAATAAGAGAAAGGCGCTTTTTTTAAGTTTGGCCTATAATTTTTCATAATAGGTAATATGATGAAAAATTAAAATATTTGAAAAGGTGATGAGTGTTAAACATCATTATAAATATACAAAGTAGGCACACTTTATATTAGTTTGTTAGCCTAACCCAATATTTGATAAATCTAATAATATAGTCAGCAACCACTTTGTCAAGCCAAATTCCAGTTTGTAACAAGATTTTTACTTATTTCGTCCATCAAAGATTAAATGTAGGACTTCAACACCGCTCGACATTTTTCTAAAAATTGGTGTGGTTGTTCAATAATTTTATTGTTGCCAGAAACTATTAGGTTTAACTCTAAGCAATTACCACATTAGTCAAATCTATGGCTAAAACTTAGCTTTGAGGCTTGTTAAGTGATATAAAAATATTACTTTGAACAGGTTCGTGATTGCTTTAAGACTGTGGTATATATTGGAAATATTTAACTTAGCAACAATTATGTCCAAACATTTACTCCAATCCATAACTTAATGTCCAATGTGAATACAAAAATTGACCATTCGTCCGATGTTAATAGTAATAATATTAATAATAATGATAAAATAAGACATTTGAGTATTTAAGTAGGCTTAAAACACATGTATAAAGTGGTTATAAAGATATTGTGTTATTAGGGGTTGACACGGTATCTCTTTTTGTACATGAATCACTACATACAACATCTAAGACTGAACAGATTCGTTCTTTACAACTTGTCGTTTCTATTTACACCAACATTCAAAAAGGTGACATACAATATCGAAAAGACAAAATAAAATTGCAGTTGATATTG